>OZ004316.1:16654900-17162652 GCA_963924455.1 Pelagia noctiluca
TTGTGGCCTAAATCATGTTTTATAAAATAGCCCTATATTGCTTCATTATCAATTCAATGAATAAATTCTTCTGGATCAGATCTCAGAAAAAATCACTGAGAGATGGTTAAGACTAGCTGTTCATCGTGTCTGATATCGATCGTAAGGCTATATTTCAAAAGTCGTAAATGAGGCTGTAGGTGGTCCTGCCATAGTTTATCTAGGCGGGGGCCTAATATATCTAGTACAAAATTGCCATTTTTTCAGCCAATAAAGTTATAATTGGAAAAATAGATCGAATTTCTTTTCATATTCCTTACTAAATATATCAACCTTTTATGAATATTTCTATGAAATATGGAATAGTATCTATGTAAGTATTGAGTACATTCAGAATCTTAACAGTCAAGGGATAGGATAAAACATAGGTTATTTCATAGGTATTGTATACATCAAATTTTAAAGGAAGACGTACAGCAAGAGGCCTCTGAACTATTTACATCTATAATCTATACTCCTGTGAAAGGAAGCAATTTCAGTTTATCACTGTTATAAATCGATTATCAACGATGTGGAGCTTGAATGAAAACTACGGCAACGATGATGGAAAAAACATTTGAGCGTGTCATCCGTTCAAATGAAAGGTAAACTAAGGTAAACTAATAGACGGTTCACTTTAATTTAGAATCTCAATACATTTTGATTTCAAAAACTTTAGAAGATCTCGTTACATATAATACCTGAAATATAAAGCTACCTTTCGAAATATAAAGCTACCAACAATTAAAACTGCACAAGGACCGAAGCAGCGAAAGATTTTGGTTGTTCCAGCTTTGGTACTAGATCTTTTGATGAATTGGTTACACTACCGTTAATTTACAAGCATAACGTGAAGAAGATTAAGTTTGAGTCGAAGATTAGAAATACAATTTTCCAAAGAATTAAACTTACCGCATAGATTTCGAGCCTTTTTGCAATATACAGCCATTAGTATTTTCTTTTGGTCGTTGGTACAATAACCTAATCTTACCCAATTTTGGCATTGCCGAAGTCTGTCCATACAAGGAAAAGAAAACTGTCCAGCAGCTATGTTACTACCCAGAAGTTTGCCATCGTAGAAAAGTCTTTTTCTTTTTTTGATAGGAAATAAATATCAGCAAAACTAGAAGAAAACATGTGGATTATGGTATTAACTGTGCAGCAGGTATAAATGTGAACATTTTGTCAAAAAGCATTTTCTTTTTTCACAAGGCTTTTATTCTAGCTTTCTATAAATTGATCTATTTCAAAAAGGTGTATATCAATGAAATTTTCAAAATAGCCCACCCTTCTGAATACAGTTTTTTCTTGAATAGAAGCCGCGGCTTCTATTCATTTTAATGCTAAAATGAATTGCAGCTTGTATTCAAATTCAGCCTCTTCTTGAGGACGGCTTTTATTATTTCGATTGTAACGCCTTGAAATAAAAGAGTGCGCTAATTTTTGCTAAGTATATTTTTGAATACATGGCACCTTTGAAGATACCATGTTTGAATACCGGTAAGTGCAAACAAGCTCTGTAATGCGGCTTCTATTTTTCTTTTTATCAAATTTGTGTGGCTTATATTCAAAGGCGGCTTCTATTCAAGGGCGGCTTTTTTTCATAAAAAATCCGGTATTTCAATTATCAATATTTTTAGAAAATCTTTTTAAACATGTTTCTATACTTACAAAATAAACTCTCTTTTAAAAACGAACAAAGTCCATGAAAAATCTTATTTTTAGAAATGATTGCTGAGTTATTGACCCATACTTTGTATACAATTTTACTAGACCATATAAAAAAGAGTAGATAAAACATTACCTTAAACGGCAAAGAAGGCCATAACGCATAAAATGAACAACCTCAGTACCATCTTCATCACAAAAGTAATCTCTTTTGCTTGCTTACAAATGCAACTTTTTGGAAGCATGACTCAATGATTTATACACGAAATTTTGACTAAATTTTCAAAGAATATTTTGCCACCTAAATGAATAACTTGACTAAAAGAACTCGATGAGGCAATTTAGTCGTAAGAGCACGGACATTGGCGAGAAAGATAAGTTTCACTTAATCCCTACTCTGTAAAAGTTTAATTTCACCTCTATTTTATGAGCAAAGCTTTTGAAATTATAGTAACAGTTGCACAAATTGTGCCCTTCTGCTATTTGCTTCATTACCATATCATTCAACTTAAAGAAGATATAATTTGATATAAGAGATGAATTCCACATTAACTTTCTATTTGTTTTTATGTATGCGCATGTTAGGAGCTCTTTGTGGAAGCAAGTTTTGAGAATGATGACTGTATCTCAGGGTAGAGACCCTATATTTTGATCAGAGTAGTCGAAATGAGTTGACATCAGTTATGTTGAAAATTTGTTTTCATGTGCCAAAAGAAATTAATAAAAGGCTTGAAAAATGAACCTACCCTAAATCCTAATATTTTTGTGTTGAAAGTAATGTACGCAGTATTTGAGACAACTAGTGGTTCACCTTGTTATAGGGTCTGATGCATACTTCCTTAATGTCTGATCTTGCCCCATTCTAAAGATCCCATGGTCAGATTAAACTGCATAGTTTTTTAAAATACCTGTATGGGTTTCAACGAACTCTAAGGTTTACGTCTGAGAGTTCCATGGTGTAAATAAGTGGCATACTTCTACTGAACACCCAGTGATGCTCATCAGTATCTGCAGAAGGGGTCACGCCATCCATAAAATGTTAACAAAGCTATTCCGTATGGCCAGGCTCTTAGGATTCGGAAGATTTGTTCGGATGATGGTAAGTTTTTAGCAGGAAATTGTTGTTTGATTTAGGGATAGAGGTCATGATAAGGGTTTCGTTAAGGAGCAGGTTAAAAGGGTTAGAAATTTTGACAGGCAGTCAGTAGATCAAGGTATTGGACGTAGTCGGAGAAGGAAAAACTGCCTCCTATTGGTGGTCACTATAATTCAACCTTAATGGGATTCACAGGACTGTCGGTAGGCTTCAACTTATGCTTGACCAAGGAGCACAAGTAGGTGTTTTTTGAACAGCCAGTGTAAGAAATTGAGAAAGGGGACATGGTAACACGGAATTTTTAGAGGTATTTTAGGTTGGCAGGTCACTATGTTTTTCTGGAGGATGTGAAGGTCCAGGTCATTGTTAGGTTGTTGCATGAGTGTAGGGTTAGAGAAGGCTTTTGGGAATTTAAGTTGGATAGTTCTGCACCTAAGGAGCTTAATATCAGATTTGTAGATTCTCGATCTTTGCGTCTTTTGTTTTTGTTTGTTAACACTTGTTTCTCGTTATTCTTTAGCTTTCGGTTTTGTTTACTTTTGATATTTTGTGTACGTACCAAAGCCCTTTAATGGGCATGTTTTTATTTATTTTTCAGTTGTTTATTTCTATATTGTTCTGTATTTCCTTTGCGTATTAAGCAAAAATAGATATATATCAAAATATAGATTTAACCCTACTTCTACTGACTTAGTTGTTTTTATCGTGCTTTTAAACGGAGCAAGACTATACCAACTTGGGTACTATTTCTTTTAAAAATAACACGAGAAAGCAAAACAAAATTTTAGATATCTAAAATAGATTTATCACCTTTTAATCAAATATGTGTGCATATTTGAGAAAATTAGCTATTTTGGAGAAAAAAACCTATTTTTAGCTCTCCGATATTTGTCAAATTACGACCACTCTTTTTCATAAAGGAGTGCTTTCATTGGTCATGTGACATAGGCAAAAAGGCGAATCAATAATTAGCACATGATTAAGAATTACTTTTCTAGCTGATAAATTTAGTTAAAAATTTAACCTAATTAGCTAGATGAATGGTATAACCTACTCTTTTTAAATGCATAGTAATTATTTTACTTAATTTTAGTCATAACGTTTTCCATTTATTCATTTATCCATTTATTCATTCAAGTCTCATAGGGCTTGCTACCTAATAGCTTTTCTGAGAGGCAAACTTGAGGACTCAAAATGATTTGTCAAGTACTTATTTTCTTTTTTTTCGGAAAATGCGATAACCAAAGACTTTGATTTTGTTCCCAAACAAGTTGTCGCTCAATAGTTACATCCTGCTAGGGAAAGAGAAATTCTTTATTGATTTTCAAATACGTTTTCTTCATTGATACATTAAGGCCCTTATAAAGAGTTGATTGAATAACATTTACTGAATCTATTTTAGGATCCGGCTATGCACTTAAAACGGACATTGCAAAAAAGAAAAAAAAGTGGCAAAAGGCAAAAGATACTTTGCTTCTTCCCAAATAACAAAGTTTCTGAAAGCCACTTTAAGATGTCTTGCTGCAGCAATCATGGTATTTCCCACAGCACTACATAAACACTACAAAGGGTGACTTTCACAGGCGGAGAAATTAGCTTTAGAAAAATTAACGCAATTGGATAAAAAAGTTTTCTACCTATTCCAAAAAACGCCTAAACCAAGTCCAATAGAAGATCTGAACATAGTACACAAATCATCAGGTAACAATAAAGCAAACATAAGTGAATTAGATATAATTTCATTCTTGATTCTTTTAGAAACATCCTTAGATGAATTTTGTATGTTATATCATATCACATTTAGATCATCATTGATTGCTTTTTATTGTGACCTATTCTCTTAAACATTTAAGGTCACTTCATTTACTTTTTTAGTTTGTAGCCATCTGCTGATCAATCCAAGATCTGAATTGAGACACTCTGGCAAAAACAGAGTACGCTTTGGTTGCATCACATCTTGGTGAGCCCCAGCTTGAAGCTCCTTGTAAGACCCATCGCCCATCAGCTCCAGTTTCACACACAAATAGGCCACCGTCGTCACTATGGCACCAACTTACTCTAGTTTTCCCCCGTGTCCTGCACATAACATAGTGTTTGTGATCTGATGGAGTAGAGAAAACGATGTGTGATTTATGACTTTTATTAATCGGTTAAGTCCATGGCCCGGGTAACTCACTTAGTAGAGTGATTGAAGTGCAGAATGCCTGAGATGAACTTAAATACTATCCCTAGTCTTTTCATAAATCTTTTCAATTTCTAAAACGTTATTAGTGTAGCATTATTTCTAGTTAGCATTTCTTTCAAGAGTTGAAAACGACGATCTATTTATCTGCTTTTCCTTAATAAAAGATTTTATCCATATCCTGTGACCCATATCAGAAAGTTTAGCTTTGTTCAATAGCCACCCTGAGCAGCCCCAAAGACCTAGACACAGTATATATACCCTCAAGGACAAAGGCTGGTGCCTGGAGAAAGGAACATGATTTCCAGCCCCCTATGCCCACCACAATAAGGGAAGATCCCCGGCTCTCAAGCCATGGTGCCCATTACTGCCTGATCAAATCTAGCTTTGAAGGTTGGTCACCATGCACACGTCCCACCGCAGAAATGAAATGCAGTTAGAGCTGAGTAGACAAAGAAAACTTTTACCAAAAGAAAAAAAGGAAGGTTAGGGAAAATTGAGTAACTAGCTAAACATAGCTCCTATCTATTTGAAGGCCATTCCTAAGGCAGAGAGGGAGGGTATTTCGACAGGTTGCCACCAATGCTGCTAGTCTGCAAGCTTGACGAGCGGTCTGATGTACGGATCTCAACTGCATTAACGACAGCAACAAGCATGCACTCTCTGACAATGTAATCAATAATAAGCGTACATGGGTGATTAACCTTGGTCCTCGGTTCAAACTGGACGTTTAACCGTCAAAAATATAGCTTTTCAAAAGGTAATAGCATCCCATATGCATATGTAAGATAAAAAATTCCCATGAATAAACTTGGTACAGAGCTCAAATATAAAATGATGTAATAATAATGTAAATGAAAAGATTAAGTAGTTCAAACATTGATAAGTGGTAATTGCCCCATCAGTTTGTATGTAAAAAATACCCTGCCTTAAACGCGATAAAAAAAGTTTTCCGAACTCAAGACTAATCTCTTGCACACGTTACTGAACGTAATGATTTCATCTTTCCATGACATTGTGAGAAAAACCTAAGCTAAACTTTAAGTAATGTATACGTTTTTAGCGATAAGCTCAAGAATAACTAAAAATACCCACCGTTATGCCCATATTCCTTGTATTCATATATGCACAAGATCCCCTGGAAACAACGCGCATTTTTCCTTGTTGTAAAGTATGATGCATACTTCCAGAATATTTTGTCTTACCCCATCCTAAGGAATGAAAAGTAGGGCATGCAGATTAGTTTTCTCAAAGATTTATTGCTTAGAGTCTACAATGCTTACATTGTTATAAATCAGGATTCAGAAGAATGATTGAGGAGCGAAACTCAGCGGTCATGGATTCAAGTCCTTCTTCAGGTCATTTGTATTCACAAAAATTGTTATGAACGAAGCTGCATTTTGATTAATTTTCGGAATGAAGATTTTAGGCGAGTTCAAGAAACCCTGCTAGAAATTAATGATTTGAGAAATCACTAAAAATCAGTTTTCTTGGAATTTACCTTGATTATGGAATGGGGCAATATAAAGCGTACTTACCAGTGATATAGCATTCTGTGCCAACAGGAACATTTTCTCCTTGGTTTGGAAGACAGACTGGCTGCACATATTTGTCGAATTTAACAGGAGTATAGCCAGTTTCATCAATGCTATGTCGTTATCAAAGAAAATATATGAAAAACTTGGATGCGGGATAATTTTCTCTACTGCAACATCTTGATGCTTTCCCTCAATGGTCATTGAAGTATTATGCTCACCAACTCTACAAATTCAATCGGATAGCAGATAAAATATTGAGGGAAAAGTTCTCTGCTCCATTCAGAGTCTCCGTGTCTCGCTATGTCATCAGGATAGTCTTCATTGGACAATGACGAAAGAGGTTTTGAGATTTTAAATTAAAGCTTTATTGTATATTTGTATTGTTTATTTATCAGCAAAATGTTGTACAAATGAGCTAGATTCAGTCGATGTCAAAAATGTTATCCCATTTAACTTTTCTTACATCGCCTAATGGTGCTATGAATAAGTATCAGAATGTTTTGATTAGCGATAGAATCTTCACCTGACTGCGAAAAAACGAGATTGTCCTCCTGATACGCAATGCGCTGCGGTCACAACCCACTGGGGTGCAATAAGTGACCCTCCACACACCGTTTTTCCCTTGTAAAGCATAAGGATCTGCCATGGCCATGCACCTCTCTTTGCATCAACTCCAGCAATGACCCTACCTTGCTTGATATCTGGCTTTCCACAACTTCCTAAAAATGGTATTAGACGAGTTGTTATTATTCTGCATCATTCTGATCAAGCATAGTTAGATCACTGAAACATTGTTGAAGTGTTTGCAGGTTTGAATTGTCGTCAGACCTTTTACGTACAGTGCAGTGGAAGAACTCATTAGATCTCTCTAACTCTAGGCCAAAGAGTAAGATGAGTCACGACAATTGGACAATGAAGGCAAAGTATCAGGGATGCCATGCTATTGATTTATATAATTTGCATAATGTATATACCTATTAATTTGCTCTCTGTGCTTTGTGCATAAACCAATACCTTAAAAGTTTAGCAAGTGTATTTTCTTAACAGCTATCAATACACTGCTTTGATTTGTTTGCCTAATAACGTGGCCATTTTGTGTTTTGCACATAAACCAACAACTTAGGAAGATATTAAGCAAATTTGCAATCGATAAAGTACGATCAGTAAATATCTTGCCTACCTGTCGTTGGTGCTAAAGTCTTTACTGGACCATCTGGGCTTGCTGTTGTAGGAACTGCTATTAAAGAAAGCAAAAGCAATATAGTAGAGACAGACATCAGTTTCTAATTATTTCACAAAAATGTCATTTAAAAAGATAGTAATGTCTCTAGCTTCTTCATCGTGAGTTACAGCACGAGTATGGAGATGCGATTTTAGTCTTAAATATTCAAATTGAAAGATCAAAGCTGATAAGAAAGACAATATATTGCACACAACTTAGAGCTTCTTGTCCAACATCCATGAAATTTATAAGAAAATAGAAATCTTATCCTGCTAGAAGAAGTAGAGATAGCCATCGTGATTGATAAGAAGTTATATTACTGGCAATGAATATAGATTAATTCAAAGTTTTAGCTTTCCATAACCTCCATAAACTTTACAGGCTGGGCCCAAAGCGGAGCAAAAGCCTGGTTATTTTTTTCTTTTAAGGACAGCCTGATATTTTGTTTACATATAGTCTTGTAAATGGAGTGGTTGATAATCAATAAACACTTCTTGATGCTATCTCACAACCGCAAGCTCGGGAATGTTTGCAATATTTAGCTTTGAAGTGCATATCCTTAAGATAGCTCTTTTGTCTCGAATCATACTTCAAGAAATAGCCCTTCGTTCCACCATCATCAAATCAACTGATGAACTCTGTAGCACTGGGTATTAGGAACAACTGTTGATCGACGATTAAGACTAGCAGTCAGTCATGTATGACATAAAGCGTCAAAGATGACATTGTGGCTACCAAATGATGGAAAGCCGAGTAAAGGAAAAAGACAGTGAATTATTTTTAACATGTTTACATATGAAAGAGCGCAAAAAATTTTATTTCAGGAAAGGGCACGGTCATTTGAATTAGTAAAGGTGGTCTGTATGTCCCCTTCATAGTTTAATAGACCTCTTTCAAAATGACGTAGAACGTGTTTGAAAGTGAGACAAGAGATGTGATTCCCTGCAGAGCAAGAATTCTTCATCATATCATTATACTAACAGTACAACTACAAAACAAATCGATACGTTGCTAAGAGCAATGCACGCCTTTGAGATTAGGATCGGCATGATATCGAGGATAGAGATGTTCCTAGCAGTATTTCAAAAGAATTGACGTCATTGTGAAAGTGGTCTATTTAGGTCAATAGTTTATAGACTTAAGATCTTAAACATCTTAGATCTGTAAATGTGCTTTATAATTAAGGTTTATCAAGTTACTAGGATGAAACTACCTAAGTGTGGTGGATTAAATACCTAATGTTACATAGTTTTCCATTATCTTGCCAATACGTTGGAAGCTGAGTAAATAGACCCAAATACTTCTTTTGGTTTCTTATAAAACATTTTAATTATCTATGATAGTTTTCATACTATGACAATCTTATTTATCTAACTATTGATTACAATAACAACTCTAACAGCCAAGGGCTAGGATAAGACACAATCTGTGCAACTTTAGGTAGCCTTTATAATCAGATTTAGAACAATGAAGTACAGCAACAAATTGCTTTGTGCTTTGCACATAAGGCCAAATCCTTAAGAAGACAGGAAGTGTTTTGGCAAAAAACTATTGATGCATGGCTTTACTTTGTCTTTCTACTAATATAGTAAATAAAACTATTTGTTACGAAGATAGTAAGTTAGCAATAGACCAAGTAGAATTAGCGAATAATTTGCTTACCTCGTGTTACTGGTGTAAAAGACTTAACTGTACCACCAGGGCTGGCTGTTGTAGGAACTGATAGTAAACAAAACAAAGCAATTAAGTAGATCAAAACATCAGTTTCTGATTATCTTTCAAACTATGTTATAAAAAATTATTGTATAGCCTTGAGCTCCTTGATTACCAACAAAGAAATTAAGTGTCGAACATCTAATTGAAAAGATGAAAGCTAATAAGAAAGAAATGGATCTCGTGTTTCCGCAATCATGCGTTAAACATAGCTCTTATGTCTTAAAACATTACTTTGAAAATATCCTTCCTTACCCCATCATTGAATCACTGGGTGAATTATGCCGCATTGGATATCAGAATCAATCGCCGAACGATGATAAGGGCAAGCAGTCTATCGTGTCTTACAACAAGCGTCATTTATGATATTATGGTCACCACAAAATGGAAAGCCCAGCAGAGGGAAAAGTGTTTATTTGTAGCATGCTTCATTGAAGGGTACAAGAGGCTTTATTATAAGAAAGGATAGGTTCATGTTAATTAGCAAATCGAGGTCCTTGATGTTCCTAGTATAGTTTATTGAGGCAAATGGTTTAAAAACCAAGTGTATATTGTTTAGCCCTTTATTATAGCCAATAAGATCATGATTGAACAGATACGCCAAAAGGCTTTCTTTGGTTCCTCATCCCGATTTCCAGAGTTTTTTAGCTAATCATTTTTGTAAGTTTTTATAGCTTATAAAATTCTATTCTAAGTAATAAGTAAGATTACAATTTTAACAGTCAAGAACTGGATAAAAAATCAGTTGGGCACTTTTTTGTAGCACAAAATAATCATTTGAGACATAAAAATATCACAACAAGTTTCTTGGTGCTTTACAAAAAAACCAAACCTTACGTAGATATTGATTATATTTTCTTAAAAACGATAAATCGACTACATGAATAAATCTACTTACTAATGTGGCATTTTGTGCTTTGCCCTGAAACTTATACCCTACGAAGATAGTAAGAGAGATTGCGATGGCAAAATTTTGCAAATCAGTGAATATTTTGCTTACCTGGTGTCACTGGGGTAAAAGTCTTTACTGGAACATCTGGGCTAGCCGTTGTAGGACCTGGTAATAAAGTAAGCAAAGCGATCGAGTTCAGCTAGACAATTTCTTAAATTTCAAATCGTTTTCTATTGAGACTATTTCATTGAAGCCCCTTGTTTTTACCTTAAAAACTGCAAACTGCCCTGGGTGCCTCAGCCGGATTGCCACTCTCAGGGAATATTCCAAACAAATATAATACTTTAACGATTCCCAAATCTTTTGTTTTAAAATGCTCAGTAAGTAACACAGGACCTAGAAAAAAATTAATTTAACTCCCAAGATTCTTCGGATTTTGAATTATCTTAATATTTTTTCACTAGAAATGTAGTTTTCCATTATAGAAATCAGCGCTTTTGCCATTTTACTGTTTGAGTGATGTTACTTCAATCAATCAATGGGCAATTATTTCAAGACAGATATCCAGCCCATTTGGTGCTCTATATCATTAATTGCACAAAACTTAGAGTTTTTTGCTTCCAGAATAGTAAAGTGTATGAAAATAACGATATTCGATTTTGCTATAGGAAGTAAAGATAACCATCGTAAAGGATAGCAATTTCTGTCAGTTATAGTAAAACCATATCAATTAAAAGTTTTACCTTTGCATAATCCACATGAAACTCTACAGAGCTGGCCACGCTTGGCGCAAAATCCTGATCTCTTTGCCATATCAGCACAGGTTAAGTAATCATCAACACATGCTCCTGTAAATTGAGTCGTTGATAATAGATAAACAGTCCTTGATTTATATCTTATAGCTATAAGTTTGTCAACTCTGGCACTTTTTATTTTTGAAGCGTATACGCTTAACATTGCTTTCATGTCTTGAACTTAATTTATAAAATAATGCTTAATGGTGCCATTATCGAATCACTAGATGAATTCTGCTGCATCAGATATAAGAAACAATTGCCGAATGAAGATTAAGGCTAGCAGTTCATTGTATTTCATATCGAGCATCAAATATGATATTCTCATGGAAAGCTATAGAAAGGAAAAGGTGAGTGAGTTTATTTTTAGCGTACTAGCTTTTGAAAGGGAATAAGGCTTTTTTTAAGAAAGAGAGCTGTCGTGTTAATTATCAAATAATATTCTAGATTTTCCTGTAATAGATTATTCAGGGGGATGGCTTAGAAATCTACTGTGATATAGTTCTGAATTATTTTAGCCGATAAGGTCAAGGCTGCTAGACTAAAATGCTATATTTTTTCCATATTACAAATGCCATTATTTAAGTTTTTATGATTATGAAATCACATTTATCTCTAAAGAGACAGAAAGGATAGAAACGGATAGAAAAATCTTCTTTTTGGTTTTTTGTAAAATTGATTACGTTGACAAGCACAACAACGACACAAAAACGGAGATTTTCGAAAATTATTTCCAGGGTGGATATCAAAAATGAGCTTTTCAAAAACAGTTTGAAGACACAAAGCCGAGAGCTTTTGTAAACGATTCAACAACTATTCATAAAAAAAAGTGGAAGCGTAGATACAAAGTTTTATCATTGCATTAACACAACACAAACGAGCACTATAACGAACGAAGTAGTTTGAACAAAGCCTAAGACCGCATGGTACTGCTTAATGTAGGTAAAAAGTAGCCTGCGTCACAGACCCAACCCTCTAAAGAGATTAGGAGGGCTGGGTCTGTGACGCAGGCTAGGTAAAAAGGTGCAGAGCGATAAAGGTAATCAGGAACGGAGAAATACTCTCTTCTACACAAAATCTATGTTTATGCAATCATCAGATAGAATATATTTAATAACATCCCAATATTATAATTATGTAAGATAAAACTACATTTACAATTCTAACATTTAAGAAATAAGATAATACATAGTGTGTGCACTTTAACCCTACTACGACCGGGGGGGGGGCACAAAGTGCCCGCGGCAAATTAAAAATACTGTATCTTTCAGAAAACACGTAATATTCTAACGGAACTTGTGCGAATTTTCCTCAAAGTTGTCAGAGCACCCAAAAAATTTTTTTTGTTACTATCACACCTTCCTTGATCACGTGACACTTCTTTTGTCAACAAGCAGTCAGGTGTAAAAATGTTTTAGGACCCATAATTCTGAAACTATACTACATAGAGACTAGCTTGAAAAACCATTAGCTTTTTTTTTGATAAGGGCTTTTGAATGATGTATAATTTATTTGTATTTGCTGACGTAAGAAAAATTTAAAATCTATGACGTCATCAATGTTTATGACGTCATATCTATAAAAGACAATTATTTTTTTTACTAAAAATTCCTTTTTTGACTTTCCTGAATAGAGATAAGCTATAAAAAATTATATTTTTCAATCTGAATGATGATTTTATCTTATTTTTCTTCATTGTAAACTTTGTCGACTTGAACATTTATGAAAAAAATGGTAAAAATATGTTAAAATATAGAAAAAATATCAATTAAATTGATAAATTGTGATTTTAAAATGCTTTTTGTTCATCAATATGCCATTTGAGAGGCGAAAAAACCATAATATCAGCTTCAATTACAAGCTAAATGCCTATAAGCAGTTATCATGGTTTTTCAGACTTATGACGTCACTGTGACGTCATTTGTAGCCATTATGGTTTTCAAAATACCTTCAATGGATAGAGCAAGTGAAGTTCTATAGTTCTACCAAGTTTCAAGCCTTTATCGCGTTCCTAGCTAGAATTACAGGGGGCGGGCACAATGAGCCCCCCCCCCCCCGTAGTACAAGGGTCCAAAAAGCCGGTAGTAATAGAGTTAAGGTACTACAGTACATCCTCGATTATCCGAACAGGTTGAACTCCAGTTTTTGTTGGGCCGTTCAGATACGCAACAAACTCGGATAATCGAGGAAAAACATTTTACCTACTAAACTTGCTATAAAGGTTATTATTATCGTCCTGAGCAGTCACAGGATGCTCAAACTGAATGCAAATTGAAAAGCTTGGCCAACGGAAAGACCAACAACAAAACTAAGGCAGCAGATTTTTGTAAAATCCAACAACGATTTGTAATAACGTGTTGTCGAAGCTTCTGGATTTTCCTGTTTGATTTCCTTTTAGCGGTTTGGTTAAATGTAAACACGAATGTAAAAATAACTGTGTTATTTTTGTGCTTCCGTTGGATATAACTAATAATATGACTTTTATATTGGGCAACTGTTTAAGCAGACAAAGAATATTTTGATTGGTTTCTCAAGAACTAGTTCGCAAAAAAATGTTTAATGTAAACTTTTGGCGTTCGGATAATCGAGGTTCGGATAATCAAGGATGTACTGTACTAAAAAGATAAATTTGAAACGAATACGCAAAGCAAAATGTTTTTTAACTACCTACAATAAACTATATCCCCGTAAAAAGAAACAACTTACTTTAAGTAATCTAGCTAGTAACTATCTGAATTTTAGACGGAAACTAGGGCAATGATGATGGAAAGGATATAGACGAAGAGCGTGGCATCCTTTTGAACAAGAGTTTGACCGAGGTAGAATGTAAGTAAACGTTTTGTTTAAGTTTTGAATTTCGATGCATTTGATCCTATAAAAGTTGCAAATCTAGATTCATGCAGTACAGGTCTTTTCAGTTCTTTTCATGTGATTTTAGAATTTCATATCATAATATACAATACATACTACGATAGAGAAAATATCTAAGTTAAATGATACCAATTACAATTAAATGATACCAATTGAATGATACCAATTGAATGATACAATTAAATGATATTAATTACAGTTAAATGATACCAACTTTGTTATTAGAAAATCTGTCTCTTTAAAAAGCTGCTGTGTGAAGGGAATGTGTTATTGAGAAACTCTTTCAGTACTTCAACTAATAAGGGAAGAGCTCTAGGAATACACCCCTTGCAAACAAATAACTGCCAAAACTAAAGTATGCAGTATTACCAGAGCCATGAAAGAATTTGGGTGTTGTAACTTGGATACTAGATTTGCCATCCTAGGATGAATCAGATATGCTAAAGGCATTAACAAGCATTATGATGATGAGAATTAAACTTAGTGTATACTTACTGCAAAGGTTGTAAGCCTTTTTGCAGTATACAGCCATGTGTGCTTTCATCTTGTCGTTGATACAATAACCTAATTTTACCCAGTTTTGGCATTGCCTATCTCTGTCCATACAAGGGAAAGAAAACTGTCCAGCAGCTTTGCTATTACCCAACTCTTCGTCATTTTTGGTTGGAGAACCTAAAAAGCAAGATTTCTGCTGCTAAAAAGCATTTTCTATTTATGAAAAAGAAATTGAAATATCAGCGGTTCTAAGGACACGGAATTTGAACTAATGAGCTTGTATCTGTGAGGGAACTTCATCAAACAGCATTTTCTTTTTCCATGGGACCTTTGTTCTAACCTTCTATAAATTGAATAATTCAATTACTTCCTAGTGATCTCAAGCTCGACGAAATTTTCATGCGAGTTTTGGTAAAACCAAAAGAATTTATTTCGTACTGTCTAGTTTAAAAAAGAGATATATTGAAGTAACCCATCTTTCATAAAGTTTGTGGTCTCAATACTTTTAGCAATTTCATTGAATTATATTTCTACGCTTACAGAATTTAGTCTCTTTTAAAACGAAAGTTTCCTGAAAAGTCTTATTCATTAAGATGATTGCTGAGTTATTGACCGATTCTTTGTTTATGATATTACTAAACCATATAAAAATGAAATAGATAAAAGATAACCTTCAACTGCGAAAAAGGCAAAAATGCCTAAAACGACCAACTTCAGTACCATCTCCATCACAGAATCTATCTTCTTTGCTTGTTTGCAAATGCAACTGTGTTTCTCGAGTCTTGCTTCTGTTCTTTATACACAAAATTTCGTCTGGAAATTTTCACGAATGTTTTACCACCTAAATGAATAACTTAACAAAAAAAACTTGACGAGGCAATTTAGTCGTAATAGCACTCACATTTGCGAGAAAGATAAGCATCACTTAATCCCAAATCAGGAAAAGGCTGATTTTATCTTTATCTTATCATGAAGACCTTTGACATTATAGCAACAGTTGCACAAATTTGACATTTTTAATATTTGTCTCATTAACATAATTGATAGCTAAAGCAAGATGTAAATTTTTGCTATAGATGAATTCCACATTGTCGACTTAACTCTCTATTTGCTTACACGGTTGCGCATGTTAGAGGTTCTTTTGAAGCCCACTTAGTTAATGATCATAGTAGATAATCAATCGAGTCAATCTTGTCTCAGAGGAGAGAGCCCATTTTTGCACCAGACTAATTAGAAATGAGCTCAAATGAGTTAGTTGTTAAAATTTTCATGAGATAATGCAACCTTGGTTCAAGAATTAAGAAACTTTTTTCTTTTTTTAATTTATGCCGATGGTCGTAGAAAATGCGTAAGCGCTAGGTAAAAGAAAGTAAAAAGGGACTAAATGCTTGCAAACTATGATCATTATAAACTATTCTAAGTGATTTTTATGTGTCCAATACACCACTTTAACTAACCACCTTTTTGAGAGCTGGGTCGAGTTCTGGGGTGTAGGAAATTATTTTTTGACATTTCTCAGCCAATGATTATTTTATCTTTAAACAAATAAGGCTGAATTACTATGAGCTATGTTTTATATTACCTATTGATGGGCTTGGTTGAGCCAGAAACGAAGCTAAAGTGAATTTATTCTTAAAGCGAATAAAAACATTTCATTGCTGATAAAGATTGGCCAATTGCAATAATTTGTTTAAATTTGAGTAAAAACTTGATAACTGATAGCTGATTGCACAATGCCTAAATAAAAAAGTGAAATAGTGTTTCATCCTTGGTTTAAAAATGAAAAAAAAAAGCTTTTTACACCTCAAAACTGGACCCAATCTCCCAAATATGTGGTTAGTCGAAGTAGTCTATTACATTTGCACAACCAGCACAGTGGCATCTATTATATATTCATTCAAACTTGTGTTAAGTAAATTTTTTTCTTATTTGTTTGTTGTCAGTGTCAGTCTCGTATTCGTTTTGTCCTCGTTTGGATGTAAGGGCTATAAAAACATGGTAGCTGTTGTTGTTAGGGGCGAGAAAACAGGATGAAGTCCTACATATTATGAAACTTTAGAAAGAATCAAAGCCAATCAGTTTTTGCTTACAGACCTGCTTCATGACTTTCAAAAAATGGCGACGAGGATAAAAGGAATATTCTATTGGTATTAGCCAATTACATGTTTTAGTTAGGCCTAGGTCGAGGCTAGTCCATTTAATTTAGGCCTACACGGATAATACAGAAGTCTGAATATTCTCAGTTAGCTTACGTCTAAAAAAAAAATTGCAAGAATGAACACAGAAACTCATCAAGTATTTTTTGATCCAGATCAGCATCCTGAAGACACACTGAAGGCTTTTGAAGAATTCACACAAATTTTTGAGTTGCGTCATGATGCACAGTACCCTGACCCACCCAAGGTTTCCCTTGATGCTGCTATGGAGAGATGGAAAGTTGCAAACACAACAGAAGCAATTCCTCAACCTAAACCAAATTTAGAACAATATGATCAAATAAGAGAAGAATGGCGTTCAAGAGACAAAGTAGCAAAACTTTTAGGTATGTTCTCGTCAAACAGACTATACACAGACTGGCGTGTGGCACAACCGGATGAAGCACTAAGAAAACTCTCTAAATGGGAAGTATTCATTACAAAAATGAAAGAATACTATAAACCAACAGAAAACTCAACACTGAAAAACTTTCATTTCCGTGCACTTGTTCAGAATAGAGAAGAAACATTTACAGCATTCTGTAATAGAGTTCATAAAGAAGCAAAGCATTGCTATTTCAAATGTACAGATGATAACTGCACTGCAGAAGAAATTGCTATTAGAGATCAAATCATAATTGGTACATCAAATAATCCCATACGGGAAGAAGCTTTAAAAAAATCATGGGATTTAAACACTTTAAGACGTGAAGGAATGAAAATGGAAAGTGCGGCAAGGAGTGGTGCAGAAATAACAGGTGAAGCTTTGAACAAACTTGGAAAATACTCTTATTCTAACATTAAAAAGAATAAAGAAACAATCACAAGTGAAGTTAATTCAAGAAAACCTGTAAATTGTTATAACTGTGGGAACAGAGTATCAGAGCCAATACTAAGCACAAGGAACAGTGCCCGGCTAAGAATGTAAAATGTCATAAATGTGGTAAGCTAAACCATTTTGCCAAAGTTTGTAGAAGCCCAAAAGATATACGCCATGTTGAAGACATTGCCAAGGAACAACAGGATGATGATACCAACAATGATGGAGATTTATACAACATTAACTTGTGTAGAATCAAAACAACAAGAAGTACTGTTAAACCTAGATTTATATCTCAAAGAAATGTGAAAGATTTTAAAGTTCAAGTTGTAATAAACAATAATTTGGATACTGTTGTTGCTGATACTGGAGCAAGAATAAGTGTTTGTGGAACAGCACAAGCAAGAAAATGGGGCATGCTACATAAGTTGGTCCCATCAAATGTAAAGATTAAACCATATAACAGTCCACCTATACCTGTTTATGGGGAAGTAAGATGTGCAGTGACCTTTGGGTCAACCTCAGTTCCAGTCAAGTGGCACATAATCTCTGGTTCTTGTGAACCCATTTTAGCTGGACATAGAGCTCTACAACTTGGAATAATACAGTTTAACTCTCAACCAAATGCATTTCAACCAATTTTGATGATTGACAGTGAAGATAAGAAGGACTTACAAGAC
The DNA here is from genome assembly GCA_963924455.1 of Pelagia noctiluca. NCBI lineage: Eukaryota > Metazoa > Cnidaria > Scyphozoa > Semaeostomeae > Pelagiidae > Pelagia > Pelagia noctiluca. Next base: position 16,673,085 of record OZ004316.1, read on the forward strand.
TGCCTTATTAAGTATCCTAAGAATTTCACTGGTTTAGGTAGATTAAAGAATCATCAAGTAAAATTACATGTTGATCCAGAAATAAAGCCTGTCAATGTACCTCCAAGATCTATGCCTTATCATCTTAAGGAAAGAGCACAAAGAGCTATTGATGAAATGATTCAGCAAGATGTTATTGAAGAACATCCACGAGATGAACCAGCACCATGGATTGCCAATGTAGTTCTTGCCCCCAAACCTGATGGATCAATCAGAGTAACTCTTGATGCTCGTAATGTAAATAAAGGGATACAATCTACAAACTTGCCCATCCCTCGGCATGAGGATATAAAGGCGAAATTGAATGGATGTAAAGTATTTTCTAAGATGGACTTCAAATCAGCATTCTGGCAGATTGAGCTAGAACCATCATCAAGATACTTAACAGTGTTTCATGCCAATGACAAATTGTACAGATACAAACGATTGACAATGGGCATCAAACCTGCTCAAGGAGAGTTAAATATAGCCCTGAGGCCAATTTTTGCTCATATACCAAAGGCTCATCAAATTCATGATGACCTCATTGTAGCAACAGAGACAGAAGAGGAACATGCTGAGGTAATTGAAGAATGCATGAAAGCAATATCAGAGGCAGGCTTAACACTAAATCCGTCTAAATGCTTCTTTGGTAGAAATGAAATTTCTTTTTGGGGAATGATTTATGGAGCTGATGGAGTCAAACCTGACCCAGCAAAAGTTGAAGCACTGGATTATATTACACCACCAACAAAAAGAGAAGACTTAGTTAGTTTTCTATGCATGGTGCAATCAAATGCAGATTTTATTCCAAATTTCGCAAAGAAGTCAGCCCCACTTCGAGACTTAACAAAAAGACAAGTAAGGTTTAAATGGACCAAAGAACATCAAAAAAACTTTGAGGAGCTCATTGAAGCTTTTAAAAAGGATGTACTTTTGCGTTATTTTGATATGGGGAAACCAACATTTGTTTTCACAGATGCTCACATAACAGGCCTTGGCGCCATGTTAGCACAAGGAGAGAGCAGAACTACAGCAAAGCCTGTAGCATTTGCATCTAGAACAACTAGTGTAGCAGAACATATGTATCCACAATTAGACCTAGAGGCTATGGGTGTGGATTTTGGATTGAGAAGATTTCGTAATTATTTATTGGGCTCGCCTGATGTTACAACAGTGGTAACAGATCACAAGCCATTGGTTGGAATATTTAATGGCAATCGTCCTGGCTCAATACGAACAGAAAGAATAAAAATGCGACACCAAGATATACGTTTCCATGTGGAATATCAGAAAGGAAGGCTAAATCAAACCGATTTTGTATCAAGACGAGCAAAACCCTGGGTGAAAGTTCCCAAAAATGAACAAGACGAAGCTGATGATTTGAATAATCTTCTGTACGCACTTCATACTACTCCAGTAATGGATAGTATTGGCCTTGCTACAATCGCCAAGCATACAAGAAATGATTTAATTCTCAATGATCTAACAGCAATAGTTAAACAAGGAAAAGCATGGATATCCAAAAAAGCAGATGCAAAGTTAAGGAAGTTTGAACAGATATTATCTGAAATCACCACTACAGGTAATGGAATTCTTCTAAAGGGACACCGCATAATTCTTCCAGAAAGTTTACAGAAAACTGCCATAGAGCTAGCACATAGAGGTAGTCATCCTGGAGAAAGTGGCATGGAACGCCGACTTCGGTACCATTTTTTCTTCCATGATATGCAGAAGAAAGTGAAAGATTACATAAAGAAATGCTTGTCATGTAATTCATTTACAGATAAGAAGATTTCTGAACCAATTAAAGCTCACGAAGTCCCCTCAAAATGCTGGGAAACAGTAGCAGTAGATTTATTCGGTCCAATGCCTTCATCAAAACATGTGGTGGTTGTACAAGACCTGGCATCAAGATTTCCTGCAGCCAAACTAGTAACATCTACTAACTCAGGTCAGGTTATACCAGCTCTGTCAGATATCTACAATGCCTATGGGAACCCAAACAATCAACTTTCGGACAATGGCCCGCCATTCAATTCTAAAGCGATGAAAGATTTTGTTCGGGAAAGAGATATTAATCTTCAAAATATTCCACCGCTCCATCCTTCTGCAAATCCAGTTGAGACATTTATGAAACCTTTGGGTAAAACGATGAAAATAGCTCACCAAGATCGACATCCAGATACGATGGCTTTACAGCAGTTATTAGATAATTATCGAGATACACCTCATCCCGCAACAGGTATCCCACCATCTGCTATGATGTTCTGTGATAATCAACAAAGCATTTTTCCCAGAGTCCAAGTCACAGAGGAGCAAGTACAATCTGCGAGGAAACAAGATGAAGCAATTAAACATGAACGGGAGGAAAAGATTAACGCTTCAAAATATCGTAAATCAATGGACGTGTCTGTTGGAGACATTGTAATGATACGAAATTTCAATAAACGCTCCAAGTTTGATCCAGTCTTCATTCCTGAAGCATTCAAAGTCCTAGAAGTATCAAAGGATAAGAGATTACTTATTATTGTTAGAGATCGGGATGGAAAGACTTTCAGAAGACATCCAGATGATGTAAAACCATTCAAAGGACAGTTTCCAGCTACATGTGAAAGAATGTCTGAGGAAGAAGAGATAAAACAATGGCAAAAGTTGTTTGTAGAATGTACTGAACCATTTGAGGATAGCTACGTATCTGAGAATGAACAAGAAGCAAGCACTGCTAATTGTGGGCAGTCCCAAAATAATAATGCCTTGGTTGTGCAGCCTCAGAGGTTAACCAGACAAAGGCGTGCCAACCCTAAGTACTACGGCAGTGACTTTGAAAATTGATATTGTCATAGAGTGTCAGTGAAAGCAGAATATGTCTTAATAAACTTTGTCTTATGATAAGCTCACAAAAACTCTGCAAGACAGGATTTACGCAGACATTCATTGCTTAAGATCTGAACAATCTTGAAATAAAACAATTTACTATTAAAAGGATGGGGATATTATATATTCATTCAAACTTGTGTTAAGTAAATGTTTTTCTTATTTGTTTGTTGTCAGTGTCAGTCTCGTATTCGTTTTGTCCTCGTTTGGATGTAAGGGCTATAAAAACATGGTAGCTGTTGTTGTTAGGGGCGAGAGAACAGGATGAAGTCCTACATATTATGAAACTTTAGAAAGAATCAAAGCCAATCAGTTTTTGCTTACAGACCTGCTTCATGACTTTCAATAGCATCCATCTTTCATGAAATTTCAAAGCAATCGTATTGAAACATGTGAAGTGCATGACTCATTATTCAAAAAGATGGGTTTCGCAAACATTGCATTGTTATTGACTCTGTAGTTATTTCTAATTTCTAAGTAGTATACTATAATCTACAGTATTTAAGACCTGCTTTCTTCAAATCTAGGCCTGTCAATGTTGATATTACCATTTTGAAACATCTATATTTCAATGCATTTGCCAACTTGAATAGAACATTTATGTTGGCCTTCTTGATAATATGCGTTGGCAAACATTTTTGAGTTTTATGAAAGTTTCTTCATAAAAGCAAATTAAGTGTTGCTGTTCTTTTAGAGTAAGGTCGTAAATTTTGCAGCTACGCTGATCATGTTTTTAAATAACAGTTAAAGAAAACTCGAACTTTTGGTTGGATTTGAAAATTATCAAACCATCTAATTTCATCAATAATTCATCACAATTAGATTATAATATTTGGTATCCTTGTGCTGTGCACCAGTGTGCTGTGTTTTTCATTTTGCCATTTCTTGATCAATCCAAGATTTGAAATTTGATACTCTTGCAAATACGGTGTAACCTTCTTTGGCATCACATCGTCCTGATCCCCAGCTAACTGCACCTTCCAACACCCATTTACCATTTGCTCCAGTCTGACAAACAAATGGCCCACCACTGTCCCCATGACAGCCACTGACTCTTGTTGATCCTCCATGACCGGCACATATCATGTTATCGGTGATCTAAGAAAGAAGAGATTCAGTAGGGGCTGCATTTCTAAGAAGTTTTCTGGTGTCTAAATCCTCCCTTCTAAATTACAAGCAATCTGCTTTATTTTAGTTCCCGAATACGATTTACATACTTGATAACAATTGCATAAAGAGGATATCAGATAAAGGATAAAAAGGATATCAAGTTCAGTACCTCTACAACTTTTTAGTTAGTCTCTGTAGCGTTTGCATGCTAATATTTCCACTTGAGATTTTTCAATGCTATTTATTTTTTTTGTAATATAAAAAGAAATTAATTGTATAACTAAGGATAACTAGTGAACAGTAGCTGAAACATCTTTTAATGATTTTGATGATTTTTAAACGAGTTGTAAATATCAAGCTTCTGTCTCTTATTCTTATTATATCAGAGAGGCAGATACAAGCAAAAATAATTCGAGAATTACAAATAATCTATTGGACAATACAAAAGAAGAGGAGTCTGAAAAGTTTATTGTATTTTTCAATATACAGTTAATATTATCGTACTGAGACATTATGGATTAATGCGTTTTAGTCCCTGTTTTTAGGAAATTTTTTAATCGCTAAGTTATCCACCCGTTATGTAGAAATTATATGTTATATTCTTCATTTAAAGCCATGCACGCAGATAGATGTAAATAAGATAAAATGTTAAGAATGAATGCCAGGTTAGTAGAGTTCAAACTTATTGTTAATTGTTATGCAATTAGTTTTTCTTTCTAACATATTAGGAATAGAGAAAAGGCCTCATGGTAAAAGATCTACTGTAATCTTTGTTCATATGTTCAGCCAGAAACACAAAGGGTCAGCCTACTTGAGAATTATGTTTTCTATTCATATTCCTACTTTGTCGTAGTTTGTATATCTTTAACTCTAGTACGAAATCATTGCTCCTAGTTTCCTTAGTACAATGACCAATACATAAATATAAAGCGTAATATGGGTTTATAACGAAAAATGAAGAATCTAGACTCTACATCTCAAAAGCCCTTTTCGTGCTTACCAAACTCATCAGGAGATCCACCTATAGATAGCTCGTATTGGGGTAGCAATTGAATCTAAGTTGTTTTCTACAAAGGTATTTTAGAGCTAATAAGTAAAATTGATATTAGAAGTGGCAAAACTACTTACAGTTATTCCCAAGTTTTTCGTATTCAAATTGACACAAGCTGACTTCGAAACCACTGGCATTTTACCTTGCTGTAATGTGTGGTGCATGTTGCCTGGATGTTCGATTTTGCCCCACCCTGAAAATTTAAGCAATTTAATGTAAAAATGCAAATAGATGAGCTCGACGAGAGTTTTTCAATAGGTAACATATAACTAATGATTAGTCTGCTTGCTGAGTTGCTGAGCCAGCCTTTGTAAGAGGTTCATATACAAAGCCCCCACCTGTTAGGTCGAAGCACAAACTGAGGGATCGTGGGCTCGAGCACTTATATCTTCATCATTTTATAGATAGTTTTCTCTCCGGCTCAGCCTTCGTATATAAACATGTAGATCATTTAGCCTACAAGTGAACATTTTGTTCTCCACAAAAACAATTAGATAAGTTAACAATATAACTGAATAAGGAGATATAATTGTATAAGTAAGTAAAGAAATAATGCAATTCATAGTTTAAAAATAGTTCATAATCCGAGCTTTTAGCTATCAGAGTCAGATTAAGAAATTTTCATGTCACTTTATCTTCAATTTAACTTTGATATGTGAATTCAAACTTTTAAATTGCTAGGTAAGTAACAAAATATTGAAATAAATCAAATAAGTCAAGGGCACTTGGGGAAGAATCAAAAGAGCTATGGTGCTGATTGTCCTCACTCAATCTAATATAAACAGTTAACAATGCATCTATACAAAATTTATTACAACGTTTCTTTTTAAGTGAATCTAGCTTTAGCTAAACTAATTATTTATTTGTGAAGAAAGTGTTTACACTAATTTGATTGAGGAATATGAAGAATTGAAAATGAAGATCAACATCAGTAATATTACTTACCAGTGATATAGCATTCTGTGCCAATAGGGACATCCTCTCCCTGGTTTGGTAGACATACTGGTTTCACAAATTTATCAAATTTAACTGGTGATGACAACTTCATCAATGCAATGTCTGTATCTACTGTGTTTCGAGAATAGCTTGGATGTGAAATTATCTTTTCCACTCCAACATCTTGATGCTGTCCATCACTGGTTGTTGATGTTATATGTTCACCCACTCTATTAAAGCAATTGGAATAGCACAAATGATGAAATTAAGATTAGATACCAAGGTGTATTAGATTTGGTAGTGTATTATAGTTCGCGCATACTTGAATTCACGCATTTTGAATTCGCGCAGAAAGATTTAATATTTACGAACAGTCTTGAACTTGCACAAGCAAGAAAATAAACATAAAGATAAAACCATTGGGGTAGAGCGAGATTATATTCTTGAACATTTATTTTAACTTAAGAAAAGTTTTTACCAGAACGGAACATCATACTGGCGGTCTTTGGCAAAGAAATCGACAATCCCTGCCCTTGACATGCTTTGGTTCACATACAGTATGATTCTAATGTTGTGATCACTGCACAAACCAGTTTTGGGATTCATGATGGAAGAATGCCTTGCACCTTCTGTTTACTATAAGATCGAGGGGCTTGTATAGGTGGGTCATGGTTATTTAACACTAAGGCCATCCTGCACTCTAAGTTCATTGGCCTTTAAAAACTTTCACAAGCAAAAGCCACTTACTATCCTTATGCAATGGCTTTGCATATAAAGACAATATACACATGACATGATAAAACAATACAATAGACCATAGACGGGACAACGTGTCATTAGGCATTTGGCAAGGGGGATCATCAACTTCTCAAAATTTTATTACTACTAGGGAGATAAAAGTGTGTCTTTTGTATCAAGCATAGCCTTTAGAAGTCTCCAATACTACAGGGTGGTCTGGAAATACCTATCGTCTTGAAATTTCCTAATCTGAGACACCAGACAGAGGTTTCGACATTATAAAAGAGAAAGTGAGATCACGCTGTACTGATAAAGATCAAATTCAATTAACTTCATCATGATTTTCTCTTAAAATTTAAGAGATATTGACATTTGAAGTAATAAATAGTAGAGTGTTTCTTCAGAAAACACTCCAGGCAATATCTACTAGTTGAATTTCTAATGATATTATGATTTTTTATTGTACACATGCATAATAATTTTCGCTCAGTACGTAATTTCTGCGTACGTAATTTATGAAAAATGTTTCATAATTTACGTAATTTTCCATAATTTACGCTTTACGTAATTTATGAAAAATTTTATAGCGCTAATTCAAATACACTTAAGGTAGATAACAGCTTAGATGAATGTAATGCTTAGAATATTACTAGCTTTCAGTTAGCTTTGAACAGAATTTGTTTGTGAGAGTTGTGCGAGCGATGTTATCTTTACTTTCTTTATGTTCTAAAAGCTTTTATATCTCTTTCTAGCTTTTGGAATAGAAAAGCACAGGGCCATCGATAATAAAGAGAGTGAAAATATTTGTATGTGTTCTTGGTTCAATTTTTGTGATTTTTACCGCGTTATTGCTGTCCTTCAGGGTACGCTTGCAATTATCAAAGCTGAAAGTGAAACTGAAAATCTCTGCGAAAACTGTTTATGTTTTGGCCATGGTCTAATTGCAAATGAATAATACTTGGCATGGAAAATCTGTAAAGTCTGATAATTCTTACATAAACCAAATACACAAATTATTATGGTTTTAAATCTAATTTTCTATTTAGAAATCATATGGCAACTGGGAAAGTAAAGGGTCAAAGTACATCACAACATTAGACATTTCTCAATCTAGTGTTAGATTTCTTTAACGGAATGCTAGGCCTAAATACTTAGTGTTCTATTTTTCCTCTCAAGTTTTCTAGGATATTTACTCGGATTTAAAGATCTTGCTTAAAAAAGAAACAACTATGGCACTTGATCAGTGACAGTTCAATAAAAGCCTATAAAGGTAGGCAAGACTGTCAAACGCCCTAAATATTTTGCTCAACTGAAACTTTGAGCACCATTATGTGAAAAAAAGAGATAATTAACTATCAAATATTATGCCCTATGATGAAAAGTTGCTGTTTTATAACAGATGTACGTACCTCACGTTGAAATAAGGTGCTTGGGATTCTCTGCCAGACACACAGTGTGCTGCTGTCACAACCCACTGGGGAGAGACAAGAGACCCACCACACATAGGCCGTCCACTGAAAAGCATTAATATCTGCCATGGCCATGCTCCTCTGGTTGCATTAATACCAGAAATCACTCTGCCTTGCTTAACATCAGGCTCACCGCAGACCACTGCAAAATTGATATTACACATAATTCTGACAAGAAGATTCGGCAAACCTAATATATCATCAAAACCTAATATATACTTTTCTAATAATCATTCTTTTGCTAATTATCTTCTTTAGTTTTATGCCTTCTATTATCATTCAACATTACCTGTAAGCCGCAAGGGAAACTTCTTAAGAAACGCCCTACAAGAATGGAAAATGTTAGTGTGTGTTAGAAATCACACCCTTACTGTAAAGAAATGCGTAGCATGTGCTTTACTCTTGCAGTTACTGCCCCTTTTGGAATAAATGATTTAGCATTCCCATTTTGAATAAAATAATCATTAAGAACCTTCCGTAACCGAGAAATTATGATTGCAAACATTTGTATCATCTAGAAAGACAAGAAAACCAATACCTGGTGCTGGAGGGTTAGTTTTTATAGGTGCATCTGTAGTTGCTGGAGTAGCTGTAGTCACTGGAGCATCAGTTGTCACGGGAGCAGCAGTGGTCACAGGAGTATCAGTTGTAACTGGAGCAGCTGTTGTGACTGGGGCGGCCGTTGTGACTGGAGCAGCAGTTGTGACTGGAGCATCAGTTGTGACTGGAGCAGCTGTCGTCACTGGACCATTAGTTGTCACTGGAGTAGCTGTTGTCACTGGATCAGCTGTTGTTAATGGAGCATCAGTTGTGACTGGAGCAGCTGTTGTCACTGGACCATTAGTTGTCACTGGAGTAGCTGTTGTCACTGGAGCAGCAGTGGTCACAGGAGTATCAGTTGTAACTGGAGCAGCTGTTGTGACTGGGGCGGCCGTTGTGACTGGAGCAGCAGTTGTGACTGGAGCATCAGTTGTGACTGGAGCAGCTGTTGTCACTGGAGCATCAGTTGTCACTGGAGCATTAGTTGTCACTGGAGCAGCTGTTGTCAATGGAGCAGCTGTTGTCACTGGAGCAGCTGTTGTCACTGGAGCATTAGTTGTCACTGGATCATTAGTTGTCACTGGAGCATCAGTTGTCACTGGAGCATTAGTTGTCACTGGAGCATCTGTTGTCACTGGAGCAGCTGTTGTCAATGGAGTATCTGTTGTCACAGGAGCATTAGTTGTCACTGGAGCAGCTGTTGTCAATGGAGCATCAGTTGTCACAGGAGCATTAGTTGTAACAGGAGCATTAGTTGTAACAGGAGCATTAGTTGTAACTGGAGCAGCTGTTGTCATTGGAGCATGAGTTGTCACTGGAGCAACTGTCGTTACTGGTACAGCTGTGGTGACAACAGGTCCTACAACAAGATTATATCATAAAAATATCAACAGGAAGTTTTGAGAAGCAAAAAATTACATTTTGATCGGATCTAGATACTCTTGCCTTCGTGTTTATACACATGCCAAAAAGAGTTTATTTTGATGAGAAAATAAGTCAATGAAAAGTTCTGAGATAAGTACGAGTAAAGAAATAAAACACCAAACAACGAGAATACAAATCAAACATAAAGCTAGGGAAAATCAATCGACCATGTATGTGCAATGAAAATACTTTAAATGTTTTTTTTTCTTGCTCCTGAAAAACAATGCAGCTTTAATCAGCGGGCTCTTGGCTCAAGTGATATTTCATGTATCAATTTAGAATTTGTAAAGAGAGAAATTTCAATCAACACTTTGTGTCAAGAAACCTACCATTGCAAAGGCCACATGAAAATCTGCAATATTTAGTCATGAATCTCTTATACTGATCATTGGTACAATATCCATACCTTGCCCATCCAGGACATCCAGATCTTTCGTCTTTACAAGCTAAGATGAAACATACTCAACGATAATTTGTGTGATGCATCTAGTTCCAAAAAGGCATTATTAATTTACAGCACTTATTTTTCAACATTTTTGTCATGTGAGGGAATCCATAAAACACTTTGATCAGAAAGTTGTATTTTTCCCACCAGCATAACATTGAAGAGATTAGAAGGAGCTTCCAGTAAAGCTGTTTGTTTTGGTTATTTATCAATACATCAGAATCAGCGCTCAGCGTGTATAAATAAGCTCTGTCGAGTTTCATGCAGTGTCAACAATCCGTACAGTATAAGAGCCTCAACACCGGCTGGAAGTAACAAGATCTCCAACTCATTAGCCAATGATGATTTCCTTATCACTCTCTTGAGTAAGTCAATTGTAGCCTTTGAAATACATTCGATTATAAATGGTATAATTCTCATTTCATCTTTATCAATACATGAAATACGTTTCTAAAATACTAATTACTCTTTCATGAAATCATCGTTGCTAGCTCGTTTATTAGTCAAGTTAGTATGATATTATTGTTTATAAGAGCAGTTATTTAGGTATTAATATATGTCAGCCTCCTCTACGGAAATTTTTGGCAGAAATACGAAGCCATCATGAATTATATATCTAATAGTAGGGAGAAGCAAACTGTTACATTTCCTTCCTTAGTATAAATCAAGTTATATTTCTTATATCGTGTTAACTGACAAAAATTGAAGGCAGTAAATTTTGGTATTGAGATCTACTTACGCACAGCAGTTGTTACAGGAGGTCTTGTTGTTGCAGCTAAAAAATCATAACTGTTACGTTTTAAAGATCCACGCATATTCGTATCAAACAGATATCCAGAAGAATAAATCGGTAAAGGATGGCTTAAATACACAAACAGTGCTGAAAAAGTTATAAGAGCAAATAGCACAATATAAGTATGCGATCAAAAGACCATGAGTGCTTTCCCACCTATCACAACACTAGCGGCACAGCCACTGGCAAACTAAAACATCTGAGTACAGTTATGATTACCTAGAAAAATGTAAGTATGAAAAAATAGCAACTATCTTCTGATGAGTGGGCAACCACTACACAAGGCTTGCTGAGATGCTGAGTTTAGTTCATTGACTCTTTCCTTGTCAATATGTATCATGCTCTGCATTTATGTATTGAACACTCTCTTACGGAAATCTTAAACACAAACCTCAGAGAATAGGATCTATTGTCTGGACAATCTATAAAGATTCATTTTTCAAAAGCAGCTGAAACAAGTATGGATGTTATTATCTATATCTCAGTTCTTATTCACCAAACTCTTATAATCATGAAATCTAAAGCAAAGTCGATTGGCTAATAGGCTATATGATATTTGAAAATACTACTAAGTTTTCTTATTTTTTCATAAAAAAATAGATAGGAGAAACAAAATATTTTGAAATATTAACACGAGGCTACTAACCAGGGCAATAACCACAGGACTTTTTGCAATATCTTTTCATGTAGTCTTTGTATTGACTCATCGTACAAAATCCTCTGTTAGCCCAATCAGGGCAGTATGAGATCTGTATATCATTACATGCTGAAAAGATAAATAGCTGCGATGAGCTATAATTCTAAAGATATTGAAAATAATTCTAAAGATATTGAAAATATTTTAGCCAACTCATTCGTTGATCAAGTGAAACATCATCTCTAAAGAAGATTCAGTTTACGTTTAGGTAGATACTCTTCCTTCATAAGCGAAATCATGCTTGATCAATCCCATGCAAAATAGATATACACTCTTTAGCTTATACAAGCCTAAGTTACATTGAAGTCAACAAGGGACATAAATTTTCAATCATAGCTAAAGACCTTCTCAGAATAAATTAATATTTTAGTCTAATTAATGAGATGAGGAGGGAGGTAAATATCACATAGTGGTGTGAAAATAACAGCTTCTTGTATTCTATTATAAATGTTACAGCAGCTATTAATGCCTCTTTGAATGTATACATATGGAGTAAGAGAAGAAATATCATACTTACGTGCAGCAGTTGTAACAGGTGGAAGTGTTGTTGCAACTGAAAAACCAGACAATAAAGATAAAAAAAGTCAGGAATTTTTGAGCTCTGTCATTTCAATACCATTGTTAATGAAGACAAAAGGGATTGGTATTACAATGAGTATCAGTATGAACTAAAGCACTTGACGTCATAAATAGAAATCTGTTCATTTTCGTAGTAAAACTGAATGCAAAGTACAAAAAAAGATTTGAATTGCAAAAGTTTAATATTATGCATTATGAAGTCTTTGTATGCTAAGACTGTGGCCATAATTTTTCATTTCCTTGTCTTTCTTTGAATATCATGCAAGCAGCCCCTTAATGATAGTATTAATGGTAAATAAGGCTTAGAATAATTGGATTGCCGATTATATGTTGATTTTCAGACCCTGGTTTAAACTTAACATGGGGCTGAAGTCTCTAAACCTCCTTGCATTACCAGGGATGGGACGAAAATCCTCATCTTTACACGCAATTATTGGTTAATCTCTATTCTGGAGCACTAACGTGATGGTATGCTGGGTCACAGAATGTTCCTTCGTAGCGCTCTTTCTGAAAGTTGGTAATTGTGCTAAAGTTCCAGCCGTATAATAAACACTACCATGTATTGGCAAACATTTTCAGCTCAGGAAAAATCCCATGTAATCAGAACCTAAGACCCATGTAATCAGAACCTTAGACCTAAAAATAGTTTTATTGTATCTGATTGATGATTGATGATATTATTCCATAACCTTAAAATGTATGTCAATAGTCAGTATATCTATTATACTTATGAGGACAAATGTGGTTTCATATAACAATTACAAAATAGCATTGGATACAAGATAAGTTGGATTTCATAACAATATAATGTATGTATGTACCTGGGCAGAGGTTACAAGATCTTCTGCAGTTCCTAGCCATATATGCTTTGTATCGGTAGTCAGTGCAGTATCGTATTCTTGCCCAATATTGACAGTTTTGATGCAAGTCTCTGCATTCTGAAAATGTACATTATTGGAAGAGAGAGCTAAGCCATCATAAAACGTTATTGGCTAATTGGCTTCATTGATCTAATCAATAGAAGTCCATAAATAGTTTTTTATCTTATATCATGCGAGTAAGAAATCATTGACTCTCGAGATAAATATATGTTTTGAATAAAAACTCTGAAAAGTCTTGAAAACCTATCCTAAACGAAATATGAATATATGAATTTTTTCTAAATTTTGATAAGCTCCAAGCAGACAAGAATAATGTCATGTTTAATTCTCAATTACATAATGATGCTGTCAAAATGAGCAACGACTTAAAGAGAGCTTGTATTCCAATATTTTTGATGTAACTAATACTGCAACATACTGTTTAGTATGTTTAAGGTTGCGGAGTTCAGGGTCTTAAGTAGAAATAGGTTCTACTTACGTGAAGCAGTAGTTATAACTGGAGGTCTTGTTGTCACAACTGGTGGACTTGTAGTTACAGCTAGATAAAGATGATGATATTCTTACAATATACCTCAACATTATACATAACATACTCTAAATTCAAAAATTAACAAAACTATACAACATATATAGACTTTTCAGATAAGGGAGAGAGCGATGAAAAAGAGATAGCGATGGCTCCCATGGTTCCTGATTTCGCCCCTACTAGAGAGTTAAAATCAAAAATGGAGCATGCATTCAATTTATTTCAATTCTATTCATCAACTTGATTCATATATACCACACATAATACTAACCTTGACAAAGATTGCATGAATTTTTGCAATATTTAGTCATGTAGCTCTTGTATCGGTCCATTGTACAGTATCCACTCCGTGCCCATCCAGAGCATCCATTGTTGTAGTCTTTGCAGTCTGAAAAAATAGAAAATATATTCGATTTTATAAAGATTATCCTTAACTCTTTTTTGCACCCTTTAATCTTTGCGTTGCTTTTGAGATCCTGATACAAGTAGCAGCCCTTGATTATTACAAGAACATGAAAAAAGTAGTACATGTACAGTAAAACATGTTACTTTTAAGTCCAACACTCAAAAAACTAAAAAAAAAGGCTTATCCATATGTAGTAGGTTAGTAACTTGGAAAATACATAAAGTCTTGTTATTGCTGCTTGGAAGCCTATTGCCAATTCAAGTAAGAACTTTAGGTGAATTGTAAAATGATATCTATCCACAGAAAGAGCTTCCATCTCATCCCTTTTTGCACTTTTTCTCGTATATTTACTTATGTATTTGGTACGCTCTTTTACTACTCGCTTTGTAAATAAGCACTGAACTTTTGCATAATAAAACAAATTAATACCAAATTGCGTTAAATATCTCACCGCTAGGACGTGTGACAGGAGCATTTGTGACACCTGAAAAATATAAATGATAGATATCCTTATCTCTGAAAACCAATGAACTAGGCAGATTATGTCGAGGAGTATATCAAAACTTTACACAATGTCAAGTGAAAGTTGTTCATTTCTCATTGACTTGGGCTCGAAGGTATGCTGTGATACTTAGCCAGCTTTATGAAATTGACTTGATGTAGCTACTTGTGGTTTTCAATCTGTTGATGATTTAGAAAATCATTTTATACTATAGGCTGAGTACGTTTCATGTTTATTTTTTCACAAAAAGCACCCATCATTACCCCACTTTTAGGGGAAAGTGAACAACACTGCTCACTAAATAATGTAAGAAACATTTTGTTTAGCAATTGCATCGGAACGCTTGATATTTGGTATGAGATTCTGTGTGGTTCCTTCCTGAAGATATATGTATTTTTTATTGACAAACAAAAGGGCCGGGCCATCAAGATATTGATGCAAATAAATGAAGGAGACCTTTACTGTTATATGATTAACACAAGTTTTATTCACCGTTACATCTGTAAAGAAGGTTCATTTGCATGATGTCGTATTTGCTAAACCCTCTCCTATTTCCAATTACGTTTTGTTTGGCAGGGTCTTTTGTCTGAATCGTGATTCTGCCACTGCCAAAAGCTGTTTTTCCATAGTGCATCACACTTTCATAATCGTAAGGTATATTCATACTGTCGATTCTTGACCTTGGCTGTTTTCTGAAGTTATATTCTAGATCTATAGAAAAAGATAGACTACATTAAGCATTATGATAAATGTTTGGTATGCTTATGTTTATGCTAATGAAAACGAAAATATGATAAATTTTACTTACACTTATAGCTATATTCATGAAAAATGGATGATAGATAAGCTATAAATGTTTCCAACGCTTATGCTAATAAAAAGAATGTTACATGATATAGTTTTGCTGATGCTTATAAAAATACAAAGACAGAGTTAGACTTCAAAAAATATACATCTCTGTGTTGTGATTCAGAGCTTCACCAACTTATTCGATCATCAGACAGCTCTGTTTTGCTCCTTTCATAGCACACTCTATCATCTAGAATAGACAAAGATGATATCGAAAAATGAAGTGTCACATTAATAATGAATGTTCCTTATACTTATGCTTGTCACTTACGATCTGGGATATTTTCCCATCTGATGATGACATGTTGATCCCTGTCAGGTCTGCTCTGTTCATGATAAAAACCAAGACTGTGAGCAATCTCGTGCATCACGATTCCCTTAGACCAACATCCTGAAGCTAGAGAAATCGTATTTGGTCGCGTTCTCAAGTATCCCACTGGTGAAGAACATCTGTTTTTAGAAATAGGAGCATTAGATTTCAATTTAAAATCTTCGAAAATTTTATATTTTTAGTTATCTCAATATGATTACAATGCAAACCTATTTTTATTGTTACTCACTCGTATATAATTATACCTACAACAAGTAAATTTTCACACTTACTAATAGCTAGAAATCTAACATGCCTTAAGTCATTTTTCAAAGAAGTTCACTTTCTGGTTATCTCAATTTGATTAAATTGCGAAACCAGTGTAATACTACTCACTCGTATATAATCATATCTTCAGCAAACCAATTTTCATCCTTAAATTATAAATGTTAGATGCCTCAAGTCTATTGTACTAGTTAGCTCTGACGGTAATACTTTTGTAGTTATTTTTCGGAGCTCAAAAAGTTACATGTCCTATATAGAAATAATCGAAGTACAGCAAGTTTTAATTGAAAGTGAAAGAAAATTTGCAGTGATGCAAGATCATAAAGAAATGGCATAGTCTATTACGGTAGGAATGCATCTACAAAATCTCGGTCAAAAATATAGAATTAAACTTTGTACTTGGTAAGCTATTTGATTCAAGCATTGTACCTTTTAGCATAAAACTGAAATTATTTACTCACCCTCCTCCACGGAAGAAAAAAAGGTATCCTTGTTCATTAGTGCGTCGTTTGAAACGGAGACACGTTGTGGCCTCGTAATCGCGGATGGCTGCATTAATGGCATACACAGCTGTTCTTGAAGATGCTGACGAAATAAGAGTATTTTTTGATAAAGTAAGATTTAGTCAAAAATAAGATGTTTTGTCACTTTTTTTGTTAAATAAGAAAAGCTCAATATCTTTCCAAAAATGTAAAGTACTACCTTAAGTTTAATCCAGTTACAGATTTCCCTCTGGTAAGAAGCTCTTATTCTTAAATGTGCACATTCGCACTAAACCTTACTTTTAAACTATACGCGCGAGAATAGACGGCTTTAACATCTTTATTCATCTGGAAAGAATGAATGTTGAAATATGCTTCTTATGCTTGCTTTCCTGAACTTATTACGGATTCCGGTCACAAACACGAAAAAGCATTTTGGGAAGTACTATTCAATGTATTCAATTTTATGAAATTTATCAAATGATGCAAGCTAGAATGTTCTTCTTTTGCAATCAATTATTCTCAATTAAAGACCTTCTTCAGAGGATAAAGACTGATTTAAAAGCATCACTCTTTAGGTATCTTTTCCTAGTTTTCATAAATATTCAACTTACATATAGATGGGTCCATGTCGTAAGCAATCAGTTTAGGCCACAAGTTAACTTTGGTTGCTGCAAGCGGGATCTGGTAGTTTGGTTCTCCATAAAGAAAGTCTCTTTTCTGATCCTCCGTCAAAACCATATCTCCTTCAAATAGGTTTGGATCTGTGGGAAAAAAGAGAAATATCCTGGAATGAAAGTATTTGCAAGCATTGTAGAAAACTCCAAGGTAAATTCATTCTGATATCTAGACATCACATATTTTTGCCATCATCAGATTTCAGTAACTGCTTCTATTATAAAGCAAAATAAGGTAAGACTAAAAAGCCTGATAACTTTATCCGTATTATCAGAATTTTTTCTTCATCTGACAGCAAACATTAACAATAGGCATGATAGATTTAAGAATACCTTCCATAGGGTCAGTCGCTAAGGCGAATAGGGCACAAATGCCTAGGATGAGCAGCCTCAATATCATCATCATGGCTGGTCCGTGGTAGAAGACTAAATGTGCACACGAAGCAAAAGTTGCTAACTTTATACCAAAGTGTTTTAAATCATAATATTATATTGTTTAACCAACTGAGAAAACAACTCCAAAAAGTATTGATTCATTGGCATATATTTTGGTGTTGAAATGCAAAACTGGTTAAATATTGCAATTCAATATAATTACATTGTCTGAGTGCCATCAAGTAATGCAGGCATTTTAATCCAGCTGAATTAAGTACCTTACAAATGATGTATACAACATTTGAATTTTTTCTTTCCAAGTCTTCTTTTTTTATCAACTCCTGCTTTTCTGTCTTCTTGAAGACTCCCCTTCAACTTTTTTTGCTACAGCGTCAAAATCCAGTCTAATTATATCAGATTCTTTTTCTGTATGCATTCAACTTCAATATGTCATACCAAGGGTTACTCGAAGTATATGCTCAGCTACCATTTGAGGATATTTCAATGAACAAAAGCTCAATTTTTCACATACTTTATCATCAAATTTCAATAATTATTCATATCTATTTTGGTAACACTGCAAGAGTTGAGCGGAGATCAAGCCTGGTCGTGTGACCAAGTGAATGGGTGAACCTTAGAGTTGTTGATTAACTAACTCACTTTGCCATATTTCCTTTGGAAGGGACGTTAAGCTTGGAGTCCTGTTCCCTCGCAAGAAAAATTGTCTAGCCTTTCGCTGCCAAGTAAACAAAATGTTACTTTCTTTCAACAAGGAAATAACTTTTTTATGGATTTTAGACATGATTCCTTTTTTACACTATTTTCCTTGCAACTTTAAGCATCAAAACTTCCCTTAAAGCTCTCTGTTTCTGAAAAATGTTACCTCCTGACTGCGTTCATTCTTTTCTAATCTTGATGAATACCTATAGGCTTGCTGTAAATATTGGAATCCTGTAGTTGTTGTTCTTCCTTTCCACTTAAGCCTTTTATTCATTTTATCTTTATCTTTACTTCTAATACTTAAAAGCGATATCAAGCATCATTGAAACAAATAGCTATAGTTTGAAACTATTTATATATAGATAGTTTTTTATCTTATATTATGCGAGTAAGAGATCATATAACAGTCCTTTTCAATAACGAGTTTCTGTCACACCAAAGGAAGCATTTAACATTAGGAATTCATTTGAATGTCATGCAGTGAATGCTATCGTGCATTTTTTGGAAGAAAGGCCTCTTGTTACTTTGTGCAGGCTTATTTGGCAAACAAAACATCAGGAATAGATTTTTAAACACTATGTTCGAAATAAACAATGCTAATGTCCATCAAGGGAATTAAAAAGCATGAAAATTGGAAACTCAATTGATTGAGATATTCGAAAACAAGGAAACCGGACATGACAGTCCAACATGCTGTCCTAACAGCTTAAACTCTCTTATAGTTTGACCTGCCGAAAACCCCACCAGGAAGTAGAAAAAACCAGGAAATAACCTTTTCCAGTAAGTAACTCGCATTGTTTTTTTTTAAAAACGTATTAAGCATCCGAACAAAGCCTTCAGCTTAAACGTGAATATAATTGTTCAAACATAAGCATCCAAATAATTGTCTGAGTTTAGCTTCGAAGCTTGATCTAGCCATTTTTTATCGAAAATGATGGTTTAGAAGCCTACTGTTATACGTTTTTGTTTCACAGTCGATGTTGAGCAGTACTTGAACGTGCACAACTATTATCCTCTCTCTTTACTGTTGAAATTTTACATGTAAATATTGCCTACATAAATATGATGCTGAATATCATAAAATCTTTTCTAAATAACGAATATTTCTGGCTGGAGAACGAAAAGAAGCGTTTTGGTCTATTTGCTGAACCATGACCTTGTTGGCTAAAACAATAGCAAAAGAAAAGACTGTGCATCACTCTCAATTTTGAAAAAGTTGCACAAAAAGATACAACAATAGGTTTCCACACCATTTTTTTCGATACACTTTGATCTAGCTTCACTGTTTGGATCAAAATAAATTCATTGTGTTCATGAGCTACTATTTAGTGTGCTAGACTTACAGCGACTAGGACCAGGGCAAAGTTGTTCTTCCACTTTGGAGATATTTCAACCCTCTAAAACCAAAGGAGGCCTCTGAACTTTTCCCAACACTGAGGTCTTAAAATCTCGTACCTTATCTATATGATAGATCCCTTTCCGAGCAAGTTTTTCATCGAATAAAGTCAGTCAAAAATCAATTTTTTGGGAAAAGTGAGGTGGACTTGTTCTCTTCTATCTCTTGGCACCATCCATGACAGAATAACCTAATGTTCTAGATAATCAGCGTCAAATAATCAGCGTTTAGAATTTGCCAACAGTAGCATTGACACATCATGTAGGAATTTGAAACCTTTCTTTAAGATACGATTATGTTTAAATCTTTTTAGTTAATCCCGGCAGATCATTCAATTATTAAAAAGCTCAGTAGTAAAGAATGATATAAGAGATTTCCTTTTTTTCATGATTGTAAAATTTTAATTACCAATACTTCCAATACTTAAAAGTGATTGTACTTTCAAGGATTAAAAACACAATTGCTTGAAAATTGTTTTATTAATGCAGAAGCCCCTGTTATCTTGAAAGAGTTTGATAATTACCGAATGTTATCAAGTTAAATTGAATTTGTTTGTTGAATTTGTACTGATTATGGTGAAATACAACGCAGTCATAGATAAAAAGAAAAACACAAAAAATTTTCTTAAGATACATCAATTTTATCGTTATGGAAAATTAGTCATAACCATAAAGTCTTTATTTGTGTCAGTACTTTATTCAATTTGATTCAATCATAAGTTTTTCAGTTTGTGGCCATTTCTTGATCAATCCAAGATCTAAACTCAGACACTCTTGCAAAGACAGTGTACCCAACAGTTGCATCGCATCTTCCTGATCCCCAACTAACTGCACCTTCTAATACCCATTGGCCATTGGAGCCAGTTTGGCACACGAATGGACCACCACTGTCACCATGACAACCGCTCACTCTTGTCGATCCTCCATGTCCTGCGCATACCATTTTGTCAGTGATCTAAGATGGAAAAAAGGGAAATAATCAGCGTCCCTTTAAACCATATCTTTTTGCTAAAGTTGTTATAGGAGATGGGGCGAATTCATTGTCGATTTATGCTTCCTTTAGCTGCAGCAAAGAATCGGTTTAATTGATTTTCGCTGCACGTAGCATTCACCAATATTTTACGATGGAACATGTTGCTAGGATGATGCGCTTTAATTACAGCAAATTGCATTGCAAAGTTTTGAAAGACGACTGCATTGTGGCCTCTTGAATTTAAGATACTAAGCATAAGGTCCAAGTTAAAGTAAATTGTTCCTTTTAAAGCAAATAGGAACCATGATGAAAATAATGACAGTGACACAAAACACTTACACGTATTCCCATGTTTTTGGTATTCATGTTGGTACATGTCGATTTGGACACAACTGGCATCTTTCCTTGCTGTAAAGTGTGGTGCATGTTTCCTGGATGTTGGATTTTCCCCCAGCCTATACAAAAGAATGAAATCACTTAGGAAGTATATTAAGACTCAAATATTTTCCATTTTGCTCCGTTTACTCATCCTTGTCTTTTATACTCTCTGCTATCTTTCAATTTACTCAGTCACAAAGAGCTTGTATTAAATTTGACTTTATCCGTGTAGGTATTTGACCTATATAGAAAACTTTTCTAGGGAATGTTGTCAGGTTTCTTGATTTACACTTATATAATTTTAATACAAGACTCTAGCCTTATCCATCAAATTTATCAAATAAAGATAATGACTAATATAACAAAATGTTAAATAATTTTCTAAATGCTTACTCGCTTGGTAGTTCTAGAGGTTAAAAACTCACTTACCGGTTATGTAACATGATGTGCCAACAGGGACATTTTGTCCTTGTTTTGGAAGGCAGACTGGTTTCACGTATGTACCAAATTTAACAGGAGTAGCCAGTTTCATTAAAGCAATATCAGAATCAATGGTGTTTCTTGAATAACTTGGGTGTGAAATGATTTTCTCGACTGCCATATCTTGGTGCTGTCCATCGCCTGATGTTGACGTTATATGTTCACCAACTCTATCAAAGTAATTCATATAACTGAAGTTAGCTTTATAAGTTTGTAAACAAAGTCAAAAGTTTCCAATTGATTTGCAGTCTATGAATTACGTTTTCGAAATAGGTCTCATTATTATTTTTAATTTTAGCAGTATTAACCGTGAGGTATTCTGTTAAAAAAGCTATTCATCAGTGCAATTTTAGTGTATATCGACAACTGCCTTGAAATAGCACTGGTTGCCTTGAAATAGCACTACCACTGTCTTGAAATGGCATATGGCATTTGACAAGGAGAATCTAAGGAAAAACATCAAGGAAAAACAATGAATATTGAAATGAGTCCTATCTTATTTCTTTGTTTTGCTTGATAATGTGTCAATCTGATTCAAAACACTATGCAATATTGATATGTCTACGCTGTCAGGTGTAAAATTTGCTTCAATCAAAAGAGTTTACCTAACTCTGAAGTAGCGAGCTGAGGATTCTCTTCCAGATACGCAATGTGCTGCTGTGACGACCCATTGTGGTGCAATCAGAGAACCTCCACACATTGTTCGTCCATTGTAAAGCATCAGTATTTGCCATGGCCATGCTCCTCTTTTTGCATTTTCACCAGCAATTACTCTTCCTTGCTTGATGTCAGGTACACCACAGCCTCCTAGAAATGAAAGTTTAATTGAGACGAATAAAAGGAAAGAAGGTTATTCATGCTTCTCTAGAGTATGACAGCATTAGCGTGACTTGAAAACGGAAAAGCAATCCAAATAATGGTATAGTCATTTTGACAAGGTCAGCAAGAACCTAAAGATTAACTAGCATATTACGAAAAAATGATTAATTCTTGCTTAGTGCTTCTAAAGTTTTAAATACCTGAATTATAGCTAATTGATCTGAGAAAAATTAGTTAAGACAATTAAATATGGTATCCGTTAGCCATTTGCACTAAAATCCAGCATGGTAATAACCCGAGAACACTAAATCTTGATCCACAACCCAAAGCTATTACCCTAACGTAAGTCTCCTAAATGTGTAACCATTAATTTAGTGTACACGAAGGCATGATTAGGTCTCTGACAAATAAAGAGTATGAGCAAGCATTACCTGTTACAGGAGAGCTTGTTGAAACTGGAGCAGCTGTTGTCCCTGGTGCAGCTGTTGTCACTGGTGCAGCTGTTGTCACTGGTGCGGCTGTTGTTACTGGGGCAGCTGTTGTCACTGGAGCAGCTGTTGTCACTGGAGCAGCTGTTGTTCCTGTGACAATTATGATAATTCAAACTCATTTCTAATATAGCACGATAGCACAATTCAAATCTCGGTACCCCCATTAAGAAAGTCTAACAATATCTGATATTATCATGACCGTACGCTTTAGAAGTAAACGTAGAATGTTAATCAAAACGTCAAGTGTAAAATTATTTCATGCAAATATCTTGATTATGATTATTTAGACCAGGATCACTTTAAATCTTGGAGTGATGGAAGTAACAAAAAAGCAATAAAAATAAATAGAAATACCCAGTCACTAGTACGTCTTTGGTTCGTACAGAGCTTCAGGAAGATGAGAAAGTAAATCTTTTTAGCTTAAGGAGTTGGTAATTATTTTGCACTGTGTATTCATTTTTTCCATCAAATTATGAAATAAAATCGTGTAAACTCTATTATCAGATAATGAAGAATAGTGTGTCTAAAATTAGAATAAACTTTATTAAGTCCACATTCAAAATAATCGTTGAAAATATTCAAAAATATAGAAACTGAATTGCAATTTTGTGAACTTGAGACCAATGTTCCCTTCCAGTCATCTATTTACTAGCTGTTAAGCAACTTGTAAAACTTGGCATTTGAGTAACGGATCTATCAACTAAATTATAATCCGTGCATTATTAAAAGGTTTGCAATCATATAGATTGAATTATCAAAGAGATAAGATAAGAGCAACGTGGTCAGGATTGGATGAAATTCATTAAGTCGGTAATAAAATCTACTATTACTAAACATTCCAATAGTGTATTCACTAAATTACAAGTTTGTAATCACGAGAGCTGATTTGGCTATTATTCTTGGTTATCACTCTTGGTTAACCTACACAAGCTGTGTAGTAACGACTCACAGATATAGGCATACTGCTAACGGTTTTATTAACTAAATGGTAAGTCATGAATGAAAATACCTTTGCAGACTCCACATGATAGTTTGCAATATTTAGTCATAAAACTCTTGTAGCGATCCATTGTACAATATCCAGCTCTTGCCCAACCAGAACATCCAGATCTATCGTCTTTGCATGCTATAAGAAGAAGCATTTTTATCAAAAACTGAATTGTTTATCTAGACACATAGATACTGAGCAGACTCAATTTATATGAATAAAATCATCAACTACTATTCGTTAGTAATGAAATGGTTACTGAAAATGAAATTTAGAATTCATAATTTCTCTAAATCAGAATTAACCAAAAATTAGAATAGTGTGGAATACGAAAATAAACAGGTTACGCGTTATATTTATCTAGTATATATGTATGCAACTAAATGTCTATGCAAATGCAACTCTATCAAATATATTTGCCTAAAGATCTTATCATTACTAATTTTGAATCTTAACGTATTTTTAAAACGAAGTTCACTCTTGTTTCTTTGCTCCTATACGCTTGGATAGAAGCAGCTTTATTGTTCCCTTTTTCCACATGCTAACATTTCTTCCTTTGAGAGAAACTTTGAACATCTGCAAAATAATTGTTTCAAAACATGTTTTGGGATCTCGAAAGAGATTATGTAAGTAGGGTTAATCTTTTAAGCCTCAACTTAGACACCGTTATTTTACTTCGCATCGAGTAGACTATATGGATTCACTTACATCGACGTCAAGATTTATCAATATTGTTTTATACTTACGACCGGCAGTTGTCACAACAGGGCTCGTTGTTGTACCTAAAATGATAACCTATTTACAATGTTTGTCAAAAGATGCTCAAAAAAAGTCTAACAATATACCATGCCTCTAACATTAAAAGTAGAATTCACAATTTTCATAGAGTTTGAACTTTTTTAAAAGCAGCATTTTAAGCTCAATGACATACCAGGGACGGCATTAGGCGTGTCAAAATATTTAATGAGTATTTGCAGTTATATACAGTCTCTAGAGCTTTCTTTAAGATATTTCATACATTAAGGACTATTTTCATTTCTATTGATCTTGTCCCTTGTAATAGTATCATGCAGATGTTTTGATTTGAAATAGATATACGCTTATTCCTCTATATGTTGATAATATTGAAACGAGCCATCTTACCTTGACAATAACCGCACGACTTCTTACAATACTTTCTCATATAATCCCTGTATTGATCCTTTGTACAATACCCACTCTTTACCCATCCAGGACAATATCTGGCGTAGACGTCATTGCAAGCTAGAAAACACAAACTACCGTAGCTAAATCTTTACTGTTATATATTCCAGCAAAAAACAAATGTGTCAGTCTAAAATCGTGATAATGGCGGAATACATCACGCAATATTGATAACCCATTTACTTTGACATGACCAAAGATTTGGAGTCTTGTAATGCTTTACAGACACTTCTTTTGAGCTGGGCATTTGTGATTATTCAGTTAATTCCAGCCTGATACTACAAGCAGAGGAAACTTTACATATAAGTAATAGGGAGTACTCTTGTATCTAAATGGTAGAAAGGGGGTAGATACTACCCTCACATCAACCAGGATTCAAGAGATGATCCATAAGATTGTTACTCGTAATAGTTTCGTAAAGGGGAGAAATAAAGTAAGGGCTATAAGTACATGAAACCTTTTTATAATCTATAAACGATGCTTATTGTAGTCAAGTTCTGCTTAATCTGACTAACAAGCCCTAAGTCTTTTTTTCGAATTTCACCATGTAGGAAAGATATTTCGACCGAAAATTCAGGAGAGAGGAAACAGCATTGTGTTTTTAGATATAGGAGAATTAACTTTGAAACAACTTCGTACGCTAATCAAACCATGCTGTTGAATTTTAGTGAAAATTGCACCAGCAAAGCCGCTTCGAAAAGCTTAAAGAAGGAACTAAAATGCAATATTCAACGTTTGCTTTTAGGTTGCTCGCAGATTCGATGAGTTTGTGGCTGCATCAAGAGTAACTTGTGTTACTCAAATCAAGAGAGAAGCTAGTTAGTAACAAGGTGTGTGGAATTTCTGATTTCATATTTGCTTTTACAGACCTATTTGACAGCATGCAATATTTCCTGCAGTCACAAGATCAAATCTTTTGTATCATTATAAATATTATTTTTGTGAGAGCAACTTACGTGAAGCTTTAGTTGTTGGTGCAGCAGTTGTTGTTGGTGGCATTGTGGTTACACCTAAATAAAGAGAAATGCGAATAAGACAGATTATCCAGAATAAAAAGATGAACATGAACAAATTAAATGATAACGGGAGGTCATTGATTAGTGATGATTTGATCCTTTTCGAGCAATTTTATTCGCAAACATCATTTCGTTTGATATTCAAAATTTTGCTTCTTCTCAAGTTTATAGGATGTTGAATGATTCAAGAATGATCTCCGACGTGTGGGAATATTGTCGCAGCTTTGCAGGTTCAGTGTAATTGTTGAAAAGCTTTTGTTACTTACTATCATCTAAAATTCATTAAAAAATCAACATATCAGAGAATAGGATTATCACTGTTATTTTTGTTGTGTTGTTTTTATATAGAATACAATTTAGGAAATACTTTACTTACCAGGGCAAATATTACAAGATTTTTTACAGTTTCTTGTCATGAAAGACTTGTATCGATCGTCAGTGCAATATCCTTGATTTGCCCAATATGGACAGCTGGAGTGTTTATCATTGCATTCTGAAAATAAAAATATTTTTTAAAGTTTAGAAGAAGACTGACAATATCACAAAATTTCATACACTGGCAAAACAGCACTAATAAGAGTAGTATCTAATGATGAAGAAAGAAATTAACACTAGGTGATTATCATTCCTTATTCTTCTAGTTGTTGAGCTATGAACTACCTCCATGAAGGTTTAAGCTGATAGAGATAAAATTGTTAATTCAATATTCATATGGTGATAGAGGCAAAGGAAATGCAATCGTCTTAGAAAGCAAACTTAAGGCTGAAGTTCAGTGCGAAAGAGCTTTTTGTTGATCTTATCCTATTTTTGATAGTCTAGTAATGTGAAGAAAATTTTCATAAAACTGTTCAAGCTCCTCAAACTGAAAAATATCACCTTCTGTAATATACATTATCTTGCTTCTGTGATAAGATTCCAAACAGGTTGTTAGGTTGTTCCTAATTATCGGAAACTAAAATCGTAGCTGTCTTGTCTTAAACGTTCATAATCTATAATTCTTTTGTGAGACGTACAAGGTCCTGATTATACAAATATTATAGGAATATCGTCACAACCACTTGCAAAGTTTTTGAAAATAGAGGTTTTAGTAAGGGGGAGTCAAATAATCGTCTAAAAAAAACACTTTTAGAAAACACTTTTTCAAGCACTTCATGACTTTTTGCAAATCATTACTTACGTGTCGGAGGGCTTGTTGTTACAACTGGTTTGCTAGTAGTTCCGCCTAGAAGATAATACCGAGAATATAGTAACGCAAGTATGTCAGATGGTAAAAATTAGCTCTTTAATGGGCCATGTTATATTCAATAGAACTAAAGAGTGTCGATTATGGCTCAGAAATGACTTATGAGAAATTCTAAACAGTAATACTATTTGAAAAAACTATTATGAAAGCTATTTCGGATGAAAGATCCTTAGTATAACTTTTGTTATAGGATTTAAAGACTTTAAACTAGGGGCAAGGGTCTTGGATAGTTTTGTGAGTGCTATGTCCTGGAAAAATGTGCCATGACAAAATAGTCATTGGATTAGATTTTAGATTATCTTGGCCTATAAGGACTTAATAACATTGTAAAGAAGTAGGATTTGGAAAATTAAATTGAGATAATTTGTGTTAATGAAAATGAATTAAACATGAGACGCAAATTTAGAGTTCAGGACTTCGAGTTCTGCTGGGGCAATTTTCATTCAACACTTATTACATCGATTGAATGATATTTTATATGATTTGTACCTTGGCAGAGACCGCAAGAATATTTGCAATTCTTTGACATGAAACTCTTGTGCTGATCGAGCGTGCAATATCCATTTCTTGCCCATCCAGGACAACTGCCGTAGAGATCTTTGCATACTGGAAAAAAGGGAACCCTATTAACTTTTCTGGGTAACTTTCTGACTCAATTGCTATTTGCTTTTCAATCCTGAAATCGCTACCTAGTGTTTAGAATGAGAATCGATAGTTTGATTGGTGAAGATGTTACCAAAGAAAAGCAAGCCCATAAGGAACACTCCTAGCTTAGCATTTTACACTGCTTTCTTCCAAAGCTATAATAGGAAAATACACTAGTTTGAGTTTTAAAGTAACGTGGAAATCAGCCAGACTATTGTTATGGTCTTGATCCAAAATCAATTTATATTCTATTACAAAAGTATTGAGATGGTAAAACAGGGGAAATTATTGTTGCGTTTGATCAATGCATTTTCAACTCAGGTATATATACTGAAATTGCCCTTTGCTGATGGCCTAGATAATGCGTTGTTATCAACACTTTATTAGATGTGTAATAAGAGAAATTATTGTGAATCTCTATTCAAAATTAAAATAATTCTTACCAGCTTTTGTAGTAACAGGAGCATTTGTACTGACAGGAGCATTTGTAGAGAAACCTGGGAAATATGGCAATTTATTGTCTAACTGATCAACCATTATAAATGGAAAATTCAAAAGTTGATTCAAGATTCTAAAAGATCTTACATGATAATCTATTGATATTATCTATATATTCTTCTGTTCTTACTTTCATAAGATATCTAAAACATATTTTACAATATCTTAAGTAATGATATTTTTTCATATTCCCTATTTTCTTTACTTATTTAGGCTTGATATGTAAATGATGAAATTTACAGATCTCTTTGATAATCAGCTTGATTTATCTCCAGTCAATTAATTCAAAAGATAAAATCATATATAAAGGCTTCCAGCTATATGTTTCGCCATGGAAAGCTATGCTACAATACTCGTCACGTGCCGTTCTTAACGTTGAATGGATCAGGTCGATTGTTTTTCTTGATATTTCGTTCAAAATATCGCCCTATTAACATGACATTTTTCTGTTTGAGGTGGGAATGGCTTCTATGAAGTGGGGTAAGCTATTTGAATTTAATAGGGATCGGTTAGAAAATAGCCAAATCTTCTGCTAAAGTTCTTAAAACATCCATTTTCATAGAGATAATTAGAACACAGATAATATCTACCTTTGCATTTGTAAAGGAGGTTCATTTGCATGATGTCATACTTGCTGAATCCTCTTCTATTCCCAATTACATTTTGTTTGGTAGGATCTATCGTCTCAATTGTGATTCTTCCGCTTCCAAAAGCAGTCTTCCCGTAATGCATTACACTTTCATAATCATAAGGCACGTTCATGCTGTCGATGTTTGAGCTTGATTGTTTTCTGAAGTTGTATTCTAAATCTTAGAAAAATACATTTTCCATGAAATTTTGAAATTTAATGAAGCATGTTTTCTACATATTCCCTGACAGTGTTTATCGAAATTCAATAATATCAAATCTGTATTCGCAATCTGAGATTTTTTAACGTAAGCTTCCCATCATTGTACTAAACCTTCCCTATTTTCTTTTAGAACAAATTATTACCTGTTTGGTGCATCAAGAACTAAAATTCTACCACAAATTAAGCAATGGTAAGTATTATCCTAGAAAAATAATCTAATCAAGTTTAAAAGATAAATGCTGACTTGTTTAGCTATGACATATTTTATTACATTTTTCTCTGATCTCTTTATAAACAAATCATTAACTTTCCACCCACTCGGTAACCACTACAGTATAGATTGAAGCAAGAACTGTAGGAGACGTGCCTGGTCCTGCTTTGACAGATGCAATAATATGCTGAATATATAAGCAGCATTTTTGATATAAGGTCTGATGCATTTTTGACGCTTTTCAATTAAAATCTACAGGTGTTACTTTTCAAGCTGTTACTATAAAATAGGTAGTTATTTATCAAGAATCAGGTCTTTATCTCCTAGAGCAGTTTTTCTGTATGTGATATACCACTTTACCACAAGCTAGGATACCTCTCCTGGACAAACTAACGTAGCCTTGAAAATCGAGTGTTATTACAACGGGAATGTTAAAGTGAAAACTTACTGTCTGGAATATTCTCCCATCTGATTCTCACATGCTGGTCCCTATCCGGTCTGCTCTGCTCGTGGTAGAAGCCAAGACTATGGGCTATCTCATGCATCACAACACCTTTGTACCAGCATCCGGATGCCAATGATACCCGGTTTGCTCTTCGGTAGTATCCAACTGGTGAAGAGCATCTGTTATGGGAATCAAGGTATTGGCAAAAGTAATGTTAAACTATATATGATCAATAGCCATGAATTAAAATACTCCTCAGAGTAGGGATGATATGAAGTATGAATGAAGTGTGGGTAATGCCATCCTTACGTCTAAAAGGGATATATTCTTAACCCACAGTTAACCTTTCCTATGCTCATTTTCATCTAGCTTCAGCCCCAGATTTAGAATATTTCAGAAGAGAGACAGCTTTAGTAAAAGAGTTTCTGACTGGCTCTAGTTCTAGGGAACATGATACATGTGCTGTATCATTCTTTAGTGCACAATAGATTTTCGAAGCCCAAGCTTTTCGAGATCTAGTGGATTATCAAATAGGAGAGGGGTTTAACTAAAGCTGCTACATGAATCAGATGTTTCGTCGATAAAAGTATCAAGGGTTTCTATGCAGTTTTTTATTCATTTTGATAAGGCTAGAAAATCAAATCTGACAATTAAAATTTTTTGCCAAAACAATTCAAATCGCATGACTCATGACCCAAGTCTATATCTATGTAAGGGGCGCAAGGGGCATTCTATCCTCCTGCTTGCAGGTTCAAGATCTATTAAAGTGTCTTATAAGTACATGATTTACCTATGTAAATAGCATCGTGTATAGATATTACGGCCCACTTTCTAAAGATGCTGAATCAGGCCCTACAATTCTATAGTAGTTTAGAAATCTGAACCCACTGTGGTAGCTTTCCACCCCGTACTTGCGATTGTTGGTCTCCATATATGAAGCTTGCTGAAATCAATAAAATTCCAATTGGGACACTTACCCTCCTCCTTGGTAGAAGTAAATATAACCTGGTTCAGTTGTACGTCGTTTGAATCGGAGACAGGTGGTTGCCTCGTAATCAGCGATGGCAGCATTGATAGCATTCATAGCTCTAGAGGAACCAGCTGTTCAGGCAAAAATATCAAATATCAAAACATCAAAAATAAGCAAAATCCAGCATCCCATAATTCAAATAACCTAAGCTAAGCTCCTGGTTAAATCATCCTCCCTTGAGCTTTGGATAATGCAAAATGTTTGATTTAGGATGTCGAAATTCATTTGTAAGAATGAAATGTTCAGGGTAGGACTTATCAAATGTTAATACTTTATAACTGTAACCTTGATACAACCAATAAATATTGCATGAAATAAAACCAATGCTTCATACTAAAAAAACCCATATAATATATCTATCCCATCAAATACCCCTGGTATTAGTTTGTTCAGACACGGCACATACTAGAAAGAATATTATAGTATTAATATACAGACTTAAAAACTCTGATCTTACCAATACTCGAATCCATGCTGTAAGGAATAACTGTAGGCCACAAGTTTACTTTGGTGGCAGCAAGTGGAATTTGGTAGTTAGCTTGCCCTAGGATGAAATCTCTTTTCTGTTCATCTGTCATAACCATGTCCCCTTGAAAAAGGTTTTTGTCTGTTGGAAAGAGAACAATATTGAAGAGTTTAGAGTTATGAAGAATATTGTAATGTGCTGCATACAGGTAAGAAATATTGAAAGCCATATGAAAGGCATTTGAAATTTTGTACTAGATAAAAGCCTATTTCTGCTCCACTAAACCGAAGATTCAGGATTTGTGTGAAATATTAATCGTCCAAATTGTTTTAAAGAAGAGTACCGAAAATGAAAGAAGGTACCATACCGCTGGGGGTAGGCTTATGATACTATTGCAGACATAGGCCTCTGCTCCTATCTCTGTTGGAATCAAGGTTTAGAAAATAAGTTGCAAAACAAAAACAAGATATAAAAATAATCTGTTACCTTCCATGGGATCACTGGCTAAGGCGAAAAGAGCACATAAGCCCAGGACAAGCAACTTCAACATCATTGCCATTTTCAACTGCTGTTCTTCACCGAAAGTACGAAATGTGCTTCTCAGCGAAGATGCAGCAGAATTTATACACAAATCTTGTTTATTACAATCTTTTTTATTAGAAAATACAGGAAAATAGAATATGTAACAATAGTACAACTTTTTAGATTTAGAATTAACAATGGAGACTTTCAATCGTTGGCAAAAGTTTGGGTATCAGTACATAAAAAAGTGAGTAGCAACTCAGTGTTTTATCAACTAAGAAAATAACTATGAAATGATTATTTATTCATTAGCATGAGTTTTTCCCACTAATTACCTCCTTGCTTAAATATTGCATTTCGATATCTTTGCAATTTACAAGTGTCCTCCAGCTATGAAGGCATTTTAATCCAGCTGAATTAAGACGCCCATCAACAGCGCATACATTAGTTTCAAAAGTCTGACTTTTTCGTTCTGAAATGTTCTTGTTTAACAACTACCTATTTCTGAAATCAATACATCACGAAACCAACTGCTAGATTTTTGATTCAGACAGCTCTGTGACGTTTAAAAAGTATTACGACGAAGGTTTTTTCGTTTCTCACATCAAAAGATTGCTTTTAAGTCCCTTAACGCTCTTTCTAATTTTTGGTTTCCTAAATGTTTGCTAAAATGATATGATAGACTTTTTGTATGAAACAAGATTCATGACAAGATCTTTTTGTTTCTCAAGTAATCGGTTGAAGTAGGGCTAAGCCATTTTCTAAGATCCATCTACCGAGGAATAAGCAGTTAGAAACGAATTTCTTGCATCAATGAGCCTATTCACATACAATTGAAGCCAATGAGTTTGAATTTTTAAGTCTTGAAAGTAGTCTTAAGATTTCATATTGTTGAATTAATCTATTTCTTACTAAAAGATATTGATGAATTCATATTCTGTACAACTAAATCTTTTCTGATAGTGTCGGCTTTTCTCTCAAATTTCAAAAGGTATTTGTGTTTGATGTTCATCAGGTAGAAGTTGCAGTTTTAGGAGAAGTCATGTCACTCTGGAGAATAACAAATTGCTGAGTTCTAAGTTTAAGAATATGCATGCTGATTCTTTACCTGATATTTGGGGGAGATCTAAAATAAAGTGAAACAAATTATTCATCTGACACCAGTTGTAGTATTATATCAAACTAAGAGAGCGTTGGATATTCAGCTCTGTTTGAAAAGCAGATTGAATGGAGGGTATCTCAGTTTCCTTTGAAATACAATTATTTGACACCTGTACTAACATTGGAAAGCAAAAATTAGATTTCACTGAAATCTTTCGAGAAAAAAGAGAATTGCTACATGATTAATTAGTGCTTGCGTGTAACGTAGGGCTTGAATGCGACTCATGCAAGCTTCAACTCAGGTCTCTCTGAAACAGTTTTGACATAGGGGAGGAACTCCACCTTTTTCAGACTCTAATTCCCGGATAAACTCTATGTGTTTGCCATAACATTGAACAAAAGATCGCCAGCAGTAACTCTTCCCCATAGCGTTGATTTCTGTATAAGTAATCCCAGGGCTTAATAATGGTTCCACCGAATACTTATCTTTTGATATTTTAGCACCTATGATAAAATTGGCTTGTCATGTACACAAAAAAATTAGCTACTCCATGTTGTTCTAATTTTCAGTCCGAGTGTCTCATGTAAACACATTCATCGGTCCAATACCTGACGAAGTTTTGAAATTACTAAGGCACTATCCATACGAGTGCTCAGAAAACGCTTAAAACAGTGAGGAGCATGCTGCTCGATGCCAACTTCCTTGTGTTCCAGCTTGTATGCTCTTGCACGTATTGCACCATTACATACAGCATACATATCGTACAGCAGACTTTTGTGATAGGTAATCCCAAACAGAGAATGTCAAAAATGCCAAATGAAGGTTATAAGATGCCAAATATTAGCGTCTTTAATTATTGCTGACAGCGAGGATTAACATAATAAAGAGAATGGAAATCCCTGAAGGGTGCTTGACTTGCTTGTGCGGCTCCTTTCAACTGTTCTTAGGAACCTTCTTAATGAAAATGTTCAAAATGAACATTCCACACAATGCAGCAAGGTGATAATCCGCTAACGTACTGAAGTACGCCTATTTTTAGGTTTACGTGGATAGTACCTTAGGAAATTTCACCATGAGTGGCGAGTTGAGTGATTGGTATTGAGTAGAAAGACAAATGAAAAACTAATTGATTCAGGTACTATAGCACTCTAGTGATACGTTCATTACTAAGGAAATTATCAATATCTGTGATAGGCAGAAAAATCGAAGGCATAGCAAAAACATTCATTACGTAAGCTTCTCGTTTGACACGCAACAGATTAACATTTCAAAAAGAAAACGAAACAAAAACCTAATGAAATATAATAACCAAATGTTGATCGTTCTTTTCTTATGTATTACTCTATTGAGTATCAGACAAACAGCATAAGTAATCAAAGTTTTTCCTAGACTTCCGATTTCTCTGGCTATATTGAAGTTTTGTATCGGTCAAAGACTGTTTTATGATATAGTAAGCCTCTCGCCTACCAAGATTTTCTTATGGAAAAACTAGACTGTTTTTTTTAGTAATATTATAGTAATGCTCAGCTCAACCGGTTTTATACAAGATTGTGTTGTTGTTGTGAGTCACGCAGTTAATATTATTACAATACACAATATGCTTTGATCCCTTGTATCTATAACCTAGATTTTTGATAATTTTGGAGCTTTTGCTCAAGAAATGTGTCCAAAAGCACGTGTATTAAGGCTAAATGCGATCAGTTACAGTGCTACAAAAGCTTTTACTTCCTTCCCTGCACGTGCCTGTAGGAAGGAGGATTACATTTATTAGAGAATAGAGCTTGTAATACGAAAGTCCACTCCATTAGTTTGTTAAAGTAATTTCTCTTGAAGAGATGAAATCTGCCATTCAGGCCTAGTTGGTTAGCTTGGCAATGATTCACCTCTCGTATCCCATTTCTTTGCTTATTTTTTCTTTGAGCAGGATGTATCATTGATGTTTTGATACTGATCTATTATTACTTTTCACTCAAAGAGTAGCCCTTGTTATTAGTGTTGATACAGCCATAAAAACAACCGCTCTCAATGAATAACGTAAAAGGTGCAATAACAAACTTTAATCTCACAAGGAGCAGCTGAGGCCATCATGTAATAACTTATTTTTACAGCTGAGATTACAAATTATCTATAAGGTTCTTGAACGACGATTATGGAAATCAGAAGACTTTCTGATAGGAAATGATGTTGTACACAAACTTAATTCTGTTTTGCATCGGTGCAACATTGGCCCTAACAGCTGCACAAGGTAAGGTATCCATATTACATAAATAGTTTTCTTTTTAAGGCCTATTTAGATCTACCTTATCCATCTGGTTTATCGAGTATGTCCTTTTTTATAAGAATTTATGATATTTTATACAACTCTGATCTTATCATTAAACGTGCAAATGCAAAATTCATGTTACGAACCAATTTAGTATTTCCTCTTAGCTGTAAAACGCATTATGTAGAGAGTACATCTCCTGAGAAGTGGGCAATTACAGGACAAGCTTGAGTCTCTTGACGCTATCTTCAGGATACGTAAAAATACAGTTGTATATAACTTCTTATTGCGTTGGTAGTTGACTGTGATACTCTGCATTCGTAAAAGCATATCTTAACAAAGAATTTACTACAAGGAATTTAGAAACAAAAGTTATATCATCTAGCATTTTTTAAATGATACAGAAATTTTATCCTAGTCTGTAAAGACAATAAAAGTGGATGTCCTAAATGGAGAAAGTTCTGCGAGAGAGAAAGCTATAAAAACTGGATGTCAGCGAATTGCAAGAAAACTTGTCGCAAATGCGAGGGTAAGCTTTGCAAAATATTACTGTAATATACGTGGAACTGCATTTAATAAGTGGTAAGACAAATTTGAAACGTCGAGAAGCATAATCGTCATATTAGTTGGTCAGTAAGTGAACAAAAAGAAAACCTAGAGAACTCTTATACCAAAACATATAACAATAAAGAAATACGATATTTGCTTGGGGGTTTATTATTAATTTCAATCATCTATTTTATCTTCTTTATCACGAGAACTAGTTTTGCAATAAGACAGGAGCTGCTTAACTTGCAATTTTATCCATTATTTCGTCTTCCCATCAAAACTTAAGGCTTGTCCGCTGGACTTTACTTTAGGCTCGTCAAATTTCATTCTTTGTTACAACTACATTTTTGACCAGATTATTTGAAACGATCCAAATTATGAAAATGCATTATACTTTGGCCTACTATTTAAGTTTTATATCAGGCCTTAACAATTGAATGTTATATCCATAGACCAGAACAATTGTGGAAGACCTGAAGTACAGCAAGGAAGAGTTGTTTGGGGTAAAGATGCCAAACATGGTGCTTGGCCATGGCAAATCCTCATGCTCAGAGACGGAAGCACTCATTGTGGGGGCTCTATGATATCACCAAATTGGGTGGTAACAGCTGCCCATTGTGTTTCATCTGATAAATCTAAACCTGAATTGTTCAAAATCAGGTAAAAAAAGATACTTTCTTCAAAAACTTTATCTTCACTGATTTAAAAAGAACTGGATGGTGGTCACACTCTTCATTCAAAAATGATACAAGCTTCATTTTTGTTTTGTCGATTATTTTTCAATATTTTGATAATTGTATCAGTTTTCTTTAAACTTTTCGTCATTCTTACGAGTATGCATTTAGACTCCTGTAGAAGAATGAGAGTTCAGCGCATTCCCTTAAAAACGTTCCCCCTCTTTACGTGCACCATCTATCTTCCGTATCCCATTCGTCCCTCAGACTTGACTCAGAATTTTGCTATTTCCTTGTTCTAGTACCTAGTTGCTGTAGTCTGTAGTTGATCTCTTTGATATGGCTTTAAAAAAGGTCGTCTGTCTTCATCTATTTTTGATAATAGCTGCATTATTATTCTGTTTCATGGTGAGCTATCTCCCCTTGAAATTGGACAGTCGGTGCAATGGAAAACAGAAGGACTTTTCTTCTTTCTAAATATTTAGCAGATATCCAAGGTATTCAATGAAACTATTTTCAGCAGATAATCTAGATTCTGAAACTAAAAGGGGAAACTTTCACCCCAAACGAGCAATGATAATTCCGGCTTCACTATTTTTTTGACATACTTCTCATCGGTAGGGTCGGTGAGTACAACACATCTACAACTCAAGATGGCAAGCACACAGATCTACCAGTGGAGAAAATAATTACTCATGCAAATTATAGATATGCAACTCTGGACTACGATATTGCTCTGATGAAGCTGGCAATGCCAGCGATGTTTGGAAAATATGTTAAACCAGTTTGCCTTCCGAATCAAGGTGACAAGGTTCCTATTGGCACTGAATGCTATATTACAGGTATTATTTAAAAATAGTTTTTAACCAGTCAATTTGCTACTTATGTGGCTAGTTAGTTTTATACTTGACACCAATAGTTACTGTTTGGTAAAAGAAGTACTCTGTTTTCAAGAACAATGTCTAAAACCAGACTGCAGATTTTGTACCGCCACAGTGAAATTAGCTCCGGATGTAAATCTGGATATTTTCTCAAACTTAGTCATGACTGGAGGACCATACATCGTGTATATATATAGTAAAACACTACTATAACTCAGAAAATGTTATATACCAGGGTATGATCATGCTACCATGCAGAATATATTTTCATTTCAACGATTCTCATCTACTTCTTACCAATACGCAGGGGTTTTTTGTAATAAACTTATCGTCAATGGCGATTGAGCTTATCAAAACTTAAGAGCTAAGGACTCTGAGACCTAAAGAGATAAAGAGCTATGTAGCTAAAGAGCTAGAATAGTGAAAACAGGGAAAATTTTACAGGGCTTGAGAGGTCGAAGTCTAAAAACAGCTTTAGATATTTTTCTGAGTACAGTACTTACACAGCAGAGTACCTGGCAGTTAACAATATTTCTAATATAAAACCAACGTATCTTTCCGCCTAGCCCTTTTAAATCTTTGAATTTTCATTTTTGTCACATATATGTGTCTATCACAATGTAACAATGTAATCGATCTATATCTAAGAAAGTATTATTGATTGTTAGGTTTTGGAGCTATCTACCACCCTGGAAAAATGCATAATGTATTGCAACAAGGAAAGATGGTGGTAAAATCGCAAGGTGTGTGTGAAAAAAAGAACAAGAATTCAGGAAAAACGGTAGCTAAATACATAAACATTTCTTAATATCGTTCTTTATCAATTTCTCTTTAGGAAGTCACAGATTTAATAAAAGGCGACATGATTGAGCTCCAAAAACTATCGAGCTTCTTAGGGCTTGAAAATACTTTTATTCATTTTGCGTAGGGTCGAACATTTTCAATAGACTGGTTACATATTTGCTTAAATGTAGGATATGTATTTGCCCTTTGAGAAACAATAGTTTTAAAGATTATCAACAAAATATTAATTGTAACAATAAAGAAGAATTTTCTCATATTGGTTTTCGATGTAACCATGTTCTCTATTATGTTTATTAAATTTTGAGACATTTTACCATTATGTAGTATATGTGGTAAATTTTGTACGGTCACCTTTACGAATATTTTACCTCATTTAGAAATTAAGAAGGGTGAGCTTTGTGACGGCTAACTACAATTGTGTCACTTCAGTGGATTGAAATGAAGAAAAAGAGAAAATTAAAATAAATAACACATTAATATAAACTAAATCGAATCGTTTTGTAACTGCATCAACTTGGCTGTTTGATTTCTACTACAGATAACTGAAAGAATGATTTGTGGAGGTGCCAAAGACTGGAGCTTTCTGAGTGGCTGTCGTGGTGATAGCGGAGGCCCATTCGTTTGTAAAACTGGTCCTCTTGGACGGTGGGTTCTTCGTGGTGTCGTGAGCTGGGGGTCCTCGATGTGTGATGGAATGCTGAGCCACACCGTCTTCACAAGAGTTTCCCAGCTAAGATCTTGGATTGATCAGCACATTGCAAGCAACTGAAGGCGATATAAAAATCTAGAATTAGCTTTAATACAGTCACAATCATGTTATACCGAATGTTTCAAAAAAAGTTCTTTATGTTTGACTTGATTTAGAGGCAATCATATGGTTATAATTGATTTCAGATAAGCTTAAATAACTTATGATAATCAACTTGAAGAATGATACCTCTTCTTTCTGTGCTCACTCTTTTATTAGATGAGCTATGCACCCATCTAAATGCTTAATTTGAATAAAATAAGCTGCCTTAATAGGTGGTCACTCAGCCTTGATAACATTGTTTGCATCCTCTTGTTTGAAAGACCTCACTCTGTCCAAATGCAATCGTTTAGCAAACTACTAAAGAGCTAGAGTGCTAATTTCGTTAACTCACGACAATTGTGTATGCGTTTTTTTGCATTTCGATCAAGCAGGAGTTTTTTTGAATTTCATTCATTTGACTTTTGTCGAAAGCTTGAAACCATCAAGGGCTGTTGGAGTTAATTGCTAAAAATTCTTGATTTTAAAGATTCGATATCAAAATAAGCAATGAGATTGGAAATCATATAAATCTAAAAAAAAAATAATAAACGCTTCAACAAGGAGAATCGGAAACACAGTGCAACATCATAACGTAAAATCCTTTCTTTCTCTTTTTGGGGTACTGAGGTATACTTACTATGATGAATGTCAGACACAAAGTAGTTTAGGAGTTATAATTTCCGCTATATCTCTGGTCCTAAATGCATATTTGCTATCCTTTACCTACCTATCAAAGACTGTTGGGACTAATACTCATTAATAGGAAACGAAATCTTATTACTTAAAGGCTAAAATGTTGGTAAGCATCAAATCCCACCGTTGAGAATCATGTTTCGTGGGGATAATGTTCCTTTTCTTATTGTTTATAAGATGATATGTATGTCAATTGATATCAAGAATTGAGAAGCAATGGCAAATTGGTCTCAAGATAATTGTGCTGTATTCATTTTCACGTGATGTTTTCTTCTTTATTACACCAGTCATCACTTTAATTCAGTTTCTGGATCCTTATTAGCATATCAAACGCTACACCATTCGCCATTTGCTACAAAATTGTCTACAAATATGGCGAATACTTTCCTTTTTAGTCTATTTGGCAAGGGTAAAATTACATAACATAGGGCTTTAGAAGTGATTCTTGGTCGTGCTTTAAGTCTTAAGCCCAGACTGGAAGCTAATATAGAAACCATGTGCCTAGTCGTGCTCAAA
Source organism: Pelagia noctiluca (assembly GCA_963924455.1). NCBI lineage: Eukaryota > Metazoa > Cnidaria > Scyphozoa > Semaeostomeae > Pelagiidae > Pelagia > Pelagia noctiluca. Next base: position 16,713,200 of record OZ004316.1, read on the forward strand.
CATTTGAGCACAAGCTGATTAAAAGAAAGAAGGATGATACTCTGTGTCCTACTGAATTAAACAATAGAACTGAAGCAATAACGTCAGTCCTCGTTATGGTCGATCACGACTCAGGCATAAATCATCATTAATCAAGCAAGAATAAAGTGATTTGATTGGTAAAAACAGGAGACAGAGCCTATTGTTTATGGCCTTGGTCGTGCTTCGCTCAGATAGCGCGACTGTATTCTAATCGTTGCTTTTTACGCTTTGCTGACACGATATCACGGTACGCTGCTATGGTGTAGATGTGGGTTGAAAAAGCTGTGGGCCAAAGAGATACTGTTTGCTAATTCTGTTTCAAGGTTAACTGTTCAAATTGTGCTCGTGCAACAGCCAAGGTATTGTGCCTTGTTGCCTTTCATGAGACTTGGGACAGGGAGTTATTGGAAGGAAAAAAAGAAGGTAATGAAGAGAAAGAAAGGGCAATGTCACAGCTTTAATTTTGTTGTTGTTTAGGCCCTGAAGAGATTAGTCACATTTATTGTAAAACAAAAATTAGCTTTTCTATTCTTCATAATCTATGTACAGGCAACTAAGTCAATGATTATGAAAGTTTTTTGTGTTAGAAAATCTCTTCTGAGTCACTCTTATATCAATATAAACGTTAGATAGAAAGTACAGGGCGTTTTATTATTTACTTACGTACGTACTGAGAGTGCTATCGTTTAGGAAGCGATTTCAAAGTCTCATTTTATGCAAATACTTGGGAGCTTCAGGGTACTTTAAACTCTGGATCTCTACCTGGGCTCTTCCCTGGACCTGCTGGGGGAGATGACGGTGCCCCCAGACTTAAAGCCACTTCTACTATGACCATTGGTCATTGCTCGTATGCCAACGGCACGCTTCTGTGTGATAATTTTGAAACACATTCTTCCCCATCGTTGCCTCCATTGTTCAGCACCAGCACTTTTTTACCCCAGATTCGCCACTGGCTTTACTTCTAGTTGTTGACTGAACAACTCATATCACAGTCCTTCGGTAGTGACGTTGAGCTTGGGGTCCAGTGCCCTTACTGGAAATAAGTGGATAAGGCCTTTCTGGCCTATCACAGGTAAGCACGTTAAACACAATCTTACTTATTTTATTACTTAAAGTTCTGAATGTTTCTCCAATGTAAATCATCTCTCAGAAGTTACCCGCGGCAAGTGTATGAAGCATTATAAGAATTAGCACAATTTTTGCAACTTTTATCAAAGTCAAGAGTTTCTTAATACTGCTGATACAAATCAGGAACTACGTCAGCAGGGTATTATTAGGGTATTGATAAAACTGCAATTTCGGAAAAAACTGCAAATCTACTGATTTCTACATTTCATTCACATATTCTAGAGTCTGTCTTTATGAAAACCAGCGATATTCTATTTTGAAGACAAATAGAGTTAAATATTTTTTCTTCTTTTTAACGTATTACATTTTTGATTGTTAGACTAAAAGCTTAAGTAATCCATGTGTTTGATTTGCTGTATTTCCGATTTTGCTAGCTATTTAAAAAGACTGTAAAATAAAGACGCGTCAAACAAGAAAACAAAGATGGAGGATCATTTTTTGCTGCTGTAGCAAGCTCATGGAATCATCCGTGTTTTTTCTAATAAACATAACACAGGAAATGCGGTCTTTGCTTGAAATAATCGAGAGACAAAGGCCTCCCTGTCTGGGGTTAACATTTGCAAGTGGAATGTTTGATCGTATTGCTGGTTAGCATAAGATGAAATCGTTTTTAGTGTTTTACATCGTTGGTTTAGTGCATTGTATCAGCTATAGAAAACTATTGAGATGCTAGTGCATCCATTGTTATATGGATTGGTTTCCCATTAGGGATTTGAAGGAATTTATGCATTGTTTATTCATTGAGGCACGAATTCCTAAGCTATTTCGCTACATTGGGCAAGTAGATCATGGCGATTACCATAGGGAAATGGATCAGCGTTGTTTATGATTTAAACCTTATTACGAATACGGGGTTGCCCTTATTTGGGAATAATTGGACACCACGCCATTTCTGGTTTCTAGTTTATAAATTCAGTCGTTTGGATTTCAAATTATTAAGACTCAAGTCTCACACAAGCTGGTTACTTGTGTGAAAGAAAACTTTTAGGTAGTGGAGCAGATGCAGAAGCGAATGGCTATCCACACACCGTTTGGTTCCTTTGGTATTGATGAAGGCCTAAGTATTTAACGTATTACAATATCTTCTTCGTTGAGTATTGCAATGTTCGGTTTTGTTATCTTGTGAGGCAGTACCTTACCTTAGTAGGGTGGCCTGCCAATGTTTGTTGAATTGATTTGAAGATCTAACCATTGATGGTTTTGCAAAGTTGCGGGTCTAGAAAAAAATTAATTCGGTACTTGGTAGGGTCTACATTTATAGTTATATCCATGTTTGATAAAACTTGCTACACCGGGTAAGTTATGTTTTGTTCGTTAGGGTAGATATCAATATCCTTCTCTACCAGCATGGTATAATGGAACTGACAATGTTTTTGGTATGCTGACTTTCTCTTACAACAGATATTTGCTTTATTTGAAGGGTTTTTCGCTCAAAAAAATGTACAGTTACTGGGCACCATTGTCTGAACCACAATGGTTCTGTTCCCCTGGGATCATCTAGTTTTGTTATTATACCAGACTTTGACGGTGAAAATCAGACTTTTTAGAGTAAGAATTTTTTTAGAGTTTGAAAAATTAAACGATTCCAATAAGAAAAGAAACATTTTGGGTAGCTGTATTTATCTTCTTCCGTTGACTGATGAAAAATACCGAAGTATGGTTTTTAACCTTTTCTTAATAATTTCGTGTTACGGTACTTGGTATCTTATTGAAAGGCCACTTATAAATATATATGGTGAAGGAAACGCGTTCATCGGGGAAAGAATTGTGTGAATCTTTCAGTAGCAATTCTCAAGATTCAAGACTGCCTAATGAGGTTTTTCAAGAAAGTTGCTTAGTTATGTCCTCAAGTAAAGTCGCTTTTATTTTGCTTTTGTTAAAGCCAGTTTTTCTTCGTCTTCTTAATTTGTGCTCCAGAAATTTTCTTTGTTCTATGGCGAAGTTTTATTGCAAAAACCAGTTGTCACAACAAAAGGAATGCAGCATTCATTTTGAAGGTCATTTTGTCAGTATTTATTTATGTAGAGGCCTCATACCTGATCTTTCAGCTTTGAACTGACTCTCATTCTAATTCTCGTTTCATCAAAACAAGAATATGCATAATTGTTCCAGCTTTTTAAGAATAATTAATGTTTTCGGTTTGCCGTTGCTTGAAAAACAAAGCGTTCTTATCTTAAATTAAAGATCGGGAAGTGAAATTCGGAATGTTATTGTTATACTTTTCAAAAAGTGATATTAAAACAATGGGATTTTTTTACTCCAATTTTTCAGGTTATCACTCCAGCCTTTGACAAGGTTTTAGGGCAGCGACCCTAGAGTAAACTGTTATTTGTAACCTTATAAAAGGAGGTCTGAAGAATACGAGTATTGAAACTTGATTTGTTATCAAAACATTTTTTTGATTATTTGCAATGTATTGGCACCTGTTTTTCTAATATACACTTGCCACATAATTTTTTATATAGCCAATCCGGTACACTTGCTTGGGATGATTTGTTTTTACAATTGCTTAACGATAATACCCTTTGAGCATGTGTGTTGAATTATAACAATGCAACTGTGGGCTTGCGTGTGAACAAGCCAGTTTTGATTTTGCTAGTTGTTGTTGCCCATTTGGAACTTAACTTCGTTCGGGCTAGCATTAATTTTTGCCGGCTTCTATACCGCTGTAAACATGAATTTCGTTGGTTGATTGAATTTGGATTAAATTTTTCGTCCAAATTCAGATTGATACGAGTTCTATGCTGATTGCTAGGTATCTGTAATATTTTGGAAGCAACAGCTTGGTTTCTCACGTCGCTGTTTTCTGCACTCCTGTTTCGTTCGAGGGTTTGTGCCTGTGTGTTTGGTCTTGGAGTTTTGGGACTGACTCGGGTAGGGTCTTTGGGCTTTTGGCCGGTTTTTGTTCGATTTTGGGAATTCTTATTCCAGATCCTTAATTTACTTTCGTGTAAAGTAGCAGGAATATATCTACCCCTTTTTGAGTCGACCCAAAATCTCCAAAAACATACAAAAATTTATATCAAGGATTTGGAACGATATGATAAATAAAATTTTGATATTGGGACTAGTTTTCAATCATCATTATGTACGTTGTCTATTATGTTCTCTTTTATCTCTACTGTTGAATGTTTTGTGGCTACGAATGATATTATTCCTTTGTCACATCTACTAAAATAACATCAACGTGGGCCGCCGGAATAGTGCTCTCTGAATAACTGAGAAATTACTGTCCGGTGGCCCCAACAATCCATTTTCAAATGTTAGTCGAGAGACAAAAGCCTCTTTGTCTGGGGTTAACATTTGCAAGTGGAATGTTTGATCGTATTGCTGGTTAGCATAAGATGAAATCGTTTTTATTGTCTTACATCGTTGGTTCAGTGCATTGTATCAGCTATAGAAAACTATTGAGATTCTCGTGCATCCATTGTTATATGGATTGGTTTCCCATTAGGGATTTGAAGGAATTTATGCATTGTTTTTTCATTGAGGCACGAATTCCTAAGCTATTTCGCTACATTGGGCAAGTAGATCATGGCGATTACCATAGGGAAATGGATCAGCGTTGTTTATGATTTCAACCTTATTACGAATACGGGGTCGCCCTTTTTTGGGAATAATTGGACACCACGCCATTTCTGGTTTCTAGTTTATAAATTCAGTCGTTTGGATTTCAAATTATTAAGACTCAAGTCTCACACAAGCTGGTTGCTTGTGTGAAAGAAAACTTTTATCCCCTCCCTTCCCTCCCTTTTCTGCTTTTCCTTGTTCCTGAAAAATGTCATTCTAGCCTTGATTCATGCAGCTTCCCTTTCTCTCCCTGTCCCTTAATAAACAAACTCCCCAGGATATTCCTGGGTTGAGCCGGTCGACTCCTTGTTTTAATTTGCCTGTGGGGGCAGATCGCGTTGGTATAAGCCACTTTTTATCAAAACCCGTTTGAGCAGTCATTGCATAGTCTTCCAGGGAACCTTTGAATATGTACACGTTTTAAAGTGTGTTTCGGGCACGTTTTGTATGTCAGTTATAATGTAGCTCTTTGGGAAACGTTATGGAACTTTGGCATTGAATAGTCCGTTTTGGGGCATATCTTATATATTGATTTATAGCATCATCATAGCCCACTAAAGGCATGTTAAGTACAATAACTTATCGCATAGTCCGTTCGGGGTAAACGATGTTTATTTAGTTATTGTATAGCCCGTTCGGGCATCTTATGTTTACTTAATAATTGTATAGCCAGTTGTTACAGTTACCTTTTAGCCCGTTGGGGAGGTGTTAGCAGCTAATTCATAGCCTGTTGGGGCAGGCATGTTGTAGTCAGTCCGGGCAGTTATTTTATCACCCTTTGGGGCACACATTTTAGAACATACTTTTGCAGAAGTCAATTGTTAAACCCGATACGGAGCAGCAAAGATTGAGCCCGATATGGGAGCAGTATATGATGAGCCCCATTGGGAAATTTGTGTATATCCTTGATTGTCTAGCCCGTTTAGGCACGTTATGTATATGTAGATATTATATTACCCGTCTGAGCACATAACATACATTTGGTTATTATTTTGCACGTTTTGGCACATATCTATCTATTGTAGAGCATGCTTGGGAAAAAGTTAATTTCTATACTCCAATACGGGGTAATAAATGTTGACCTCGATGTGGAGCGGTATATAATAAGCCCTATCCGTAACTTCGTGTAAATCTTTTTGTTGGGTACTTTAGGCAGGGCCACGGCTGTGAAAATCTGATTTCAAGCCTAACCCAGGTAATTTCAATGGTTTCCTAGACTTTCGAGTATGAAGATTCAGAATCCAAGATGGGACCAAAAAAATTTTGCCTGGTTGTCACGTGATTGATGACGTAATCAAAAAGGCAAAAATTGTAATAAATCCATTATAACTTTAAGTATAGCCGTGCGATTTTGCTGTTCTTAAGCTCATTTGAAAGCGCATTACTTAAGCTTTCGAATGATGTATTCAATTATTATTTTTGTTGACATCTTGATTTTTGCTGACGTCAGCATTTTTTGTGACATCACAAGATTTTCTCAATTTCGTTGTAATTTTCGTTTTAGATATGCACAAAATATCTTTTAAGATATACCAGAGCACTGAAAGCAGTAACACGGATGGTTTTTCACATTAATTCTTGTTTTTACAACGTAGCCATTCTTAGTTATGCTATATTTTGTCGGGCTTTAAATGACTCGAATAGTATTAACCATATATTAAACAAACAAATAAGAAAAAACCATCACCGAACACAAGTTAAGGGATCCAGTCAAGCCTGTCATCGGCTTCATCACTGTCCTAGCTGCTAGTATCGCCGAAATAGATTGATATCTAGCTCCTTGTTGGTATGAAAGCAATGCATTTAGCTCCAGTATCTACTTCGTCACTTTCACTAATTTCGCTCTCCTCGTCTCCTTCTCTCCTTGGCTTCTTACTTTCAGTTGGGGTACTGCTTCTTTTTCTACTTCTACGCTTGCAAAGAAACGATGGTGGCAATTGTTCACCTTGAAAATTAAAGTTGTGAATTGCCTTGGAAATCAAAATAAAGGGCTCTGATAGAGAATTTTGAAACATGACATGCATCTATCTACAGTCTCTTTGCTTCAAGCAAAAAGAATTGATAGTAAAGTTGCTTCAAAATAATGATATTTTATGTCTTTCAAACGACCTAGGCAGCATAGTGTCTGAGTTGAGAAGTACTTACGCTATTTTTGACATAATATTTAGAATTTGAAGCTCTTTGGTTGCCATCTATAGTGAGGTATATAAATATAAAATTATCTTATAACTGTAAACCATACTGGTAGTACTCTGTCCTCAGCATCGACGTACCATCCGTTATTCTCCATATTGATGTTTGTAATATCTTGAAATTGTTGCCAGTAGGATGACTGCAAAGTCTGCAAAACCTGGGTCTAGGGGCAATGCTCCTAAGCCTATTGCTTTCAATCCTTTCGTTAAAAATTGTATAACCGTATCCTTGATTCAACTAAAAATTCTTCAAACCTCCCTGTTTAAATGATAGTTTGTACGAATCGAGTGATATCATTTATTCCGAGCTGGCTTAGATGTTTTGCTTTTCCTATTTCATTTAGCAAAAGAAGAGATTAATCATTCTTTTTGAGTTTTTTCAAAACTTTCACCTTCCCAAATCAATAGGAAAATGAAGTTGTATCACATCCAGTAATGGCATGCAATTGAGGTAAATAGGTTAAGATTCTTTCCCCTATAGGAACGTGTGGAATTTTCTTACATCCTCAAATTTGTCATGGTCTATCTTCGTGAGCAACAGTGTCTCCGTTTAAAAAGTTCAAGGGTTTGAGCAAAAGATACCTCAAGGAAATGCATGGTCACTGGTTACATGGTCAAAACGGTTATACAATTTTTAACGAAAGGATTGAAAGCAAAAGGCTTAGGAGCATTGCCCTTAGACCCAGGTTTTGCAGACTTTGCAGTCATCCTACTGGCAACAATTTCAAGATATTACAAACATCAATATGGAGAATAACGGATGGTACGTCGATGCTGAGGACAGAGTACTACCAGTATGGTTTACAGTTATAAGATAATTTTATATTTATATACCTCACTATAGATGGCAACCAAAGAGCTTCAAATTCTAAATATTATGTCAAAAATAGCGTAAGTACTTCTCAACTCAGACACTATGCTGCCTAGGTCGTTTGAAAGACATAAAATATCATTATTTTGAAGCAACTTTACTATCAATTCTTTTTGCTTGAAGCAAAGAGACTGTAGATAGATGCATGTCATGTTTCAAAATTCTCTATCAGAGCCCTTTATTTTGATTTCCAAGGCAATTCACAACTTTAATTTTCAAGGTGAACAATTGCCACCATCGTTTCTTTGCAAGCGTAGAAGTAGAAAAAGAAGCAGTACCCCAACTGAAAGTAAGAAGCCAAGGAGAGAAGGAGACGAGGAGAGCGAAATTAGTGAAAGTGACGAAGTAGATACTGGAGCTAAATGCATTGCTTTCATACCAACAAGGAGCTAGATATCAATCTATTTCGGCAATACTAGCAGCTAGGACAGTGATGAAGCCGATGACAGGCTTGACTGGATCCCTTAACTTGTGTTCGGTGATGGTTTTTTCTTATTTGTTTGTTTAATATATGGTTAATACTATTCGAGTCATTTAAAGCCCGACAAAATATAGCATAACTAAGAATGGCTACGTTGTAAAAACAAGAATTAATGTGAAAAGCCATCCGTGTTACTGCTTTCAGTGCTCTGGTATATCTTAAAAGATATTTTGTGCATATCTAAAACGAAAATGACAACGAAATTGAGAAAATCTTGTGATGTCACAAAAAATGCTGACGTCAGCAAAAATTAAGATGTCAACAAAAATAATAATTGAATACATCATTCGAAAGCTTAAGTAATGCGCTTTCAAATGAGCTTAAGAACAGTAAAATCGCACGGCTATATTTAAAGTTATAATGGATTTATTACAATTTTTGCCTTTATGATTACGTCATCAATCACGTGACAACCAGGCAAAATTTTTTTGGTCCCATCTTGGATTCTGAATCTCCATACTCGAAAGTCTAGGAAACCATTGAAATTACCTGGGTTAGGCTTGAAATCAGATTTTCACAGCAATGGCCCTGCCTACTACGTCAAGGCACGTAAGGTATATTTAGTTATTCTTTAAACCACTTCGGCACATATGTATATTTGGTTGTTGTATAGCACGTTTTGGCACATTTTTATCTATTGTATAACCCGGGTGGGCAGTTCAGTTATAGCGTGTTGGAGCTTGTACATCTTAGACAGTTCTAGCAGTTGTTTTATAGCCCGTTGGGGCACACACGTCTTAGCCAATTCTGGCAGTTGTTTTATAACCCGTTGGCGCACACACGTCTTAGCCAATTCTGGCAGTTGTTTTATAGCCCGTTGGGGCACACACGTCTTAGCCAATTCTGGCAGTTGTTTTATAGCCCGTTCGGGCACGCATTTCCAAACATGCTTGGCAGAAGGTAACTCTTAACTCCAGTACGGGGGTAGGAAATTTTTAGCCCAATGCAGGGGCAGTAAATAATGACCCCTATTGACAATATCGTGCATATTCACCAACATATTTATCTATGGTATAACCTGTTATAGCTGTTAATTTACTGCCGTTGGAAAGGGATTTTAAAAGTTAGTTCGGCAGTAATTGTTGATTTGGGTGTGTGGGCAGTAACGGATTGAGCCGTACATGTTTCGGCATGGAGTGCATTGTTACTTTATATTTCATTGGGTCTGTTATGTATCTATAGTATTTCCAATACGAGGTTAGGGAATATTGAAGGCAATAAATGTTGAGCCCTATTTGGCAGTAAATGTTGAGCCCTATTCGAGGCAGTAAATGTTAAGCTCTATTTAGACTCTATTTAGGTTAGTAAATGTTGAAGCCTTTTTGGGGCAGTTATTGTTGAGCTCTATTTGGGGCAGTAATTGTTGAGCCCTATTTGGGGCAGTAATTGTGGAGCCCTATTTGGGGCAGTGATTGTGGAGCCCTATGTGGGGCAGTGATTGTTGAGCCCTATGTGGGGCAGTGATTGTTGAGCCCTATTTGGGGCAGTAATTGCTGAGCCCTATTTGGGGCAGTAATTGTGGAGCCCTATTTGGGGCAGTGATTGTTGAGCCCTATGTGGGGCAGTGATTGTTGAGCCCTATGTGGGGCAGTGATTGTTGAGCCCTATGTGGGGCAGTAATTGTTGAGCCCTATTTGGGGCAGTAATTGTTGAGCCCTATTTGGGCCAGTAATTGTTGAGCCCTATTTGGGGCAGTAATTGTTGAGCCCTATTTGGGCCAGTAATTGTTGAGCCCTATTTGGGCCAGTAATTGTTGAGCCCTATGTGGGGCAGTATTTGTTGAGCCCTATGTGGGCAGTAATTGTTGAGCCCAACTTGGGCAGTAATTGTTGAGCCCAACTTGGGCAGTAATTGTTGAGCCCAACTTCGGCAGTAATTGTTGTGCCCCTTTTAGGGGCAGTATATGTTGAGCCTTATGGGGCAGTTCATTTTATCCTACTTGATTATCTGATGTAACATGTTTAATTGTTTCAATTTCTTTCAGCGTTTTCTTACAGAAAAGTGTTGAAGAAAGTGCCAGTTTTTGTGGAATTTGCGAATTCTAATTCCAGTAATTAAGCCCCATGTTGAGGCAATAAATATTGAGTCAATTATGAGATATCCAACTTGAGCATTTACTATATACAAAGTCTAATTGTCTCGATTCATCTTTTTCAGCCTTTTATCGCAGAGATGAAGTCAGTTCAAGAAAGTTCCGGTTTTTGTTCGATTTTGGGAATTCTTATTCCAGATCCTTAATTTACTTCTCCACTTTTACCTTTGTGTAAAGTGGCAGGAATATATCTGCCCCTTTTTGAGTAGACCCAGAATCTCCAAAAAACACACAAAAATATATATCAAGGATTTGGAACGATATGATAAATAAAATTTTGATATTGGGACTAGTTTTCAATCATCATTATGTATGTTGTCTATTATGTTATCTTTTATCCCTACTGTTGAAAGTTGTGGAACGATCCCGCTTTTCATTTGAGTTTTGTAACGAGAATTTAGCCTAATATCGTGATTTGTAAATCAATCTATTATTTATTTGATGGTCACTTGCTTTGACTGGCTCCTTCAGCTGTAATCAATAAATGAGAGTGGTAAATAAATAGCTTACCAACTATCATGTTTCATTATATTTTCCAATTTCTCTCACAATCCCAAAGTTCTGTACTTTTCACAGACTGACCAAAAATCTCATACCTTCTTTTGACTTGAGAAAGATAACTCAAGTTTATGAAAATTATGTTGATGGAGCACGATGAACCATCGCCAAACACTCCTATTTGCGCCCTACCTATTTTGACAAATTGTCCAAAGGCTATCATTAGTCTCTTTAGTTAACTGGATAATCAATAGATGAATTGTCGTTTTTGCCTTCGGGCAACTAATTTTTGTAGGAGTCTTCCAAACAACTCCTCAAGCGCCAATAACGACAGCTGGCCCTGTAACAGGTAAATTACAAACTCGTAGCTTATTTTTACACATATTTTGTATTGCTGGTAAATTCTTTTGCATTGCTTTCTATGATAAAATCCAGTTTTCGCAATGTACGCATTTGTACATATAATTCAGTAATTCTACAACTTTTACCTTTTTATGATGAAACTAAATCACGCAGTCAAGCTGAAGTCAGATGGTTGAATGATGTTTGGTACAAAATGACTTCTCTTTGTATTAGTCTGATAAATAAAAGATAGTTGTAAGGTATTATGTATTATGTGCGAAGAGCCAGACATTTTTCTTCTGAATCTAGACTAACATTTTGTAGTTTCCAGACTAAAATGACAATGGCTAAGACTGTAAAAAACATCATAGTTAAAAAGTTCCCATTAAAAACTACGTAATTTGCCGTGCATATTTTGATAAACCTTGCAGGAAACTGTGGAAAGCCTGATATCCAGCAGGGAAGAGTAATTGCCGGAGTTGATGCGAAGAAACGAGCATGGCCATGGCTGATCCTAATGCTTTCCATGGAACAACAATGTGTGGTGGATCACTTATTTCACCTCAGTGGGTTGTAACAGCAGCACACTGTGTATTTGGATGGCAATTTCAAACATACTACTTTAAAGTCAGGTACAAATTATTTCAATTTGTGACGGAGATTAGCGGGTAACTAGATTACTCAACCCCTGCTCGATATGATGTGGGCTCGAAATAATCTTCACAACTTGTAATATAACTGTGAAGAGAGAATTCCAGTTTCACGGTGATTCAATATGCGAGAAGTCACAAAGAGAGATCATACCAAGAGAAATAATAAGGGTGACATTGCTCCCTTGATCAACATCTACTTATTTAGTAAGCCTTTTTGCTTTTCACATAAGCTGATAACGTTCGAAGATAACCGTATTTATCTAAGATCAAACAATTATCCCGTAATAATTCGAGACAGATGCTTTTTATAAGAATTTGAGACAAGTGTTAATTATTTTACAAAAAAATCAAAACGTTAGAAATAACCCTCATGACTGTGGTATCCATCTTCACAGAAATAGACGCCGGATCATCGGAACTCTTGTAGCATTATCATTATTACCACCTTTTTTCTACAGTTAAGTTTTCCATTCATTCTTCTGGTTACTTTCTTCTCTGCCTTATTTACTTCCTAATTCTACGTATCTCCGCATTCCTCTACGCCCTCATATTCGTCACAACTTTCCACTATTGTTTAGGCCTAACTTCGCTGAGTCACTGCCCTTGTTATTCGCTCTATTTTCACCAGTTAGCCTAGCCCTTCCTGAACCTTTTGTTTTCTCCTTCTGCGTCATCCTTAGGTTTAATTTCAACTTCGTGTATATCTTTACGTTTTTAGTAAAACTAATCAGTCGGTTTTAGTCAATGTAATGTTAGTACATAAAATACAGAAAAACACAAGAACTGCGTGCTCTCTAAAGACTCTCCTGCTAGACGCTCAAGTCAAGATAAAGATATCGGTGAGATCGCTCTAATACATTTTATTAATAGTTCTTATACGCCTAATTTCAAGACTATTAAACTCTAACTAACCATTTTACTTACGATCCAAACTTGCAACAGTCCTAATAAACAAAATGAAAAAAGAGAGTAATATAGATCTTACATAATACAAAATACAAAATATGTGCTTACAACTATTACCAAAACAAACATGTTTACCACTATCCCTCAAAATAAAAATTTAGGTAAAAATATATTTTTGGTGTTATTGCAGTGAAAACAGTATCAAAGTTGAAATAACTACCAGTGACCAAATTTTCATATTCATCGTAACAGCTTGTTCTTTCCATGTGTTAACTTTACGATTCAGCAGGGGGTCAAAAACTACTCCCTCTTCTCTTGTTTCACAAGAGATATGTCCAAAACCCCAGCCTATAGTAAACAAACTAACCACCATCTTTATTTATCCATTTTCAAATCAATGACATCTTGTGCTGAAATAAAGTTTAAGCTTATAATAGCAGAATATCTTCTTTTTTCATTGCTTTGGTAGAGTTGGTGAACATATAACAACATCAACAAGTGATGGAAGCCAGCAAGATATATCAGTTGAGAAGATAATTGTTCACCGACGCTATTCAAGAAGAACCCTTGATAATGATATTGCCTTAATTGAATTGGCCACTCCTGTTCAATTTGGGAGATATGTGAAGCCAGTCTGTCTCCCAAATCAAGGACAAAATGTTCCTGTTGGAGCAGAATGCTACATTACTGGTACGCATATTGTAAGAATTGAATCTCGATTCAACGATCCCCAAATGTAAGGAACATCCCGGTAAGACTAAATTTTATTACCATTGATCTTTCTTATGAAATAATTCTCTTGGTAAAACTACCTTTTTGTCGAACAAACGATTTTCTGGTTCCCGTAGATTTCGTTACAACGGAATTTCACGATTTCACTGTGTTAGGTCTGTTGCGAATGGGCATACAATAAAAAACCCATTTATTAGAACCTTTTCCCATTTTTTTGTTAATTGAGATTTTAATCAAAATGGCTGATCTAAGGTGAAATTTTTATATATTTCAAGCATTCTTGTTAGTATTATAGTTCATTTTATATCTTATCAGGGCACTCCTTTCAAAAATACCAAAAAAAGTTTTTGAAATACTGAAATCTTAGGATAAACTTTTCTAAAAGAAGTGGTTCTTATATGCATGTTACTACTGAACTGTGGTTAAATTCTACAGACTCTCTATTCTAGACTCTATTAAGTAGGATTTTCTTCACGTGTAGTTCTTTGGTTTTGTTTTTAGGTTGGGGTAACATTAAGTATCCTGGAAACATGCATCATACTCTTCAACAAGTAAAATTGCCCGTCATTTCCAACGCAGTTTGCACAAACTTGAATACCAAGAATTTTTTTATCAAGGTAAGTTAATTAGAGAGTTTAATTTCCTTATCATACATTTTAACACTTTTTAAAGCTGCTTAGATGCTAACTTTATCATACGTAAATACAATTAACTAATCTACTACAACTTCCAGATGAAATAATGTATGAAATAACCAAAAGCTTTTCCAATTTACTCTAAGGAACTACATATCTTAGATATTTGATATATTGAACCTACGTTCTAAAGTATATCATTTCTGAGGATAATCTTTAAAACGCAAGGTAGAAGTACCAAATGTTCAAGAAAATAGAATTTCTTGAAGTGAATATAGAAAATTTTGGCTATTTATTTATCTTCAAACTATTTGCTCGAATCATCATGTTTCGTGAAGTAGAAAGGACGGTCCAGTTAGTCTGTTTAAATTCCAAATTCAATACATTCAATACTTTAGTAAGATATGCTTTCATCAGGATTAGTTAGCCGAGAGCCTTGCTTTACGTTTCGATAATAATTTCTTTGTTAAATATTTTCAAGATTGATTTTAGCCTAGCTGATTTTTAGACACTTTTCACTTGTTTTCCTTCAGGTCACAGACAATATGGTCTGCGCAGGTCACGGAAGAACAACAAGAGTGGTTGGCTTCCACGGTGACTGTGGTGGCCCATTTGTTTGTCAGACAGGAGCTGGAGGCCGATGGGTTCTACATGGTGCTGTAAGCTGGGGCTCACCAAGATGTAATGCATCTGATGCATACACTGTCTTTGCTAGAATAGCTGTATACAGATCTTGGATCGATCAAGAGATGGCACAAAATTAAAGAATTTTATGAACTCAATTTAGAATAGTATCTCAGTTCCAAATTTCAAAAGATTTTTAGCTGATCGCTAATCATCATATTGTATAATGATCTATCTATGAAATTGTAGAAAAGAGAAAAAACTAATGGAATAGAAAATCTTGTCTTTCTTTTTTTTACAATGTGTAACTAGACCTTATCCGGTAAACCTTATATCCAGCCATCTCTATTTTCCTGAAATTATCTTGCACTGGTTTCTCAACAAAAGAGAAATCCAAGTCTCCGATTCAAATCAACCTAAATCCAATCTTTATTGCGAAACATGACATTACATCAAATTGATCTGGATCTGTATTGCTTGATAACATGGTTGCCTAATGAATATCAATATATACATATTAATTGTTATCTAATTGACTAGTTAGTCTCTGTGATTTAGATGTTTATTAGGATAAAGAAGCAAAGATAAGTATATCTTTAAGTCAAAGAAAATTTATTTCACGGGAAGAGTACATCTGTTGCACTGCACCTATTGCCTCCATGCATTTTATGGGCTCGCCTTGGAAACAGTTTCAAGAGACCTTTTTGTTTTAGAGAAAATAAACGATGAAAACTTTGGTTATAGACCATAATTTTAAAGATTTTACAGCACTATGTCATCAATTCAATGCAAATATTTTGGAAGAAGACGCTCTATTAATAAAAAAACAGTCAGCTAAACTTTCTCCATGCTTTATTTCTGGTTATCCCGAAGCGGGGATGGTGTAGTATGAGCTGTGGATAAGTTCGGTTAACATAATGATAGCCACATAGGCCTAAATCACGAGAAAACACTGCTATTAGCTAACGATAGAGATAACCACTTACTTTAGGGGGCCTCTTTGTACACTTTTAGTCTTAAGAATTAGCTAGTCATCTATCGTGCACACAAATCCATAATTTTACTTTGAATTTAGTATTTAAAACCAACTTTATAAAATCTTGATGAAAGGTCCGCTGCTGTCCATCATGGTCAAAACAAAATGTCAACCACCAAGGCACCCAAATCACTTCAATACTGTGGTTAAACGCTAGTTTTTGCTTCAATGTCCATTCTGAGTAAAAAATAAAGCAGGAACATTTTGACCACTTTCGTTCTTTTTCAAACTAACGTAAAAAAAGGAAGGACTTCGTGAGATGGACATCCCCTCGTTACTAGAGAACATGCCACTTCTACGATAAGATATCACAAGAATAGCGGTTACATTGTAAGCAACTTTTCTAATGTGAAACAATCTCATAGTATTGGAACTTCAGTTTTGTTGAAATCTACCTCTAGGCTAAATATCAAATAATAACTCTATGAATGCTAATCTTGATATTGTATTGTTTGAATTGACGGCAAGAAGTGAAATTCCTGAATTACATTCTGTGTATCGAACTGAAAAATCTAGATTTGCAAAATTCGAATTATTCATAATTTAGCAATGAAATCATAAAACATTAGATTCGCAGTGTTATATTTTAGAAAAAGCTGATGAATCACTTTGGTTTATTACCTCGATATCTAACCATTATAGTTTTAGGGGCTTCGGGGGCCCGTGAAAAGTTGCCAATGCACTCACTGGCGGAAATTGAGCATTTTGAGTAGAGGGGCAAGCGTGATTAAATTTCTAAAGCTGATTGTTGCAGGCATGAAAAATTCATTGCCCAGACAGCTTGGGGTCTGACAAGTGCTTTAAGGCCCCCAAAGCGGGCTTAGGGTAGAGCCCTGGCAAGGGTAAAGGGGGAGTAGTCCCCGAAAACTCTTGAGATTGTGCCTTTTCTGAGGGCTTACACTGGCTTAGAATCCTTCATATGTTACAACTAACATATATACAAACCATGTAGAAACAGTACAAAAACAAATGATTAACAGTAAATGAATAAGACACTATATTTGACATTGATTCACAGCCCACTTCCCACTTTTGAGTTGTTGGATACCTGATTCAACTTCCAAAACCAGAATCTCAAACTTTTTAGAGAGATTTCTGACTAATATTGAATTGAGGGGTTGATTGTCTCCAATACCACCATAATTTCCGCCACTTAATGCACTTTTTACAAACTACATTATCTGTAAAAATTCTTGGTGGATATAACCCCGGCTCTCGTATTCCTCGTTAACGTGAGGTGCCGTCAGTCTCTAGAAGATCATACTACAAAGAGAAATACCAATTGATTTCATAAGATATATTTTGGCATTAACTTGATAGATTCTTTACATATATCATTATACAGTATAATTATTACATTATACAATAAGATTATGAGAGACTAATCTATCACTGCTGAAATTTGAGCCTGGAAAACGTTTGTTTTAATTTTCGGCCATCTTTTGATCAATCCAAGACTTGAACTCAGAAACTCTTGCAAAGACGGTGTATCCTTGTCTTGCATCACATCTTCCTGAACCCCAGCTCACAGCTCCATGGAGAACCCATCGGCCTTCAGCTCCTGTCTTACAAACGAATGGACCACCACTGTCACCATGGCATCCACTTACTCGCGTCTTACCACCGTGCCCTGCGCATACCATTTTGTCTGAGATCTATAGGAAAATATAAATCATATATCTAAAAAATTCAGCTACGAGCATCATGTGACAGTAATTTGCCTCTATTAGCCTTTTCGGAGTTGCTTGAGGAAATAGTAACTAGTACATTGTGGGATGTATTGTTGGATAGTTTTACGGGACGCTTTGCTTGGTAAACGAAACAGGCGTCCCACCTAACTGTCACACAATGCATCGCGCACCGTACTAGCTACCAGTCATTATCATTCCATAATACAAGTTACAAATTAGGTGATACAATTTGTGATGGAAAGCCAAACTTGTACTACGATACTAAATACATCTAAGAGAATTGTACTTTGATAAAATTTTGATTTGAAGTTGTGACACAGATTTCCAATATATTGCAAATTGTTCACTAGAATTTGTCGACAAAGAGAAAGCCACAAGTAATCCACTAACCTTCAATCCTAGTATTTTGGTATTCAAATTTGTGCATGCTGCTTTGGAAACGACAGGCATTTTACCTTGTTGCAGGGTATGATGCATATTTCCTGGGTGTTTGATCTTACCCCATCCTAGAATAAGTCGTATTAGTAGTTATAATGAAAACAATCAGTTATACATCTCTTATTGCGTTTTTGTGAAGCAATAATGCTAGGACAGGTAGAATCTACAAGCCTTGAAGGCATAGTTGACATACTAGACTGGTTAATAAGCCTTTTTTATATATATATATATAGGATGGATAGGTAAAGATGTTTTTGTATGTCTTTGAGCGGTTTTTTAACCTTGACTTTCCACAAATCTTTTCATTTCAATTATTTGTCCAAGATCTTCATCTTTAAGCCAGTGGCGTCGCCACGGGGTGGACTGGGGTGGACTTGTCCACCCCAGTTTTCCTAGAGGTCGATTTTCTTATTCGCTCAAATCCGTTTAGAAAAATTGAAGGGGGGGGGGGTAAGGCACCCTGAACCCTTTGCTGAATGACAAGTAAAGCAAGACCATAAGTGACATAACATTGTGTGATAGCATATAGATATGTGGCTGTCATTATGACACCATTATGGCAGTCGTATTCGCAGTCATATTGACGTCATTATCAGTTTTCCATTGTTAGCATGAGAAATATAAATGCAGAGCTAACAGAAAGGGCTTGCAGAAAGGGCGTTGCCTACATTCTCTGAGCTTCTGAAAGGCGTGGTCGACGAAAAATTTGGCCCCCAGCCCCCAGGTAGCTCCCCGTCCACCCTAGTATATTTGGGCTGGCGACGCCCCTGCTTTAAGCCATCAAACGCAAAGATCGAAGCATTGGCAAGTCAACAATTAAAAGAACCTAGAATACATTGGCACATTTTACGACACTACTACAGTATAAGACCATTCTGGTATACTGGATGGTATACAGGACGAGTGGAAGGCCTACATACTGACTTCTTGACCTGAACATTTATCCATTTACGTACTTTTCTCTAACCTTACGTAAACAAGCATGCTTACCAGTGATGTAGCATTCTGTGCCAACAGGAACATTTTGTCCTTGGTTTGGGAGACAGACTGGTTTCACATATTTTCCAAATTGAACAGGAGTAGCCAATTTCATCAATGCAATATCATTGTCAATGGTTCTTCTTGAATAACTTGGATGTGAGATTATTTTCTCAACTCTCATATCTTGGTGTTTGCCGTCACTGGTTGATGAAGTTATATGCTCCCCAACTCTACAAAATCAACAAGTACAACAAAAATTGGTAAATATTTTTACTGTTATAAGGCAGTTTCTTAGAAAACATTAGACATGATACTCACCACTGATCATTACAAGCCGTTTATGCGAAATAAATTTCCAGAACAAAACACTATTTTTAGCTCAATTATTATGATAAAACATAAATATACATTTATTCAATCTTATGGTCGAATCTGAATTGTTTTGCATGCTTTAGTGTTCGGGCGAGGTGAATTTTATCAAAACACTTTTTCAAATGCTAAACACTAGGTATAGGTGATGAAGCAAAATTTGAAAAGTCAGCACCTACTCTACTGAAGCATGCAATTAAATTTCAAATCTGCACTTCTTTTTCGCATCTTAACTTTTTCTTTTTAGAAATGAATACGAACCTGACTCTGAAATAACTGGCTTGTCTTTCCCTTCCAGATACGCAATGTGCTGCTGTTACAACCCATTGGGGTGCAATAAGGGATCCTCCACACATTGTTCGTCCGTTGAAAAGCATAAGGATCTGCCATGGCCAAGCTCCTTTCTTTGCATCAACACCAGAGATAACTCTTCCTTGTAGAACATCAGGCTTTCCACAACTTCCTGATTATTGATTTAAAAAGGTAAATTATTTTAATATAATACCGAATTGATAATGTGTTGCCAAAAAAGAATTTCTTATTTTGATCGATTTTGAATTTTAGATTGACTTCGGTAGATTTTTTCGATTCACGATATTTTTGTTTAATAGGGATCTAAGAGCAGATTGCTGAAGAAATTTGTAATTAAGAGATGATACAAGTCTTTCTTAGTCGTTAATGTGTGTCAAAAAGAACTGCAAAGAAAATAATCTGAGGTGAAAAATATTCTTCTACTTTGCCTTATTAGATCCTTTCCACGCCAATTTGAGATAAAACCTTTGCTACCGAGCTGGTTAAAGGTTTGAACTTTTAAGACAGGGAAAGACAATGCCAGATATTTTGAATCTTCTTAAAATTGATTATAATATCCAATATCTGAGCTTCTTGTCGATATTGGAATTTTCTTAAGTTAAGACCAAGCAACAGAGATTTGTGGAGAAAGATTATATTTGAAAGTAATGAGCAGTAGAGAGGAGAAGGGGTCGAATCAAAAAGGCAAAAGAGGACGTGCAGGGTGACACTGGCCTTCACTGTGATATCGGCAACTGCCCGTGCAAAAGCCGGGTAGGCCTCACTGATCACTTGCAATAACACAGGACTCGGACCACCCTGGGCCATTGACGAAAGTGCCTGGCCGAACAAACAGTTTACCTTTAACTGGGGCAGCAGTTGTCACTGGGGCAGCTGTTGTCACTGGGGCTGCTGTTGAAGCGGCTCCTGAAAGAAAAAATCAGCCCTCATTTTTGACTTACCATTCACCGTTACTAGCCTTTCTTCCTATAGTTGGAAGAGTATTAATTTTGAGGAAAGACTTGACATATAAAGACTGATTTGATATATATGAAATAACGCCTAAAAGATAATGTCTTTTTGTTATAAAGATGCGATATTGATATCCTTATCATGTATTAACAAGATTAATCCTCTTTGAGGTTTCAATCCCAGATAAAACACCAAACAGCTTCGGAGATGAAATTTGCTATCAAAGTTGTGATAGAATCGAATAGTTTTTATAATCAGATCAACCAGTTTTAGTAAGTTTGAAGACTTTTTAATTTCATTGTACTTTTACCCTAGTCTTCTCCAAATTTGAATCTAGAGTAAACAGCATAATTTCATTAAAGCAGATTTGGGATATGATTCATGATTCGAAATTCATTGTTTTTGGCACTCATATGCACAGCTTTTCCTATCGTGCTTATTTGGAAATTCGAAACGGATAAGAACTTAAAACGGACATGTATCCTGATTTATTCAAGTGAAAAAGTCTTGATGCCTTTCCATGAAAAGGTCTAACTTGCTCATACTCATAGTCTTATTGGTATTCTAGATAAAAACCATGTATCTTTACTAAATCTCTTATCGTTAAAAACGTGTTTGAAAACTTACCACCGCAATATCCGCATGACTGTTTGCAGTATTTTGCCATCCAGCTCTTGTACTTTGTACAGTATCCAATTTTTTGGTAATGACGACAAGAAGAGTATGTGTCCTTACATGCTAAAAAAATAAGTGTTTATCTTCACTTTTACTAGAAGGCAGATTTTAAATGAATACATAATTCATAAGAGAGTGCATTTGTAACACTTGACTCTTAAATCAAACTAAAAATCTATTTTTCAGCAAATGGTGCACAAAATCTTATTGCATGGCGATTCTCCTGTTTTAGATGCTTCTTAAGTCCCTGAATATTCATAATTTTTAAAGATGCATGGTTTACTCAAAGTAATGAGCTAATATTGAGACAAAGGACCGAAAATTAAGTTTTAATAACACATATACCGGCAATCTCCCTTTTTAATAAGTCAGAATTACTTACGTGCAACAGTGGGAGGACCTGCTGTAACGCCTAAAAATAGATGAGATGATATAGTTTCGTCCAGATAATTAACAAGAATGCTTTGGGCATTTAGATAAGTTTATCTTGTACACTAAAGCCTGAAAAGGGGTCAGAGACATTCTCTTCTGTAAAGCTTTGCTTTGAAACGTGGCAATTTCCTTGAAAAGTGTAAAAGAGCCAAAGGATTTGTTTATCATGATCGAAGCAGTGAGTCTCTCGAGGCAATAGTGAGGCTAAAAAACTTTCATCGCAACTGCAACAGGAATGCCATTCCCCTTTAGTAATAATTCTTTATCATAAGCACTACCCTTCTTTTCATGCAAAATGATAAACCCTTCCGATATTAACGTTTACACCATTACGGTATTTCTTTGTATTTTACTGTGCTTCAGACGTTTGCAATCTTTAGGTCTTAAATAATTCTTACAATCATCTAAATCAAAAGATAAGACATATTCAAAAACATCTAGACACCAGTCAGAAATTTTATGATAAATACTTACTGCAAATTCCACATGACAGTTGGCAATATTTGGTCATATACCCTTTGTATCGCTTATCGGTACAAAAACCTCGCTTTGCCCAGCCTGGGCAGCTTCTAGTGTTGTCCCTACATGCTACAAGGAAGAATTGGCATTAATCACTATTGGCTCCTAGTTAAGCTTTATTGATGTTTCATCTTTAGCCAACAAGCTGATGAACAGTAAAAAAGAAAAGGAAGATTATAACAACTAATTTGATAGTTTATGTAAGTTAAGATATCCAATATATAATAGCTTAGCTTGTGAGTGATAATTTTACCTTCAACAGCAAGAAGAGCAAAAACGCCCAGAACGATCAACTTCAGCATCATCTCCGTTTCAGAATCAATCTCTATATCTAACCTGAAACTAGAATAGGTTTTTTAAATTGAATCAAGCGCTTTTGTACTTTTTTTCAGATTAAAGAATTTAACTGTGTTTTGCCAACTAAGAAAACCACTTGAAAAAATACAAATTTTCATCAACTAAGAAAACAATTTGTTACAAGAAAGAGGTATTAGATCATCCCTATTGAATCAGAATGCCATTTCAACATCAGCTGTGCTATGAAATACTTGAGATTACATCAGTTAAATTGATGTTGTTTGCAATATTGTTTACTCTTTTGAATAAATTTTGACTTTTGAAACATGAAATTGATGCTCAGGGGATAGACTTAAAATCGCCTAACAGGGAAGTATTTTTTTTCAATTCATTCACATGAGTATCTATTTGCTCAGGTTAGAAAGAGGAAATTTCTGAAAGCTGTCTGAATGCTTAATTAGCACTCAGCGATGAAATGGAGAACAGTAAAATTCAAATGTTGTGTATGGAGACTGGTCTAAGGGTCATACACTGGACAAAAGGGGCTGCACGGTAGTTCAGCAATATTTTTGGGTTTTTCTATGAGGACCTGGGGTAGCTTCCTTCAACAAAAATCAAAATAGAGTTGCAGATAACAGTGAAAGAGGAATTTTCAAGGCTTTGAGAGTTTTATAATTTTTCTATATGATCGATCTTTCTAATATTAGCCGGTTTACCATTCATATCAAAAGCAACGCTATGGCATGATGCTGTCTTTTCTTTCCATTCATTCGATCATTCGCTCTCTCAGCCTATTTTCTATTTTTTTTGCTTTTCTCCTTTCTGCTATTTTCCCTCATGTCTCAAATCGTTTTATGTTCGTCATAGCTTTAACGTAGTTCTTCAACTTAATTCAATCTTTCCCTTAGTAATTTTATCATAAACCGTAGCAACTCTTTCACATATTTTTTTAATCTACGTTTTCCTACTTTTCTTATGTTTCAATGGTTCTTTTCGTTTCTACGTCAGTGTTACCTCTTATTAAAACTGCAGTATTTTGATCATAGGTTTAGGTTTAGCTAACGTTATATATTCTGTGAATTTGAATAAGTATTTGTAGTAAGGAACACACATGTAATGATCGAAGGTTATTGCCATATATTGCTGGGAGAGTCAGTGGTGCTGTAAGCACATCAGTGGTTCCTTGGTAGGGTCCAGGTAGAGATGCAGGAGGTGAAGGCCCCTGAATCTTCGGAGATCTCGTTATCTCTGAGCCTGAAACCCTTTCATCTTTTTTCTACATATGTATGTTTGAGAGGCCTACTGCCTTTACAATGAAATGAACAAAGTTTTTGAATAACATGACGCATTATGTTAAACGAAGGAGATAAATGTTTTACTTTCGTCAGGAGACAATGGCCTATAGTTTCTCTTTCCTAGCCTTTTTTCAGTGCAAAGTCATTGTATCACTGAAGTTTGCTTTTCTGAATGAGCTCGCACTTGATGGTACCAACCCTGGCCAAGGCCTTCAATCTCTTTACAATTCACTGTGATATACAATAAGCTTTTTATAAGCTTAAAGTGCCCCTGACACGAAAATTTTTATTTAAGAAATAGATCAATAAAAGCACGCTGAGAACGAAAGTGAAAACCGTTTTTTCCTAAAGATTATACAACAAAAGTTATTTAAGTTTTAAATGTGCCTAGTCGACCAAAAATGTGGCGAAATTGAAACGCGGTCAGAATTCCTTCGTGACGTAAAGAGCAGGAGCAGCATTTTCTTCACTGACCTTGCTAATGGCGGATTAGCACTGAGTGCATGGATAAAGGTTTCAATTTTCAGAGAATTTTGGTTCAGTAAATGCTATCATTTTCATGTTAGCAATTTATTTCAATCTATTTAATATTGTTTTTGTGATTCATGATATTTCTCACGTTATATTTTCACACGTATGTGATTTTCATCGTGCTTTTGGAAGCGATGAGTGCGGGATCAGATGCCGGCCTTACTTAGGCCGCATAAGCTCTTTCCTCTGGTTTGTTTTTCCGTGTAAAAACATAATTGAAAGACACAACGATGTAAATAATAAAGAAATCGAAGTATTTGATCCATTTGAGACTATAAATATCAAATTGTAACCATCTTGCTTTCTTGTCACAATCTTTGCTCGCTCGGTTGGTTGATGATGTAGGCCTAGGCCTATAAGACTAGACTGGGCTTTGATCGTACGTTGGATTTTCTACGACGATATACTTTTTTGATTCAAAGGTAAAGGTGGCAGCAGTAAAACAATAGATAGAAGAAAAACAAATTGTTCAAGAAGTATAATTGTTCAACAAATTTAAAAACTCTTAAGAAACTGTCGAAGAGAACATATTCTGAAAATCGAATAAGATACCTTACCACTCAAGTTTTTGGCAACTTAGATTCTTAAATGCCTTAAATTGTAAGATGCCTTACCCCCAAATTTTTATGTCATTTTTAGAGGAATCAAAATTTCCAAGTTTTAAAAAAGTGCCTCCCTAAATAAAGAAAGTAGAAAATTCAAGAAACTTTTAGTATTAAGGCTTCTGCTAAGTTCCTTATAAAGATATTTATAGTGCATTTTACCTATTAAGTGCTTTGGGTATTCATTCAATTTTTGATATTTTAGGGGGGCATTGAGAAGAAAATGGCACTCTTTCTCGGCAATTTGCTTGAAAAACATGTAATACACAATAATGACATCACACTTACTGTGAAACTCTAAGCAACAATAAAGTAAGTCTGGTTCCAAACCAGGGCAAACACTCCCTGAAAATCTGATGCAGTCTTCCAGACAATCCTATTGTTTTAATCGAATCTCTTGAGAATCACTGGAAATCCTGTGTTCTTGAGAAATCTCGCACGCTTTCAAAGGAATTGAAATGCTCCTTGGTCCCAGAAGTTTAATTGCAAAAAACATCTAAATTTCTAGTTTACACGCATTTTTTTATAAGCAATTTCAGCTTGAGCTCAGTACTGAATATTGCTTGGCTAGAGGGCCAATTTGAGTACTCAAAATTGCTTAGCAATTGCTTATACTTGAAGATTTGTTTCTTAGAATACTATCTCACAAGTTTTTGTACAACAAATTTAAATGGTATCATGCATACAAAAGTTTGCTGGGGTACCAATATCCACTAAAACCTACTTCTCTGTAGCTGCTGCACGATTTTTATTGCCAATAGGATCTTAACAATAATTTTCAAATTGCTTAGCATTCCTCGATCCAGAACTGGAATTGCTTAAGTTTTTGTCATATCGAGTACTGAGTTGCTTGTAAAGCAATTGCTTATAAAAATAATGCGTGTATCCCTGCAAGTCATGTTTCTATAGTGAATATACTATACACTAAAAACAGGAAGGACAACCCAACCCCATAGCATGATGTAATTATTGGACGGCCCTCTTCATAATCCTTTTCATATAATTAAGTCTCTGTCCATTCTAGAAAATTACGGTTGCATTGCTGTTAGGTGAAGCTAGAAGTAAAAGGTCATCTGGTAGTCCAGTATTACTCTATTATGTATGTCCAGTTTCTAATAGTACAATATCTGATCTGATGATGAATAATAAATTAGGTTCAAAATAAGTTGCCTAAATGTTATATTAATTTGGTTTGGTTAGGGCTCAGTGAGGTTTTGATAACTTAAGTACTTATCTATTACCAAAATATCATGAATAACTAAGTTTCAACTGGAATTGGTGCTGGAAAAATTGTCATCAGTCTGTTCGGGAAACACATTTATTTTGGCCTAATAATTTTTCGTTCTATTTTCGTGCTGTGCATCTATTGCTAAAACAATGTCGGATAACTCTGATTTCACATTAAAGCCCAGAAATAATTAATATGATAGACAAAAAAGTAAAAATAGTTTAACATAGTTATAGTTTAACGTTAATTAACCATTTCTTCACCGTCAAATCTTGCTGAGATGGTTCGTAAAGCTAGGCCGTCTTGGATCGAGCCTCTCTGTCTTCTTGCTGTTGTCTTTTACCTGCTACAGCTTCCACAGTGGCTCATTTTCGTACAGTCTATAAATACCGTCAAAACAATTTCCTTCTCATTACAATTTACTTCTTTGATTGTATCGCATCCAGAGCTTTGGTCTGATTTTTTAGCAAAAGATCACATACTCGTGCGAAAGTCTTGCATAGAAAAAGGCGCAAATCAACATGTGCAGTTGTTGTTGTCAAAAATAAATTCCTGCTCTTTACGTAGTCTCGTCCCCAGACCTCTTGCCATTTTTAAAGCTAAAATTTCGGGCTTTGACCGCCTAAATGGGAAGGAAGCTCCCTTTCAATGAAATTAAAAATGTGAATTTTGAAATCCTCGCCATTTTTTCATTCTATACCGCTGATAAAAATTTTCGTGTCAGGGGCACTTTAAGCTTACCAAAAGAATGTTCTACTACAGCGACTTTAACTGAGCAATGTATTGCTACGTTGGGAAATATCTCACCCAGCATGAACTTAATGAATTTGTTGAAGAGGCAACGAGACTTAATGTTTAGCTAATAATGAATTGTAATATCACTAGAGACGTTTAATGGATAGATAGAAAGTTTAATCTTCATTCAACCTTAACAGGTTCAGCTTAATGATATCAAAATGATGTATAATGAAAAACAAAGGTTGATTTTTCTCGACCCTGAGTCAGTTGTCTTGGCTAGTCTAACCCCTCCCCTCTCTTCCTCTCTTCGGTATAGTAGAAGTTCGTTGATTTTGAGACCTAGAATATAAAATCGTTAGAGATATTTCATGAATCAAGCAAAAGAGTGGTTAGAAATAGCTGCTTGTCCCCTACATTGATATAGAACCTTACCAACATTAAATGGCAGTCCAAGAGTTAACCTAAGGCTACCTGTTTTCTAAAGTGGGCAGTTTTAGCCTCACTTTGAGTTTATCTTCATTATAGAATGGACAGTTGTAGACATTGAATTTCAGATTTTTCAGATGAAAATACGCTCCATTTTGGATATCATTATCATACTGTATAAAGGAAAGTCGTGTATTGAATGTAAAATCTAGTCAGTGATGCTAATGTTTCACTAATCTCAATTTTCTCCATTTTCATATCAAGTCTTTATTTGTTATATTGCTTACCATAAAGCTGTTAACTGCATCTTAGCCAATCTCTTATTTTCAATTTTCAAATGCAGGTTAAGCATACCTAGACCCCAAGTTCAAAGTTTGTAAAACGTTAGATGTCTGTTCTCTGTAAGAGCTATGTTACAACCTATCAGACAAATTTAGAATTATTTCAACTATGATAGACTATAAAGATCGTTTGTAAATAAATACTTCAATGACTATATAAACTATCAAACTACTTAAAAGTTTTTTATCTGTACATCTCCTGATGAGTGAGTAACCACAAAACAGGCTTATCGAAATGGAGAGTTTTGTCGTTTGAGTCTTGTTCTTCTTAGTGTATATAGCTTTACCCTAGTATCAAGCACTTTGATTGGGAAACTAACCCGAAGACTTTTTAGACTTTAAAACTATCAAGACTGTTTTCGATTAGAATAAGGTAATAACACACTAAGCCTCTTGTATCAAAAACATTTTATTCCAGTTCATCACATTTCATTATAGATAACGTACCGTGCAAAAGTGATGATCCGTGCAAAGTCTGTATTTCGAAAGTTATTTTTATAAGTAAACAATATTAGGTAAAAATAGGTGAAACCTCGCATAATCTCAAGCACTTCATTTAACAGCTGATATAAAGAATTTCAAAGATTATGTTGTCGTTAGAAACGGTTTACATAACAAAATATGTTCCGCGTTTTTTTGAAGTTGTTTTCTCAGTTGGTAAAGCACAGCAACGAATTCAAATTCAAATTTTATGCAACGAGGATTGTTATTTTACTTCAAAGAACGCGTTAAAGGCTCCAAGTAAAGTAAATAAGAATTGTTCCTTAGACGGGAAGATGCTGAAATTAACAGTATCTGAGTTTTTTCCCCTTTGCTGCTGAAGGAAAAGGCTATTTTTTTTAATGCTGCATTTGTTTATGATACAAACTTCTAGCTCAAAAATCAAAGAAAATGTTCCGTTATTTATGAACCGTTATCGATGCATAGATCTATTATAAAACTTCAATTCTTTATAAATGGTAAATCCAAGAAAATATAAAAAGTGATGCACTATATTTTGATTCATCTCATCAACGTCAAGTTTTTATAAAATCTTGTTTTGTTGAAGTAATCGTCCATTAATCTATGTAGTACTGGAGCAATGGATCGAGCCCAAATTTTCGTTTCTGAAATGAGTTGCTCAAGTTTTGGAAACTTTTTCGATTCTCGGATGGCTGTGCTTATTAGAAATCAAGTACTTTCTTGATTCAGAAAGTATTCCGATTCTTCGCTGGCTCTGCCTCAGTTCTACTATGAATAAAATAAAAGTACTTTCTTGATTCATGATGAACTCATTTGCGTGTTTCCAATGAAAGAATAAAACAAATGACTGAATAATTTTCCTGTTATTCATTGCGGTAAAAGAATAAAGCATGAACTGGTTTCGCACATCTGGCACTGTGCTTTCGAGCTTTCATTGTGTTCTATGAGCATATGTCAAAGAACATGTGTAATCCATTCTTTTTAGTGAAAAATCCCATCAGATTACTTTTACTAAAGGTGCTTTTCTTGTGAAAATCAGGGTTTGGCTGGTTGAATGACTTGTATCATTTCAAACCAGGGATGGTGTGGCTTGAGCTATGGATAACTTTGGCTAATGCAATAATAGCCAAAACTTAGGCCCAAATTATGAGAAACACTGTTATTGGCTAACGATGGAGTAATCAACTCTCTGGTTTTTGAGGAACATTGCTTTAGGGGGCCTCTTTGTAACCTTTTATTCCTAAGAATTAGTTAGTAATTCATCATGCACAGGTAAAAATCTATAATTTTCTCTTTCAATTCAGACCTGCTATCTTTTTCAAATAAACTTTATAGAATTTTAAAGCAAGATCCGCTGCTTTCAATCATGCTCAAAATAAAATATCATCCACCAGAACGTAAATCACTGCAATACTCTGGTTAAACGCTAGTTGTTGCTTCATTGTCTATGCTCAGTAAAAAATAAAGCAGGAATGTTTTGACCACTTTCTTTCTTTTTCAAACTAGCGATGGTTAAATAAAGAAATTCGTGAGATAGACATAGACATCCCTTTCTTGTTCCTAGAGAGTCTCTTCTACACTAAGATATCACAAGAATATCAGTTACATTGTAAGCAAATTTTGTAATGTGTAACTTTCTCGTAGTATCAGAACTTTAGTTTTGTTGCAATCTACCTCTCGGCTAAATATCAAAATGATAATTCAATCAATGCTATTCTTGATATTG
Source organism: Pelagia noctiluca (assembly GCA_963924455.1). Taxonomy (NCBI): domain Eukaryota; kingdom Metazoa; phylum Cnidaria; class Scyphozoa; order Semaeostomeae; family Pelagiidae; genus Pelagia; species Pelagia noctiluca. Next base: position 16,742,995 of record OZ004316.1, read on the forward strand.
TATTCTTCAAATGGGCGGTAAGAAGTGAAACTCCTGAAGCACATTCTTTGTATGGAACTAAAACATTTGGTAAGCAAAATTCAAATTATTTACAATAGAGCTATGAAATAATAAAACACTAAAATCGCAAGGCTAAAGCCTGGTTTCCATAAAAGTTGCTGAGGTCGCTGGGGTCGTCGGGTCGCCGAAAAATGAGTTCAGCGACCACAGCGACCACAGCAACATTCTGTCTCCATTTGATCGCTGAGGGTTGCTCGAGTCCAGAACAACCATTCTGAAGCAAAGGAAGTCTACTTCTAGCCATGCGCTGTGCTTCCTGCCAGTAATATTTCTTTAGATGCACTCAACCGTGGGTCGCTGAGGGTCGCTGAGATAGAACTACAGCGATCCCAGCGACTGGGTCGCCAGGGTCGTTTAGGGTCACCAGCAAAATAAATTAGTTTGTTTCCATAAAGTCGCTGGGGTCGCTGAACCCGTTTTTGAGCGATCCTGGCGACTTCAGCGACTTCAGCGACTATATGGAAACCAGGCTTTACATTTGAAAAAACCTGATAAATCACCTTGGCTCATTTCCTTGACAGTTGGGAGAGATAGTAACTATAGTAATTGCTAGGGGCTCCAGGGGCCTGCAAAAGTGGCCAATGCACTACTTATCAACTACAATCTCTGTAGAAAATTTCTATGGATATAAGGACTCCGTATTTCTCATCAACCTGAGGCCCAGTCAGTCTATGAAAAACAATACTACAAAGAGAAATACAAATTGATATCGTAAAATATTTTTTGTATTAGCTTTTTAGATTCTATACATATATCATTATACACTAAAATCATTACATTCTACAATCAGATTATGAGAAATTATCTACCATTGATGGAATTGGAGCCTAGAATAAGTTCTTTTTTAATTTTCGGCCATCTTTTGATCAATCCAAGACTTAAACTCAGACACTTTTGCATAGACGGTGTGTCTTTGGCTTGCATCACATCTTCCTGAACCCCAGCTTATAGCTCCTTGAAGGACCCATCGGCCTTTAGCTCCTGTCTTGCAGACAAATGGACCACCACTGTCACTATGGTATCCGCTTACTCGCGTCTTACCACCGTGTCCTGCGCATACCACCTGTGTAACTCAAGCTAAGTGTATTGTACGAATGCAATTTCTCCCAAAAAATCATGATCATTCCATAATAGAAGCTACAAATTAGTAATATAATGTGTCAGCAAAGACCAAACATATACCATGATACAGAATATGATTATGAAAATTGTACTGTGATACAAATTTGATAGGAAGTTTTGATACAAATTTCCAATATATTGCAAATTGTTCACTAGAATTAGTCGTCAAAAGGAAAGCCAAAAGTAATCCACTAGCCTTCAATCCTAATATCCTGGCATTCAAGTTAGTGCAAGCTACTTTGGAAACAGCAGGCATTTTACCTTGTTGTAGGGTGTGATGCATATTTCCTGGGTGTTTGATCTTACCCCATCCTAGAAAAGGTTGTACTTGTTGTATCTTCGGCTTTATGTGTAGTCTTCACATATGTGGAGAAAACTCACAGAAAGAGAAACACAGCGTGTGTGCTAAAACTCTACAATTGACAACTGACAACTACAACAACAAAAAGGTAAATTCCAAGGTTCATAATGAGGCTAAACAACAAAACAAGGTTGATGAAAACTCATAACTGTACTAGTAGTAACTATGAAGACAATCAATTATACCTTTCTCTTTCTTTGCTTCACTACAACACTGGAACAGGCGAACTTTACAAGCTTTGAAAGCATAGTTGACATAATGGACTGGTTTTGAAGCTATTTGTTAAATATATGATGGAAAGGTAACAAGGGCTCTTTATGTATTTGGCGTGTTTTTGACTTTGACTATCCACAAATCTTTTCATTTTCATTATTTTTCCTGGATTTTCATCGTTGAGCAATCAAACTCAAAGATCGAAATATTGGCAGGAAACTGAAGGTTGATCAACGGAAAAACGGAAAATTATCATAAAGTCAACAATTAACAGAACGTCTTAGGATTACTCTCTTGACTCTTGTCTTGACGTACGCATTTCCCTCTACATTTATGCTTTAAGTACTGTCTTATTGAAAGCCTAAACATTGACTTCTTGACCTAAACATTCATCAATTCACGTATGTTTTTATAATCTTTACGCAAACAAGCATGCTTACCAGTTATGTAGCATTCTGTGCCAACAGGGCAATTTTGTCCTTTGTTTGGAAGGCAGACTGGTTTCACATATCATATTTGGCAAGTTGGACAGGTGTGGCCAGCTTCATCGAGGCAATATCATTATCGATGGTTCTACTTGAACAACTTGAATGTGAGATGATTTTCTCGTCTCGTCTCGACTCTCATATCTTGATGCTTACCGTCACTGGTTGTTGAAGTTATATGCTCCCCAACCCTAAAAATTCAACAAACATAAGAAAATTTATTAAAAACATCCACTTTATCAAGGCAGTTTCTTGGACAATACTAGACATGATACTCACCCCTGATCATTTTAAGCCGTTTATATGAAATAACTTTCAAGACCAAAACACTTTTTTAGCTCAAATGTTTTGAAGACACGTGAATATACATTTATTCAATCTTCCTTATCGTCCAATCTGAATTGTTTGGTATGCAATAGTGTTTGGATCAGACGAGTTTTATCAAAGGACTTGTCCAAATGGCACAATATTAGATCTAGGTGATAGAGCATAATTGGTAAAGTTAGCACTTGCTCTACTGAAGCATAAAATTGGATTTCAAATCTGCGCTTTTTTTTGCTTTTCAACCTTATTAATTATCAGACATCAATACAAACCTAACTCTGAAATAGCTGGCTTGTCTTTCCCTTCCAGATACGCAATCTGCTGCGGTCACAACCCACTGGGGTGCAATAAGTGACCCTCCGCACATTGTTCGTCCGTTGAAAAGCATGAAAATATGCTATGGCCATGCTCCTTTCTTTGCATCAACTCCAGAGATAGCTCTTTCCTTGTAGAACATCAGGCTTTCCACAACTTCCTGAATATTGATAAAAATGGTATATCATGTTGATATAATACCACATTGATACTTTGATGCCAAAAAATAATTTCTTCGTTTGATCGATTTTGACTTTTAGATTGACTTTGGCTGATTCTACTCCTTTTCACGAATTTCTTGAAGGGGTCAGAGATATTATCCTCTTGAAGAGAAGCAGGTTTTGGAAAATCAATCAAGATAATTTTGGAGCAAAAAAATTTTCCGAGTAGAACTCAAACCCATGACCTTTAGATTTGTACTCTAGAGTGCTATCAATGCGCACAGGGGTTTCGAGAAACGCAGGCCATTTCATTTACAGAAATTGCACCATTGCTCACTGAATGCAAAGACAAATCTATCTGTGTTCTTTAACACTACACTAGACCTGCCGAAGGGTGGCTACTTTCTCGCACCAGGAGGACCATCGCAGTCCAATCACTGGATAGAATTGCAGGAGTAAACTTGAGGAGAGGCAGGATTTGGAAAATCAATCGAGATAATTTGGGAGAAAAACAATGTTCCGAGTAGGACTCGATTTCAAAACCTCTAGATTCGTACTCTAGAGCGCTACCACTGCGCACCGGAAACGCAGGCTATTTCATTCACATAAATTGCACCACCACTCATTAAATGCAGAGACAACCTACTTGGTACATTTTCATTCTCACAAATGATCTAGATTGATACATTTTCTTCTGCGAATCTATGCTTCGAAACGTGTCGATTCTCTCAAAAAGATTAAACCAGCCAAAAGATTTGTTTATCATGATCAAACCGCTAAAACTGCGATGGCAACTGCAACAGGAATGCTATTCTCTTCTATTTATAATTCCCTAAGATAAGCATTAGCCTTCTTTTCGTGCAAATTGATGGTCCTTCAGATATCAAAGTTAATCTAGGCAAAAGACTTCAACACCATCAAGGTTTTCTGCATTTTGCAGTGCTTTAGTTTTTAGTCATCTTAATAACCTAGCTTTACCCAGCCTGGGCAGAAATAACTGCTGTCTTTACATGCTTCAACGAAGAATTTGCATTTGTCATGATTGGCTCTTAGTAAAACTTCATCGGTGTTTCATAAATCTTTAGCCTTACAAATACAATTACAAATAGGGCATCAAGCCTTCCGAAGTATTAGCTAAGCAATGAAGGCAAGTCTATTCAGCTTCAAGGGTGGAATGATAGAATCAAAATGTCTGAGAATAACTGTTTACAATTTTATTAGTAGGTCTGGTGCTGGTCCAATCTAAGATGAAGGAAAGGTTAAAGTCTTTCGGCCATTCATAAAAGTCTTTAAGTTTAAGCGAATCTAGGCCTGAAATAAGAAAAAATCACAAATGAGAAAAAACTTACTTGCATTAGGCCCAGCCATCATTTATTGCTCGATTTGTTTGTCATTTGTTAATGATCTTGAATCCTGTATTTCAACTTTATTTCGCTTAGATTTCTTTAACTCACATACAATATTCCTTTCACCAAGAAATCATGAAAATACCCACTAAAATAATTTTCTGAGTAGATTTGTGTGAAAAAGCTGGATGATTTTGCAGTGGTGACCGACTTATGGATTGTTTTTGACCGACTTACAACGCAATAATGACCGACTTACCAATCAGATTTGAGCATTTTTACATGTTTACATGTATGTTTGAAAAACAATAGAAAATAATGGGTTTTAACGATATTGCGCAATAATCTTGAAAATACATCCCACACAGGTGCGGATCCAGGACTAGAGACTGACAGACTTACAAACAATAATCAAACTGGGGGTCTGGGGATGCTGGAAGCCCCCTAGTGGGTCCAGGGTGGAACCCGGGTGGGGGCTATGGGCTAGGCCCCCGGAAGCTCCTGACATTTGGCCGTTTTTTAAGGCATAAAATGGGCTTAGAATCTAGCACATTTTTACCCTGTAGACCGAAAAGTGTCATGAAAACTTTGGATAAAATCATCCAGACACCTTAGGATACTTTTACTTACCAAGCTCCTTGGCATCAAAGGGCGGAGTGTTAAACCAGACATTGGCAAATTTCCAGGGTACCCCCATGGTACACTAAAATTAATTGAAATTAATACAACTTAGCTATATTTTCATTGATAGGGATGATTAATAATAATTAGCAAGGTGGTGAGGTACGGTGGCTCACAAGTGCAAACCAAAACTTTCTTTTCAAAACCAAATCCCTCCTTTCAAAACCAAATCTCTCTTTTCGAAACCAAATCTTTTTTTCAAAACCGAAACTTTTTTTTCAAAACCAAATCTTTCTTTTCGAAACCAAAATTTTTTTTTCAAAACAAAACTTTCTTTTCAAAACCAAAACTTTCTTTCCAAAAGCAAATCTCTTTTTCCGAAACAAAGAGGTGGCGGCAGCCATTTTCATATGTTCGGGCTGCCACGCTAGGGTGGACAGTTCTCCCCTACAGAGTATGCTAAATCCCCCTATCCCTCTATCTGGTTGCAAAGCAAGCAAGCAAATCCATATCGAAAAGGGTTGAACAGCTAATACATTATGTGTAAAATCCTTCCAAGTTGTCACCAAGCAGAAATAGGCAAAAAGGCTTATTGAATTTATGAAATTTGTCAAGGTTGATGTTCACAAGATTCTGAAATCTTGACAATTTTTCAGCAAACTCGTAGTTTTTTTATGCTCAATCGGTTTTTGTTGAAAATCCCCTACGTCTCCCCTACATTTTTGCTGTTCCCCCGTAGGTTTCCCCTACCCCCTACAAATTCCTAATTTCCCCTACCGTAGGGGATTTTCCTACGAGTGGCAGCATTAAGACAAGAAAGACAGTGCTCACGTGCATGCGCCTTTGCATCCCGGAAAAGAAAGATTTGGTTTCAAAAAGAAAGTTTTGGTTTTCAGAAAGAAAGATTTGGTTTTCAGAAAAAATGATTTGTTCTTTAGAAAGAAAGTTTTGGTTTTGAAGAGAAAGTTTTGGTTTGCACTTGTGGGCCACCGTAGTGAGGGGGATCAATTACCTTCATCTAGGTCAAACAGAAATGAGCAAAGAATACTTACTAGCCCCAAATGTTGTAGGGGTTTTACTAAAGGTTTCTCGGTTGGTAAATGATTTTAAGAAAAGATATGTAAGGTTCCTATCTGTAACATCTGTGAAGTTGCTGCTTACGGCTTAGGCCTACTTGATTTTAGACCAGCCTTTCCTATGGAGCAACGCATGGCAATTTACCTTCCAAAGTATAAGCTATGCAAGGAAGGCGAGTCTATTCTATTTCAGTTCAGTTTCAATTGTAGAATTATGAAATCAAATTAATTGAGCAAAACTGTTTACAAAGGTATAGGTAGGTTCGGTGTTGGTCCAATCTAAGATAAAGAGAGGGCAAAAATGATTTTAGGCCACTCATGCCAAAGTCTTCCAGTTTAGATAGATTTAGGCCCAAAATAAGAAAAATGATAAAACGAGAAAAAGCTTACTTGCATTATATCTAGCTATTCATTTTTGTTTGATTTGTCTGCCTTTTGGGCGTCGTCTTCAATCCTGTATTTAAACTTTCTTTCACTAAGACGACTAGCTTGCATACAAGATTCATTTTACCAAGAAATTATGAAAATGCCCGCCAAAACAGTTGCTTGAGTAGATTGCGAGGTAAAGCTGGATGATTCTGCGGTGGCAACCGACTTACAGATCGTTTTTGACCGACAAACAACGCAATAATGACCAACTTACCAATCAGATTTGAGAATTTTATCGTTCAAAAAACAATAGAAAACAATGGGTTTTAGTGGTACTGCGCAAGAATTGTGAAAATACCTCCCGCGGATAAACTTACCAATAAGAATTGAGGATTTCAACTCAAAACAAAGGAACAAATTGCAGCCATTGTTCTAATTTCCTTATTTGGGACAGTCTCGAAAAAGATCTCTTCTATTCCAAAAAGAGGTCATTCTGACATGACTGATTGAGAACGTGTCTCGAAGCTATGAAGCTTACACGAAACAATTTTCAAATTTATATTAGCAAACTTCGGGCAGTTTAATACTTGATTTTTCATTCTTTCATACAAGGAATGAAATCAAGGAGATTTTATACATTCCATATTTTATTTTTCTCGTTTACAATTTTCATAAAAGTTTTTTCTTAAATTTTAAAAAAAGCTGACCGACTTCCGTAAGTCTCGTAAGTCGGTCTGGATCTGCCCCTGCCACAGACTAACAGGAATTGAGGATTTCTACTCCTTCTTTCCTTTTTTGGAACAGTCTCGAATAAAGGGATCTCTTCTATGCCAAAAAGTTGACTGACTTCCGTAAGTCTCGTAAGTCGGTCTGAAACTGCCCCTTCCACAGACTAATAGGAATTGAGGATTTCTACTCCTTCTTTCCTTTTTTGGAACTGTCTCGAATAAAGGGATCTCTTCTATGCCAAAAAGTTGACTGACTTCCGTAAGTCTCGTAAGTCGGTTTAGATCCAATCTTACTCTATCTCAAAGAGAATTTTGAAATATGTAATCGTTATGAAGTCACAAATGGACAAGATAATTCGCAGTTTTGATGGCCAAAATCGCTACATAGGAGCTTGTATAAGAGTTTTAAAAGATTAGAAAAGATATTCCGATTTTGTTTGCAGTTTTGTAGTCAGTGCGTTAGTGGCAATCAAGAAATGTGCAAGATATTTGCAGGTAATGACGATGGTACAAGTGGAAAGAAAAGCAGAAGATCGAGTTGAATGGCGGAGGATGGTGGAGAGGTGCACGGCCGCTCAATCATAAGCATACCGTTATCGATGATAATGACAGTGCTTTCATTTTTAAGAAGATGCCACTGTTCTTCGATAAAAAGTTTTCTTTGCTTGTTTCAGCTTGCTTATTTAAGCATTAAGCAAGCAACGCTTGATATAAGCTAAAAATATAAACTACAAGTTGATTTCCAAACTTTGCTGTTTCTGAATATACTTATTTTTAATGTAAGTTTCTTCAGAAGATCTTCGTCAAGCTAGCCAAATGAAAGGATGGTCTTACGTTTTTGTGATCTTAATTTTTGTGACCCCTGCAAAAGCAAACCAACTATAAAACTTGTGGGAATTAGCCTAAAGTCTCCTGTTATTGCTTGAGAAGAAGTTTGCATGTATTTTATCTCTTTTCTTTCTTTGAACATTATTAAAACATTTTGCAGGTATTTGTGTGTACAGCTGTTAAGACAACCACTCCCGAAAATTCCGTTTTATAAAGATTCACTATTAAGAGGGAGCATCTGAAGCAGTGAAATTATAATTAATTTTCCACGTGTCTCGATTTTGATAAGTGTGCCTAACAAATAGTTAGCTTTTGTAATAGAAATAAAGTTGTTTTTCAGTTTAGAGACACGTGTTTTACAAACCTTCCAATGATAATGCATGTAGTGACGATATGGAGCGTAAAACTCCCTGTCTTATTCTTGTCCGTTACTCTTTGACCTTAAGCTTAGAAAAGACCACTTTTACGTTGACTTCTATATTTTCAAAAACTACGAGCATTATAGACTTTATATGTGGGTGCAAATAAGTTTTTCTAGAGGTTGATTTTTAACTTGATAGAAACAAATCAGAGTTGCTTGAAATCTTAAGATATATACAGCCTATATACTTAAAGGCATTGGTTCTCCAAAGGTTTTTGTGCAAGGGCGTGGTCTACATTCTCCAAGCTTAAAAGGACATGATAAATGATTTTTTAGAGTTTTCTAGAGTTTTCAAAATTTTCCACACCGATCAATTTAGTGTCGTGAGTACCTAGAAGTCTAGTTAGTGTATTTTGGTTGCTGAGGACGTGCCACTGAAATGAGTATATGTTTTTGTGATTTTAAGATATGGGTATACTTTTTCATAATTTCGGTATAGCTATGGGTCTAAAATTTTCAAAAACTGGTCTTAATACGGCTATCAATTTTATCAGAGTGTCTTGGCAGGTATAAAAAGAAAAAGGATGAGCCAACGCTTTTTATTCGAAAACTCCCTAATACCTTTTTTTCGAAATTAAGTTTAAAATGGAGCCAAATAAAAACAGACATTGTCGTGGCATACGTTTAGATGTTTTTTGAAGATTTTGGCATTAATAAGGTTATATATTTACCTCGGGTGGCACGCCAGCAAGTGTCACCAGTAGACTGTAAAGTACTACTCACAAAAGTGGTATCTAACTGTTGCTTGATATTCAAAGCACGGACCCCTAAGCGATGGCCAGTAATTGACCACCGATACACCTGAAGTATAAAAAATTTGCTCAAGTATCTTTTCAGGGGCAAAGACACCACAGCTTGCCTGCAGGTTCAAATCTTGAGGCGTGCTTTGTTCTTTCTATGCATGGAAGATTTCCTTGAGTAAATTAGGCACTAGCATACAATGTAAAGATAAAATAAAGCAAACTCTGTAAGTCAAGTTATACAAGTCAAGCCAATTCTTCTTTACAACTCTGGCACTGGGGGATTAACGAAGAAAGAAGAAGAAAGCTTAAACTATTTTCATAGACAACAACTAAGAAGGGTACTGATTGCTAAATACCCTGCACACATAATAAATAAACAAGTTTACAGGCGAACTGGCGAAGATTTCTTATCCCTGGAAGTACTACGAAATAGATGGAAATTATTTGGGCATTGTCTGCGATCCCATCCAGAGACACCAGCGCAGAAAGCAATGAATTACTATTGTGAAAAATAAAATGCAAAGAAGTTCTGCGGAAGACCACTAATTACATCACCAGTTTGTTTACACAACGACATAATTATGCTCAAGAAACATAACTCGTTCAAAAATAGATACACTAGTATAACCCAGAACAAATCGATACACGATTTCGAGAGCTTGAGAACACTAGCGTAAGAGAGACAAACTTGGACAGCACTAATTAACGACATTTATGTTGCTGCTAAAGCAGAAAGGAACTAATTATAGTTTTTTATGTGGATATAGCTATTATATATATACAATGTAAAATTCTTGCTCACCAGGGAATAAAATTTCTTTCCTCGAACAGAATTTGATCGTGAATAGCAATAATGTATGCATGACTTTCCCAATCTTATGGAGACAATGGGTGGTCGTTTCAGACAGGGATAAATAGTCTTTTAAAACCTTGACTAACTTACAAAAAAAAAAACCCTGGTGGGGGTCTAGGGGCAAAGCCCCCAGAAGCTTCTGAAATTTGACAGTTTCTATAGCATGAAATCGGCTTAGAATCCAGCATATTCTCTACACTGTAGACCAAAAAATATCATGAAAACTTTGCATGGAATCATCTAGGGACCTAAGGATACTTCAAGCTCCTGGGTATCAAAGGGTGGAATGTTAAGCCAGATATTGCAAAATTTCTAGGATACCCCCATAGTACACTAAAATTAATTGAAAGTAATACAACTCTACTATATTTTCATTTATAGGGATGATTTATAATCATCATCAGGGTGGCTAGGGCCCTAGGGGATCCATTACCTTCACTCAGGATAAGCAAAAATGAGAAAAAATTACCAACTAGCCCAAAATTCTGTTTGGGTTTTATTAAAGGTTTCTTAATTGGTAAATAATTTTAAGAAAAGATCTGTAAGGTTCCTATCCGTAGAGTCTCTAGTTTCACTGCTTACAGCTTAGGCCTACTTTATCTTAGACCAGCCTTTCCAATGGGGCAAGGCATGGCGATTAACCTTTCAAAGTATTAGCTAAGCAAGGAAGGCGAGTCTAATCTACTTCAGTTCAGTTTCAATTGTAGAACTATATAATCAAATTAATTGAGCAAAACTGTTTACAAAGGTTTTGGTAGGTTTGGTGCTGGTCTAATATGAAATGTAGGAGGGTAAAAGTTTTTAGGCCACTCACACCAAAGTCTTCAAGGTAGGATAGATCTAGGCCTAAAACAAGAAGAATCATAAAACCAGAAAAAGCTTACTCTTATTAGGCCTAGCTACTTTTTATTGTTTGATTTGTCTGCCTTTCGGGATTCATCTTTAATCCTGTATTTCGACTTCACTTCACTTAAATCACTAGATTACATACAAGATTCTTTTTACCAAGAAATTATAAAAATGCCCACCAAAACAGTTGATTGGGTTGATTGCAAGGTAAATCTGGATGACTTTGCGGTGGAAACCGACTTACAACGCAGTAATGACCGACTTATCAATCAGATTCGAGCATTTTATTGCCATGTTGCGCAAGAATCTCGAAAATACCCCCGCAGACAGACTTATCAATAAGAATTGGGGATTTCAACTCAAAATAAAGGAACAAATTGCAATGATTGTTCTACTTTCCTTATTTGGAATAGTCTCGAATAGAAGATCTCTTCTATGCCAAAAAGAGGTCATTTCAACATGACTGATTGAGATCGTGTTTCGAAGCTATGAAACTGACACGAAACAATTCTCAAATTAATAACAGCAAACGTCGAGCTGTTTAATACTTGATTTTTCATTCTTATGAACAAGGAATAAAATCAGGCAAAGTTTAGACATTTCATACTTTATTTTTTCTTTAACAATTTTCATAAAAGTTATTCTATCTTTACTTTCGTTTTAAAAAAAGTTGACCGACTTCCATAAGTCTTGCAAGTCGGTTTGGATCCGCCCCTGCTTCCAGCGTTAGTGAGGCTAGTATGTTAAACAGAAACCCACTCATTTCCTAGCCTATCCTGTTGTTACTCATTTTCACATTGAAAGATATTCGAATTGTGTATGTGCGTAAAAACTATTTACATTGCACTCAAAACTTAAGAATAAACCATTATAAGTGTTTAATAAGCAATTTGAAAAATAATTAGGCCTTTAAGAAAAAGATAAAAACTGCGGTATCCTAGATAATCTATTTGTACAGCTAAGTTAACTTAGCAATGAGCTTATATTTTAAAAAGTCCTGTTAATTGCATCTCTTACAGCTAAAGCATGATGATGTACTCAGGTTACATTCTCCTTGGCATTTTTGCTGGCCTTATTCTTGCTGATATCGAAAAAGGTAAGGGATGAATGTTATGTTTTTTTTCACATCAAAGTATTGTAGCTTATATAGAGTATATTTACCCCGGATATTAGATTTTATGAATACCCTCAAATATTGGTTGTGATCAGTGGCATAGCTGTGGTGTGAGGGGCTCTTAGTGAAGTAGGAGGTCTAGGGCCCTTGCCAGTAAGTTTCATCAGTTGGGGGTCCCATATCCGTGGGGGCCCTTAGTGGTTCGCCATAAAGGTAAACACCGTCGGCTACGCCACTGGTTGTGATATAGAAATTTTTCAGGTAGAACTTAAATGCACAGCTATGACAAATTTCTATGAAAGAATTTCTGTTGTATTGAGACAAGGAATTGATTGCAATGATCAGGGCGGTAGCATGGGAGGTGTCAGGGAAGACCTCCCCCCTTTGATACTTAATTTCAATTGATCACAATATGGCCTCTAGTGTCCGTATTGTTTTCCAACAATGGTTGCGCCCTACATGATATTTTTCTGAGCTACAGTCTGGTAATTTTGAAATGATAACTCGTTTGCTAATGAACTGAAAAGATACAAGGTTTAGGCTCACTTCAGTCAGTGGCGTCGCCACGGGGTGGACTGGGGTGGACTTGTCCACCCCAGTTTTCCCAGAGGTCGATTTTCTAATTTGCTGAAATCCGTTTAGGAAAATTGAAGGGGGGGGGGTAAGGCACCCTGAACCCTTTGCTGAAAGACAAGTAAGGCAAGACCAGAAGTGACATAACATTGTGTGATATCATATAGAGGCTCCCCCATATTTGTACGTGAAACGTTATTTGGTATATTTTCGCGCGTGATTTCGTGATTTAGATATTTCCGGTTCGTGAATCCGTGATCAAAGAATCCTTCTTGCAGCGTGATTTGTCGAAAATTTGGTCGTTATTCCGTGAAATAGAGTTTCAAGTGCGTGATTGCGTGAAGCGTCCTGGTCGTTAAAATTTTCTTGCATAATTTTGGTCCTTACAAAATTCCACTGTTCAAATATTTCTTCTTGCAGCTTTGAAGCCAAAGATCGAAAAGATCGTGAAAATTCTGTTTTAAGGTCCGCGATGGCGCGATAAACAAAAAATTGAGCGTGAATCCGTTATCCAGCGGTACTATGGGGGGGCCTCCATATAGAAATATGGCTGTCATTATGACACCATTATGGCAGTCGTATTCGCAGTAATATTGACGTCATTGTCAGTTTTCCATTGTTAGCATGAGAAATATACATGCAGAGCTAACAGAAAGGACTTGCAGAAAGGGCGTTGCCTGCATTCTCTGAGCTTCTGAAGGGCGTGGTCGACAAAAATGTCTGGGGGGCTCCGCCCCCCAGCCCCCAGGTAGCTCCCCGTCCACCCCAGTATATTTAGGCTGGCGACGCCCCTGACTTCAGTAGGAAATGTAACTTTTTTGTTCCTTCGATGCTTCAATAATTGACAATCATCTACTTTGAGATATCACTTAGAGAGAAAAATGGAACATCAAGCCCAGAAAGCAGGTTCGTGCCCACACTTGTCAAAAGATGCAATAGAAAGATCCCTGAAGTATTGATACAGACTAAAATTTTACTAATACCGCTTAAAGATCTTGAATTGATTAATTTCTTCTTAGTGACAAAGGTTTAGGCAAATGAGTAGGTCCAACCTTAAATTTTGGTCCCACTTCTATTACAATTGTCAATACTAACATGTCTATTTTTCGGCTTTTTTTCAGCATGCGTAGACCATATGAACTCCTGCATTCCATGGGCTATAAGTGGCTTTTGTAGTTATGCAAAATATAAGGAATGGATGGCAGTGAACTGCAAAAAATCATGCAAGTATTGCAAAGGTAAGCTGTGCAAAAGATAAGCTCATGATATAACGGGTGTATTGTATTTATTGGTTTATGTTATATTCCGGTTAAAGATTCAACCACTGATAAAGGGCTCAAATACTTTACAAAATATCATTAACTACATTATTACCAATTTAGGTGAGACACTGTTAATATAAACACTTATAATCACTTTTTTCTGCCCTTCCAAACTACAAAACGCTTCTTATACATTAAATTCAGGGACCATTAGGCCAATAATACTTTGATAGCCATGTCCACATTATTGCTTCGATATCTTGTCCTTTGCCTGTATAGCTGTTAGAAAAAAATTGATTTGCGAATGATCTTTTGTTGCAGAAAAAATAAACTGTGGAAAGCCTGACGTACAGCAGGGAAGAGTGATTTGGGGTAAAAATGCCAAACATGGATCTTGGCCATGGCAGATTCTGATGGTGAAAAATGGAAGCTATAATTGCGGAGGGTCTTTGATATCACCTAATTGGGTAGTTACTGCTGCACATTGTGTTTCGCCTGATGGTAGCCCTGCTTTATACAAAGTGAGGTAGGAAGTAAAATATTGTATATTTTTTCAATCTTTTCATCGATTTCGATATGATCATCATCATCATTTAACCAATAGATTGAAAAGCATAACAAACAACCATATATTGAAAAACCATTTGAGGGCAAGTTGAAACTGATAAACAACGTAAGTTTTATGAAAGGAATTGCCTTCGTTTCTGATAAAATACAGGACTATACATATTTTTATGACTGTTCGTTTGATTTTCTAATTTTTGTATCTACCCTAGTTTATCTATTTATTCATCTAGTTTTGTCTCATTTTATTTCATTTCATTTTTTATTTCATATTTCATTTCTTGAGTACTATCTATTTTTTGCTTATTCTTTACCGTTTTTAGATACTCATTTTATCACATTTTATAGGACCTTGCCGGTTGTCTGGATGAGTTCTAATAGGTAGGGTTATACATGGGATTTATCTAGATTGTACTTTTTAATGTGCAGGTTGACATGAACTTGTTTTCAAGCTGCCGTCTCTTAACCTGCATATCAAATAAGATATGTATGGATTTATGCTAGCTGAAAGCCTCTCCAATATCTAGTTTGTTGTATCAGATATGCTTGATGTCCAGGTTTTACTTGCTGCTTTTTCAAATATGTCCTACCATCTTCTTACTAGCCTCCCTCTTGCTCTTTTTTCTAGACGTCCACTCTTTTTTTCGGCCCAACTGTCATTCTTCATTCTCCCAAAGAGTCTTGCCGAAGATCATTTCATTACATCCATTTTGATCAGACTTTCATGTACATACGGTGTTTCTCCTACAAGGGGGAGGGATTCCGGAGAATTTCTGACTACTGCTCAATTTGGTCCAAGTAAAAAATGGACTTGTTCTAGCATGCACCAGTAGCGTGCTGAGGAAATGAAACCAACGACGGTGAAATGACGGGGTAACAGGGGATCTATCAAAGAGAACTCTGAAGCTGCGACAAGCGACAGTTTGTGTCTTGATCTCAAATTCTTCGTCAGTGCTCACTACAGCTCCTGCGTAAATTAACTACAAATCCTCTATTCTGATTGGATCAAACTTTTTAAAACCCACACTACGGCCCTTCTCATTTTGAGCTGTAGTCAACTCGGCCCTAGATTCGCATAAGCCGATTTATCTAATCCTCTGCAGCTCACTACAGCTCCGGATAAAATTGACCTCAAACTGTCTTCTCTAATTAAATAACGTTTAAATTTTTCGAATCCCACTATAGCTCCAGTATTTTTTGAGCTGCCGTAGTCGTATAGTTCTCCTGCAGCTAATTCAAAAGACGATTTGGTCTGCCCCGTCCCCTAAAACATAAAATTAAACAGAGTTTCTGTTGAAAAAAGAAATTGAGCTGGTTTGGGAAAAGGTCCCGGATAACAAAACAAAGAAATTATCATGACAGGATACTCAAATCTTATCTAGGAGCCTGAATTAGAAAGAATGAAGAAAAACCCGGTCAGAAATCTGACTGCTGCTTGAGTAGTAGTCGCTGTAGTCTGGATCTCCCCTGATTATTGATTCATTTTGCTTTTTGTGTTTCTTAGCTAACCTGATAATTGATCTTTCCACGTTTGTCTGTCTGGGAGCCTATCTTATTGCTTATGTCTCTAGACTTAGTTTCTACACTTTGAATTATTCTGCATCTTCAGTTCAACTTATCTTTGATTCTATCTTGCTATCTTACATTCCAGAAATTTTCTTTTCTCACTCGTAGGATTGGTGAACATGATACCTCTGTCTCTTCTAAGACAAAAGGAGACAAGGCAATGGATATTCCAGTGGAGAAAATAATCAAACATGCCAAATTCAATGCCAAAACATTTGACTATGATATTGCTTTGATGAAGCTGGCCATTCCAGCCAAGTTTGGAAAATATGTAAAGCCAGTTTGCCTTCCAAAGCAAGGTGAAAAGGTTCCAGTTGGCACTGAATGCTATATTACAGGTATATCATCAATATTATCATTAACATGATTCTTGAGAAGATGCAGGATTTTGAAAATCAATGGAGATAATTTGTGAGAATTGAAATGACCCGAGTAGGTTCGTCTCTGCATGCGGTGTATGGTGGTTCAATTTTTGTGAATGAAATGGCCTGGGTTTCTTGTAGCCCCGGTCGCGCAGTGGAAGCTCATTAGAAAACAAATTTAGTGGTCGTGAATTTGAGTCCTGCTCGGGTCGTTTTCATTCTCACAAATTATTTCGATTAGCATTATTCTGTTTGCTTTGTTCCTCTCCTGCAGCAGGTTAAAATTTGCGCGTGTGATATTACTTTCCTTCTTTGTAGTAACTCATTGTAATTTAAGCCCTTATCATATCAGGGTTGTTTTCACTCCGTAGAACTTTTCTGCTAACTGAAATTACAATGGTATGTAAACCCATTTCGCAGGCTAAAGACTTGCTCGAGATAAAACAATGCGTTAAGACAATGACAAACGCTACAGGTTCTCTCGAACACCTCATAGCACTCATGATAGCACTCATGAAATTATGGTAGTAGAACATACATTAAGCCCTTGCTGACATAGAATTATGATGCAGCAATGCAGACACGAAAGTAGAATCCAGCATTTCAAAGTATCTAGCAGCTGCTGTAAATGTGAAATCAATTAAGTGAATTTGATTTAAATCTAATCTTAGAATGCTGCCAACACGAGGTGAACGAGAGATTGCAGGTGTTTCAGGGGGTATCATCAAAATTTTGATGCTCTCTTTAGAGTTCAGAATCTTATCCAGTTCTATATTTCTAGACCGCAAAATGTATGAGCTGTTTTTCTTTGCTGGTGCTAACCTTTTGTTTCGGATGTCTTTTTGTCAAAGCACTTTTGTCCTTCCAACACAAATCCGATGGAAATATGAAAGAATCTTCATCATCTAGAATCAGTGTTCTGAATTAAAAGAATGAATCCTTGCTTTCAATTTTATCTATACTTCCTAAAATCAAGTTTATTTGCCATAGTGACTCCAAGAAGGTTCAGTCTACTCGGATTTAGTTGTATTATTGCTAATTTTTTGTCATATCCACTCGTGTTGTTTTGGTCTTTTCTAGGCAATATACGTACCATTTGTGGATCTTTTATATTCACAATAAACAGTACTCTAAATAACTCGGAAAAACGCATGCAACAATTTAAGTATCAAATATCAGTATGACAATATGTTTCATTTTGCTTATGAATGAATATTTTCTCCAAAGACTCTTTTTATCCTCTAACGATTAGGTCTGTAGACATATTTTAAGATAATTACTTACTAAAGATACTCTTACTCGACAGATGGTATATTCTATTGACCAAACATTTACAAGTCAATATGACATTAGTCTGGGGAGACTGTGAAACATTTGGAGTCACTTTGGATTATAAACGTGATTTTGACCAACATATTTCGAATCTTTGCAAAATACTACCGCGCAACTAAATTTCCTCAAATTATTAAAAATGTTTATTGGCCTTATGGAAAGAAATATCCTGATGCGAAGTTTTGTTTAATTAGTTGGTTAGTTTACCTATTGTATATGTTGTGTGTATATGTTGTTTTTCGCCTTCTTCGTTTTCAGAATCTTTTGCATTAACATCTTCTTTTAGGTTTTCGTCTGAAATTTTGGCTGTTTGAGTTTACAGTGAATCTTTTTACTGAATTTTAAAATTTCGCTACTGTTGTTTATCTTTTCCAATTTCAAAATGTTTTGCAACGAAATCTTCTGTGGGATTTTTATCAGACATTTTAATCGTTTCGTAAGTTAAAATTGTGCGTCTATAAAGTTCATCTTCGAATTAAGATATCTGTTTCCTGAATAATTTTACAAACAAAGAAACAATTTTACCAATTGGCGATGACACAAAATTGATTCTTAACTGAACAAGAGTAGTGCATGAAAAGTTAGAGCTTGCGAGCCTGGTAGATAAACATACATTCAACTTAAAATATGGGTGTTGAGGTTTCGTTTATGAGGTGTGGAAGAAAAAGTGATTTACCCAAATACTCCCCGCGCAAAACAGTTCGTTTTCATCCAACGCACCGCGTGACGTCAGTAGTTGCCAAGAGACTCGGTTGATTCTCAAATCACATTGAAACTCCTATAGAATGGCGTCAGGACAACTTATTTCGCGCAGTCACTACACTTGTTACGGCTGTCTTTTAAACACGGATTCAGGATTCGGGACTCGGGATTCTAGATACGAAAAGAATGCTGGCCCAAATATTGTTAAATTCTTGTTTTTCACTTCTAAATATATAGGTTCAAGCAGAAAAAACGCTAAACTAGTAGATGTTTTGCTATATAACAAAGAATGAAATGCTCATTTGATCATTACATTATACAATAGCACGAAAAACGTATCTAAACAAGTTTTATCTATATTGATGTCCAAGATAAACATAGCAAAAACTTTTAAATACGGTGCATGAACCTTAAGTATAATGTGTGAAAAATACCAAAATATGCTGCCTGAATTACAAAAAAAGTTTTTGATAAGAGTTTAGAAAAACTTGGATCTACCTGCCCTCATATGCTGCCATTTCTTCAACTTTGTATATTCTATAACAATAATTAGCTCTGTGCTAATACTAGCACAAACACATCCAAATGCACATGCAAAATAAATTAGGTGAAAATGGCATTTTATGCTCTATAGTCCGGCCTCTTTAATGTCTCTTAGAAATTTGTTCGCTACGTAGTAAAAGTTTCTTAAATTATCGGGCATCTTGTGTGAAGTTTTTTATAAAAACGTGTACTTCCTTTTCTAGCAACACCCTCATCGAGAACATACCCGCGATATCCTATTTCAGCTTTCTGTGGAATCAAATGACAAACAAGCAAACTTATGAAGACCTAGACAAAATTAAAAAAAGAGTAAAGCTTGGATGCCGATAACGGACATTTCCTTATTTGCACAAGAGTATGCACACCTGGGGTAGTGGCGGTTTTAGGAACTGCGAGGCCCGGGACCGAAAAAATTCGTGAAAACATTTGGTCCTAATATTATTTTTTGCGTTTTGTAACATGTGCTTGATGTGACATGTGATAGAAAAACCAAATAAAAAGTAAAACAAATAGTACAGTATAGCTTATATATTTCATTATGAAGGA
This sequence comes from Pelagia noctiluca, assembly GCA_963924455.1. Taxonomy (NCBI): domain Eukaryota; kingdom Metazoa; phylum Cnidaria; class Scyphozoa; order Semaeostomeae; family Pelagiidae; genus Pelagia; species Pelagia noctiluca. The sequence continues at coordinate 16,762,434 of OZ004316.1, forward strand.
GAGAATTTTTCTATTTCATGAAAAGTGCGGGGCCTCTTTTTCCTAGCAAAAGCACGTGGCCTGGGGCTATGGCCTCCCTGCCCCCCCCCTAAAACCACCACTGACTCGGGGGCATTTGTTTCCACAGCAATAAGCTGATATGGAATGTTATAACCAGAAGTACACGTTTTTATAAGAAACCTCGCACAAGAGGCCCAACAATTTAAAAAACTTTTATAACAAGACAAACTTTTTTCTGGGAAAAATAAAAAGGCTGGACTATATAATATAAAATATTATTTTACCCGATTTATTTTCCTTGCACATTTTAATATCAGTTTGTGCTAGTATTGGCGAAAATTGCAACTGACGAATCTTTACAAAAAGCTATATAATAGTTTTATACCCATTAATATGCAATTTGACAGAAAAATCCTACATATGTTTAGAAAATATTTCATGAAAAGCTAGCCTATATGAGTACCAATATACCTACAAATGGTATGCTTCCCCTCCCCCTCCTTTGGATTCTTACTTTTGAAAACATTATAGAAGTGGGAAGAAATTTTATATACCTTTTTTTGTTTCTGGCTACCCCTACATTTTGAATAAATCATTAATTGGCAGGCAAGGCTTAATATCTAATAGAAAAATGGGTTTTGAAGTAGATCACATTTAAAGATAAACACAGCTAATAATGTCTTTTTCTTATTGGTTGTACCAATAAAGTACAAGAATTTCTTAAAGATGTTTAATGACTAAGAACAATTTATTTTCAGAAGTTTTCAATTTGAATAGGCATCCACAAGGCTTCATACTGTCTTTATAATATGACTGCCCATTATAATTAACTATATTAGAGTTTTTTGTGTTAACTAGGGCACCCGTTTAGCGTATGCGAAGGTGGAAGTGCCTTTTCATAAAGCTAGAAATAAGAAATTTGGATTCCTTCCAACGAAAAGGTAGAATTAGTCGAATATTTAAAATCAATAGAATATCTCAAATCAATTTCATGTACATATTTGCATTGATTAGGCCTTCGCGTTTTCAGTCATTAGATAAAAAAGATTAGCGGCTTCATTACTCGCATTTCAATTCAACAGTTTAAAGCCATCTTAGATTTTGCTTCTTTCTCAGTCCAGAAAATCGTTTTCTCTCTTTGCATGGCTTATATAAGGCTAAGAATAATGCTAGAGAACCCTAAGGGGTACTCATTCTTTTTCTAAATCACTTTCTCGGAATGTTTACGACTAACAAGTTAAGTAGAAATTGTCTAGATTGACGGACGCGCTTTCTCCTCCATATTCTTCGTTCATGTTGTCAAACTTGCTTGACAACTACTAACGTCTAAGTGTCAAAATGGAGAAAAACAAAGCGTTTCGTGTCAGGTGGTTTTTTGGCCTCCAAATTGGCACAATATTTTTGAAATGTCTCGAGAAGGAAATAAAATCTCCTTCTCGGGTTTCTTGCAGTAGTCTTAGAAATACTTTTTCTTTCAAGTATCAAATTTAAAGAAAATCACGACACTTTGAACAAAATCATCCTACTCAGGGATCTTTGTATACTCTATTTTGACAATTGCCTCGTGGCGCTTTATTTGTAGGCTGGGGAGCAACTAACCACATTCAAAGAATGCATCATTTATTACAGCAAGGAAAGATGGAAGTCAAATCACAGGCGGAATGTCAAAAGAAGAACACAGGAATGGAGGTAGTTAATGAAAGTTGGAAAAATCGGAAGCATAAAGAAAAATAATGTAATAAATAAAAAGCTCTGCCTCTGATTAATTTTAGAATAGAAATAACTTAAACTATTCCAATATGTGCTTCTTTATTTTCTGGAACAGTAGAAGTGAAGGTAGATTCAAGTGTCATTTTAATCAGCAAAATAGATAACCCACGATGATTTTGTCGCCTCATGATTAGGTTTCTGTCTTTGCTTCAAGTAAATGTGACTCAAGTTCTTCATTCTACTTTTTTCCTTTAGGTAACTGAAAGGATGATTTGTGGAGGTGCCAGAAGCTTGGGCCATGGCTGGGGCTTTCTAAGTGGCTGCCACGGTGATAGTGGAGGTCCATTCGTCTGCAAGACTGGTTCAGGGGGAAGATGGGTTCTCCATGGTGTGGTCAGCTGGGGATCTCCCAGGTGTGATGCCATGCTGAGGCACACTGTCTTTGCTAGAGTTTCTCAATTGAGAAATTGGCTTGATTGGCAGATGGCGACCTACTAAAAGAGACAATCAAGTATCATAACATCAAATAGTCTCAATGCAAATAATGAAGATGATTTCAATGCTAAATATGAATCTTTTGTGCTTCTCGACCTTGTCAGCATAGTTCTTTAAGGGAGCTTTTGACATTATGTTTAAGGGGTACTTTTTAAAAGTAGAAAGGGCATATTATTGTCTTTTGCAAAATATCGGGAAGGCTAATTTCCCTGTATCTCCAAATTTCCTGGTTCTTGCGGCTCTTCATCAAACTATACTATTTACGGCCAATATATTTGTCGGATTCCAGAACAATCATTTGATAACAGCAAAGAAACCAGGCTATTCGATTTTTTCATTCATTCACCTAACAGTGCTTTTCAGTGATTCTTACTTGGTGGGGAGGTGGTGCTTTCATTGCTGGCCATACCAACTTATACTAAGTACTTGAAATATGGCACGCGTACAGCTTAGAGAATGGATACAGGATAAGTGGTTATCGAGTCAGAGATGTAAGTTCTACCCATCCCTATCTTTAGAGACAACCGTGGATAGTAGAGGAGCCTTTTGGTCACCTTGAGCTACAGTGGCCCTACTCTCAAACTTTGTGCATACGAAAAAAAGGTGAATGAGCTCAGCAATATATTCTATCAGCGAGATCACTTAATTGGTCAGTTCTATTTCTGAACTTTGATATTAGTAAACATTCTTTTTTAACTTTGCTCATCATGAACAACCTCGAAATTAAAACATTAGCTTCCTCTTTAATGCTGTATGCATAGCTTTAATCTCTGATATACCAGCTGCAGAGAAACTAGCTATATCTTGATAGTCCTTCATAATTCCTGATGAATCTCAATAGCACAACAACTGAATCTATAATTTTGAAAAGTCAATGTAGATTTCAATTAGTAGTCCTGTGAAATTTTGCATTTGTTTGCACAGGTATCAAAGATCACAATGTGTTTAAAAGGCGAATTAGAGATAGCATTGCCACATTCGATATCAGGCTCACTGGTTGGTTGTTCACTCGTAATAACACAAGATGATTAGTTGGCAAGTTCTCTGTCTTGGACTCTGCGCCATTCTCGTACAAAGAACTGCAGGATGTGGAGGAGGATGTAAGTTGTTTTTCTTTGAAGATATTTTTCTCAACCCTAGAAAAGCGTACGATTCTATATTGTTTCATTAAATTACCGTTAATATGATAAACTCTACTTTGTGTTCTTTAATGAATTTGAAAGATGACAAGGAGTTAATAAGTTAATGCTAGCTTAAAATTTGACAAAAATTATTTGCGAGTCTTTTCTGAAATAATGTGATTTCATTTACCCAAGGATTGAGACCTTTTTTCTGGAGATAATAAAAAAAGAAAGTCCATCATATGAATACTGAGTTTAGTTAAAGCTAGTTGTGTTAACGTTGACCGGTTGCTAAAATACTTTTATATAACATTCAACCAAATATTGTATAAGATTAGTTTTAACCGTTTGTATTGAAATCAGTCAAGAAGAACTAAAGCTACGTTTTAAGCATAATATAATTTTTGATGAAACCAGTTGTATCGTAGTTTACCGGTTATCAAATGGGTTTAAAATGTTTTTAACGAAATACTGTATAAGCTTGATCTGAGCTGTTTGTATTGAAATCAACAAAGGAGAACTGAAACTATTTTTACGCCAATTGAAACCAAAGTAGTTTCCGTATATACTTGACCACTTTTTAATTACCTTAGCCGGTGGTGATGGTGGTGGACAGCCCGATTTGTCCGACTGTGGAAATCCAGAAGTTAAGCAAGGAAGGGTGATTGCTGGTCAAAATGCTAAGAAGGGTGCTTGGCCATGGCAGGTGCTTATGCTTCACAATGGGAGACCGATGTGTGGAGGATCTCTGATTGCACCCCGATGGGTTGTGACTGCTGCTCATTGTGTGTCTGGAAGAGAATCTCAAACTAGCTCATTCACCATCAGGTGGTGTTGAATACTTGAGTATTACTTCCATAATGGCTTGATCATATGTTTAGCATTGTTAGCTATCAAAGGCGTTTTCAGGAGGGAGGCTTATGCCAAAGCTATGTCGAGAAAAGATTTTTATCCTTGATACTATAAAAATGACGTGGTCATGTACTTCGTTTTTCCAATTAAGAGTTATGGTCAAAAATTTGATATCATTTGCTTAGTTTACCTGAATTCTAATCTTTGGTTTTACATTTTTAACTACCAATCATTAAACTCCAAACCAGAAGGCATCGCCTCTCTACAAAGTTGGACTAAGGGGTCATCTAATTTGATAGCTAAAATCAATATTAGCACAAACCGAGCATAAATAAGGGATTAGTTTTACACAAAAATGAAACGAGCCATGCTTCCAATGATTTAAACGATTGTTATTTTTAGTAAAATATAAGCAGTTAATATAAACGATTCCCAAGTCGCTGTATATTTCTGATAAAATTCATTTTTCTAGGGCTGGGGAACATATTTTCACAACAACTCAAGATGGATCCCACCAAGATTTGAAAGTTTCAAAAATCATCAGCCACCCTTCTTACTCAGGCTCTAACCTGAATAATGACATCGCACTTATACAGCTTAAGTCACCAGCAATGTTCAACAAATACGTAAAACCAGTCTGCATTCCAAAACAAAATCAAGATGTCCCAGTTGGAACTCAATGCTACATAACAGGTAATAGGTCACGTAGTATTCTAACTAAAATCTGCCCTATTGAGTAATCCAAAATATACCCTCAGGCTATTTCTTCTACCATAAATTTTCTATTAAACCCTCTGGGAGGCTTATTGGCATTCTGGTATTTGAAGGGAAGGGCTTATTAAAGAGGCAGTACAACTCTTGTCGAAAGACGTTATCAGCAGTAAATCTATTTTTATATTTGTGTACTCTATATCACTATAACTGCTCGATCCGGTCAAGTTCAAGATTCTCTGTTTTTACAAAGTTTTGCACCATTAAAGTTTTCTAGGGGCTTAGACAGAACGCGTGCTAAATAGAAAATTCATGGTCTATTGTTTTCCCTTAAGCACCACTGTGTCTTTTAATATCTGTTGTGTTCTGAACAACGAAAACATAGGTTGGTTATATTCTTTGAAACAAAAGAACCAAACAGACACTTTTTTACAAAAGCTACTCCCCTACAGATTAAAATTAGCATATTTGTCTTACCACATGGTTTAGATATTCAGCCTTATCTTAATTTCGATAGAGCCAAAAGCAATCAATATCATTATTTTCTTCTCCACCTTGTATCTGCAGTACCATCTAAATAGTTGCAAAATGATTTGAAGTAACTACATAGGGCCAAGGAGCCCTTCAAATCTTATTCTATTGATGGCAAAAGATGTATCTTTGCCGTGAAGCCTCTAGAGCCATAACTCTTTTAAAGTAAAAAGCTGTATACAAAGGGAAAAAACCAATTTGTAAGTCTTTTCCAATCAAATCTTGCTTTCTTTGTTACAGGATGGGGTAAGATTCAGCACCCAGGGAACATGCACCACACACTGCAACAAGGAAAGATTCCTGTCGTTTCAAACTCAGCCTGTGCCAATCTTAACACTAGGAATCTCCGCATCAAGGTAAAATCTGAATAGATATATATCTAGAAATCCTTGAGAGTCTTTTAGGGGGTATATATTTCCTAGTTCCCTGTTAGATTTTGCCTTGCTCCCTGAGAAAATGCCTATGTTCATCAATCCGTCCTTAAAAGGCATGGACATCATTCTTGATTAGTTACTTTAACTTATAGGCAAGACATTACAATATCTTAAAAGGGGACAAGTTTTTGTAAAGCACCATTTAAAATTGCTGTGCTCATTCAAAATTTTGATGAAAGTTTAAATAGATTGTGACTATGTAACTACTGCTCCGCTAGGGGCACTGGGGGTAAATACAGTGACGTCAGATTTTTCTATTATTACTTTCTAAAAAGTCATCACTAACTGATGAAGGAAAAGCAGATTTTCATTATCAAGCTGCAACTGATCACAATTCCATGAGATTAGTTGTAGCCTTACAGTTAAAATCTACTCTTTGAAAGCATTTTCATTAGCATCTTTGAAAATTTTATATACTGCTATAATTATACACATTACTTGTGATTGACGTTTCGTTATTCATTTCACTTCGTTTCTGAATCTTTTAAAGTTTTAGCTTATATTATGGTCTTTTTTAAACTAACCTATTAAGAAAAACTGAAAATCATTGCAATCCTTCTCTTAGATCACTGACCAGATGGTGTGCGCAGGACATGGGGGAAAAACCAGATTGAGTGGTTGTCATGGTGACAGTGGAGGACCATTTGTTTGTCAGACAGGAGCTAATGGCCGATGGGTTTTGCATGGTGCCGTTAGCTGGGGGTCAGGACGATGCGATGCAAGTCAAGGATACACTGTATTTGCAAGAGTAGCGAAATTCAGGAACTGGATCGAAAAAGAACTCAAGGCAAACTAGAACATGGCATGCCAATTTTGAATGACTATTAGCTTATGATGAGTTACGATGTTTAATGATTGAAAAGAAATATCAATTATGTGATGTTTGATAAAGATGATCCAACAGCGATTTGTGTACTCTTTCTACCTCCTAAGTAACAACTTTACTTTCCAAAAATAGCCGAATGATTCAAAGAACCGTTGACGGATCAATGGCTACACGGAAAATTACGGATCTAATCTCATGATTCAATGTATTGCTAAAAGGGATATGCCTCTGGGTAGGCCTGGTGCATAACAGTCAAAACGAACGACTGTACCTTGTCTATATTTGTGCGAGACTTAGGCTACTGCCATGTTGTTAGCTTTGCATTGCTAAAGTGCATAATCCTATGATGAATTGCGGGAAATGACATGCGCCATCTATTTCAGAATCTTTATATTAGAGATGGTCTTTTGTATGCTAGCAGATAAGTTTATAGCGAAACTAGTTTCGACACTGCATAAACCTAGGGCACTGAGAAAATGCATAAATTGCTGTACCAACTCTGTAATTGCTGACGAAGCAAAGTTTTGTCACAAAAAGATCAGAAAAGTGCCTTACCAGAATTACTCGAGCATGTCTAAAATGTTGAACAACTTTATTTATTTTAGCTATGGCTATAAAGATTACTTATTCATGGATTTTCTTTTTTTTCACGAAGTGTAAAGAAACCGATATATGACATTTCCTGTATTAGATCTCTGACTCTCTTGTTTTGTCTAAGATCGTGCGAGGGCCTCTCAAAAATCAATGTGCAAAATAGATTAAATAGCAAGGTTTCTATTCATTGATAATTTTTCTACTCTCAAAAAGGACAAATAAACACAAGATCGCACAAGACAATGATTATATCAAACTCTGAAGACACCTTTTTAAGCGTAACTCTTTCAAAATTCTATGAAAGTAGTATATTAGCTATTAGGGCCTGTTGTTATGGGTAAAATAGTTCACCTGCCAGATCCGAGGCTGGCGATTGGTATTTCTACCTCCTGAAATACACCACTTACCGCATTTTTGGGGGACTGGTTCGGGTTCTGGGGTGTTAAAAGCTCTTCTTTTGCTGTTTACAACCAAGGATGAACACGATCTTACTTTTTGTGTAGGTATTTGCAATCAGCTATCGGATTTACCAAATTATTACAATTTGCGACTTTTTATTAGCACTTATATGTTTTATTTCTTTTAAGGATAAAATTCACTTTAGCTTCATTTCTGGTTCGACCAGGTCCTTTAATAGGTATTTTAAAAACATTTTCATGGTTATTCAGCCTTCTTTGTTCATGAGAATAATCAATATTGGCTGATACATATCAGAAATTAGCTTTTTACACCCCAGAGCTTGATCCAGTCCTCCAAATACGGAGTTAGTCAAAGTGGTGTATTAAAATCGTAGTTCGCTTTTATATGAAAAATTAAACTTCACTCTATACTACCGGTATGGTAAAAATTTACTCTCATGAAGTGAAGTTTAACTCAAGTTAAATAAAGTTTTTCCACATAAATGTGAAACTAGCAGTGAAGTGAAGTAAACTTGACATTTTCAATAAAGAATTAATGATACATTTGAAATTGATGACGTCTAGGGATTTATCTTGCCTTTCAGACCCAGAATGAAATTTCCATATGAACAGTGCTTTAGATTGACTTCGCTCGTCAGCCCCAGGTCTCGAAGATGAAGTATTTTCGCTCGTATAAACAGGCCCTAAGTTACGTGTGATAAACCTTAGGTAAATCTTTTCAAATGTATCAATTAGTTAGTAACGTTAATGTTCTTTTGATGTATAAAGACATATTCACAAGGGACAGCCGCGGGTAGGCCATCGGCAAATGTTTAATTTTCTTTTAAAGCCACCAGCACACATAGACAGCCTCGCGCGACCAAAGTTAGATTCAGAAATGATATTCCAAATAAAGAAAGTTGCCAGTGGCATGTTCCACAATTCTGGTAGCTTCCTCGGTGGCTGCTACTGGGATACACGGATATGCAAACCAAGATACGTGAATGCGTAACTATTGAAACAATTCCTGCTCGCCAAGAAAGGAATTTTTGTCACAACCTGGGGACGAGGTATAGCTCAAATATTTATAGTGGAGATTACACTAAACATGTAGGCTTATAGAATTACAAGTACTGGACAATATTTTTCTTGGGATCTATGGTTTTTAAGCCAACTTGAATTTTATCAAACGTGTTATACATAAGAACTCTCGAGTCCCAAAATTATTGTGGATAAAATCGTTGAGAAAACAAAATGGCACAGAAGCTCTACAAAAATTAGTTTGAATACTAATAAAAACCTGGATAGACATAAAACTAGAGGAGATTGTTTGGATAAAGACAATGAGCTGTACTGCAGATCAGATTTTCCTTATTTTCATGCAATAGTCTATTAATGCGCTACCGCCGCAAGAGTGAGACGGAATGAAAACAAGTAGCTGGTGGCTGTGGGGTCGTATGATATAACATAAGATAACCAATATGACTATAGATCTTTATAAGCAACAAGCGAATATACATAATAATTACAGTCGTAGCGATGGTCTGGATCATCAAGCTGAGTTGTGACCTGGATCGCTATAGTAACTGATAATGGGTCACTATAGTAATCGATAATACAGTCGTAGCGGTGGTCTGTATCATCAAGCTGAGTTGTGACCAGGGTCGCTATAGTAATCGATAATACAGTCTTAGCGGTGGTCTGGATCATCAAGCTAAGTTGTGACCAGGGTCGCTATAATAATCGATAATACAGTCGTAGCGGTGGTCTGGATCATGAAGCTCGTGACCAGGGTCGCTATAATAACGGATAATACAGTCGTAGCGGTGGTCTGGATCATCACGCTAAGTTGTGACCAGGGTCGCTATAATAATCGATAATACAGTCGTAGCGGTGGTCTGGATCATGGAGCTTGTGACCAGGGTCGCTATAATAACGGATAATACAGTCGTAGCGGTGGTCTGGATCATCAAGCTATGTTGTGACCAGGGTCGCTATAATAATCGATAATACAGTCGTAGCGGTGGTCTGGATCATCAAGCCATGTTGTGACCAGGGTCGCTATAATTACGGATAATACAGTCGTAGCGGTGGTCTGGATCATCAAGCTATGTTGTGACCAGGGTCGCTATAATAATCGATAATACAGTCGTAGCAGTGGTCTGGATCATGGAGCTTGTGACCAGGATCGCTCTAATCACGGATAATACAGTCGTAGCGGTGGTCTGGATCATCAAACCATGTTGTGACCAGGGTCACTTTACAATGTATAACCTAGCCATGGTCATTGTGAGTGGTACTTGTCCGCTGCAATTGTGGTCTGGCACTTAGAGAGGGGAATCTGAGAGCACAGTGGTGGACTGAACAAGGTTAGATTGCGCCCAGGGTCACTGTGATGAATATATTGATAGCTAATAAACAGACATGTGGCTAACATGGACCAAGGACTGCCAAATCGTGCCAACTTATGGACCCCAGCCGCTATTGACTAACTATCTAGGAGAGGATAAGTGGGTAGGGGAGGCCAGCAAGCTCGGAATCTTACGGATGCCGGATGATAGGAGTACAAATATATTGCTGGTAGCAAGTTGTAGACCAACATCCCAATACCTTGATGAGTTCGTTCAATCCTTCACTTCTTAACCACTTTTCTCGTCATAATACTTCTCGATACATTACTTACTGGAAATTACGTAGAACTTAATTCTATGTTGCCAGGAGACAACTCCCTTTTTGTTGCCAGAAGTTGCTTTCGTATTTTCAATGCCAGGTGCACGTCTTGCGGATTTACTTGGTTGACAATGTGACACACAAAGGACATACTTTATTTGAGCTGCTTCGAATTCTTTGAATACAGTCTGGGAAGAAGATATCCTTCGCATTGGACCATTTGATGATTATATTTGGTTTCGTTATGTCGGGTTGAGCCAAGGCATCACAACATAAAATAAACACAAAGAAACATTGTTGATATGAGTTATTGAATGAAAAAGAACATTGTCATGCAAAATTATTAGAGAAGAGGATGCTGTGGGAAATTGAGGGTGCTTGGTTACTTGAGAGAAGTGATTTAGCTAGGTCGTTGTTTGGTTAAGTTCATATGAATTCTATTTAATTGAAATAGATAAACCTTTCCAATGATAGAATAGCGCACCAAACCTGTACGTTTTGTTTGTTAGTACAGTTAACTCTTTCAAGCCATTTATAATTATCCAAACAAACTTTGCACAACAACAATCCCGTATGCAGGGCAGCGAGTTATTGATCTTATTATAATTATGACTATGGTCATGTACTTACACAGCTTCAAATATTCTGAATACAGACTTGTTAGAGGCCATCCTTTACATGGAGCCATCTGATGATTTATTGCGATTATGATGTTGGGTGAAACCAAGGCAATTCAACATAGAATAAAGACAAAGAACAAGTTTAATATTTTGTTCAACTTTAAACAAAATGCAATCTGAGGGGGTCTGGGCTAAAAGGAAAAAAAACCTTATGGTTCGTCTCCTTGTACTGACCAGTCAATAGTGAATTCAGAAATGTTTCCACCGTTGTCAGGGGAGTGTGATGTATACTTAAAGTTGTAATGTTTCAGATAGTTGTTCAATTGAATTTGATTCTTACTTATTTGGTTTGATTAAAGAGCAAAAAAAGGGGGATTTAACTCGCACTTACACTGTAGCTGTGTGTACCAAATGTGCCAGACATGAAAAAGGATCACTGCAGAATATTCTTGTTGTTGTGAGGTAAATATGGTTTTGGAAGACAGCTTTAGACCATTCTCTTATAAGTTCATGAGCATAACATCATTATAAGCGAAGAGAGTTCGCAATACTCGTTCCATTACCATTGATTATTATCAAACAGAAAATATCCAGGTATTCGCCCATACACGGCTTTTGTGTTTTATAACCACTGCTTCTTCTCAACCTTCCTTCATTGTTGCAGGAAATGATGATACAGTGTTAGTGTTGTTTCTGTGTTATCGTGACTTTTCAATTGACTTTCATCATATCAATCATGTTGGACAATTCTTGATTCTCAGATTTCATGGAAAGATTGTCTTGTCAAAGGGATTAAGTTAAGCTATCAGGGGTGCCCGCATGCCACAGAGCTGAGTTGCCTGACGATGCTCCGAAATCCAAACTCCGCATTCGTGACTTGCTGAAGTTATTGTTTTTGCAAACCACGTTTGACGTAACTGGGTCATTCCCATTCTTGAAAATAGACTCATGAATCAGTTTGTTTGTTAGAAATCCCGTTGCGAATTCCCATGAATTTCTCAGTTGGTTGTTCTGTCCCATGTGGGCATTATTATCAGATTACGTGCGTACGCAGAGCCATGAGACGAAGACCTTATCATGTTACCTAAACTCTCTTGCGAGTTCTTGCTGCATCTTGCAAGATATTTGTGAGCGATCAAACTCGAAAAAACGAATAATTCATCGGCAATTGTAGGTACCTGAGGTGACTATCTTTCTTCGAAAAGGCTAAGGCGAATTAGAGATATCAAGAAAGAGATATTCCAAGGTCTCTCAGTATACTCCAATGATAGTTCATGAGAAAGCAGATGCGAGATTTTTGATGTTTTGTGATCGATTTGAATCGGTGGTGAGGGAGAGCATAGAAGGCACTGTTTCCTTTTCTTGGGAGACTGACGATGGAGAGACAGGGTGTATAATATTGGCAAGCCCAGAGGTAGATGCAAAGGAAACTTCTTGCCTAACAGTGGATCGAAGATCCGCAAGGCTAAGGGAGATAGTATCGGTTTCAACAGGCCCGTCGCTGTTAGGCCTAGCTGCATTAGGCTTGAAGGTCTTGCTTTCTTCTTCTTCCCGCATTATAGGTTGCGTCGGAGCATCCGGGAACTTTCGAATACGCGGCCTAAGCAACAACGCAAAGGGGAAAACAAATCTGAAATACTGTGGCGTGAATAGGAAAGTTTAGGAATTTGTGCTCATTAATTTTACATTTTGCTGTTTATAACTGTTTTATTAATCGAGATGTCTTATGAGTATGCTGAAACAATTTGCGGTGAAGACCTTGTGAGGTATAGAACCAAGTTATCTCTGATTGGAATGGAAGAATGTCCGTTCAAGATCCCTGGAAATTGTTGGAAGAATGACCCTTTAGCCTGGCCTGATGTTACATATCCAGATATTTATCATTATCTGATTGAATCGCCAGGTATTTATAAATTACTTATTTATTACTTATCAAATTATTTAGAGAATATCCTCATTTATCATCATAGGCCTATCATTGGCAGACCTACCTGCTTGAAACAAAGTTCCAACTAGACAATAGTTATGCTCTTCTTCATTTCTATTGTAGGAGTTCATTTTACCAGGAAATCGATGAAGAACTACAAATCTTTAGAAGCCCATAATTACTTCACCAGTGGATGGGTACAGTCTATTTATACGTTTAAACCGGAAAACTCTGATTGTATGATATTACGCGCTGAAGTAAAGCCTTCATGGAGGGTCACTGAGAACAGTCACACAGCCTGGGTTGCAGCTAAAGAAGATGGAACCATCTTGACAGCACATTGTACTTGTAAAGCAGGGTAATTATATACATTTGATAATTTTTGCAACATAATGATTTAAATTTCATGTGGTACATATAGTACTGCATTGCATTATATGGCAGTATTTTGTACAACTAAGTGGTAACCCTAACTGTCTACAGTACTAACCCCACCATTTCCACAAAAAGCTGTCTTATTTGGAATATGTTTTTCTTATTTGGATAACTTCTTTTGTAGATTGGGAGAGTCATGCTCTCATGTTGCTGCTTTATTGTTTAAAGTGGAAGCTGCTGTGAGGCTTGGGTTGACCAAGTTGGCATGCACAAGTGAAGCCTGCAAGTGGAATGACTTTTTTGTAAAAGAAGTTGAGCCAAAAATGGTAACACAAATCGAATTTTATTCAAAAGAAGCAAAAAAAAAGCTTTGTCAAGATAAGTTGAAAAAGCAAACTGCACCAGAAGAACCCAGTGAAGAAGACAAAGACATGCTTCTAAGTTCATTGAAAAAGAGAAATGGCAGTGCTATTTGTCTCAGCACATTTAAAAATCATGCTGAGGAGTTTTTTTGGAAGAAGACGGCAGTACGAGATGAAGGATTCCCTCCACCACTAAGAGAAATGATAAAAATGTGCAAAAGCGAGAATTATCTTAGTGACTTGACCCTTTCATTGGACCAAATTGAAGCTCTAGAACAGGCAACAATAAAGCAGTCAGAAACAGTATTGTGGCATGAGCAGAGGATTGGAAGAGTCACAGCATCAAAGGCACATCAAGTTATACACACCAGCATCAATAATCCAGCAAGATCATTAATAAAGGAAATTTGTAGCCCCTCCCAAGTTCCGTTGAACATCCCTGCAGTAATGTGGGGAAAAAAACATGAATCTCATGCTCTTGCCTTGTATAAGAAAATCATTGCCCATCATGAAATTGAAGAGCATGCACTTTTGCCACAAGGCAATATCTTAATTGTAGACAAAATAAACAAATGCCATAAAAATCTTGTTGTGAAAAATGCTGGATTAAGAATATCACTCGAAGAGCCATGGGTTGGGGCATCTCCAGATGGTCATGTCTTCTGTGACTGCTGTGGACAAGGTGTTGTTGAAGTCAAGTGCCCATTAAAATTGGCCAATATGCCACTTGATGAATATCTAAATGGAAAAGGAAGTCATCTGGATTCTGATGGAAATGTTAAAAAAAATCATCCATATTTCACCCAAGTGCAGCTTCAGATGCATGTTTGCAAGGTGAATTACTGCCATTTTATCACCTGGTCACCAACTGACTGTGCCATCTCTTTTGTTGAAAGAGATCAGTTGTTCATTGACATGATGATGGCCAAAATTAAGTTATTTTGGTCCTCATGCATATTGCCAATACTGATTAAAGATGAATCAGAGGAGAATCATGTTTCTGATAATTTTATATATTGCAAATGCCAAAGTGATAAACCAAATGAAGAAATGGTTGGTTGTGACAATGAAAGTTGTAGGTTTCAGTGGTTTCATTTTAGCTGTGTTGGCCTGAAAACAAAACCAAGAAAGAAGACCTGGTACTGTAGTATCAAGTGTAGAAATGCTCACAAAATAAAATGATAACTTTTGCACATTAAAATTTTTTTTATAAAATCTGAAACAAAATGCTGTAAAAGAAAAGTTATTTTATTGAAAAGTTATTAATGTTCTTCATTATAAACAACACCACCTTCCATATTTACAAGAGCAGCACAAACATTTACGATTTTGTCAATTTTTGCGATATCACTGCCTCCTGCTTCTTCTTTCCTTGTTTTTATAAAACCTAATTGCATTGGTCCATCTAAAATGTGGTATCTATTTTTCAAAATACCAATCACTCTCTCAATATGTATCCTGATGTTGGATACTTCTCTGGAGTCTGGATAATCTCAGTCCTGCCGAGGCCTAGGCCTAAACGCCAAGTTCTTTCGATGAGGAAAATCAAAGAAAAAGGCTAACTTATCCTGTTTACCTGTAATTAGACAAAAATCACTAGCAGAAAATCTGCTTACCTTCAATAAAATGCTCGGAACAGACGTAATGGTAGTCGGATTTTGGTTCCCATAACTTGCCATTCACATCTTCTCGGCGTATTGCTTGTAGCCAAAGTGTTCTCTTGTGTGGCTCTGTGGCTTCATTCGGTATCATATAAAAGCTCAGATTTTCATTTTTACATTTATTGTTATGACAATACGTTAAACAACAGCTTTTTGGCATTTCAAATATATTTTTGAGGAGATATAAGCCAGCTTCATACACTGAACTTTATTGCGTTTCTTCTGATATCAGGTTTGTTTTCCCCTTTGCGTTGTTGCTTAGGCCGCGTATTCGAAAGTTCCCGGATGCTCCGACGCAACCTATTGGGAAAGAATGGACAGGAGTTGCTGGAGGATACTTAATAATAATATTTAATAAAGCAGGTTAAAAGTCTGGCAACTCAAAGGAGCTGATGTGGATAAAATGGTCGAAGGACGCTGGGCAGGAGCAGCTTTCGATCCCGTTCAGATGAGGCTTTTCCCGGCAGCTCGTAACAACAAAGTCTCACGAAGCAAGGCTTTCCAAACGGCTAGGCCCATCCGAGAATCGGGTACACGATGTGATGCAACGCCTCCTTGTGCTCCAAGAGAAGGTTTTCTACCAGGCTTTCTCATATCAACGCTTATCTAAAATAATCCGTTAGGTAAAAGAATGATGAAAATAATCCTTGACCGGATAATATCTCTGGTAACAAGTAAACTGTGTGGATCAACTGGCTGATAATATCGAGTGAGGCCACCACGTGTGGAATGGCGACAGCTATCCCAAGGGGCTTAGCAGCCTGCGCATTGAATCATATTTACACAGTAAATGCGCAAATAACTAAGATACTGATATTTGAAAAAGCCTATGTCACAGTGAAATAAGGACATTACCTAAAACATGAAGCATGTAGAAACAAGTAAGAGCGGGTAAGAAACGAGAAGGAAACTAGTAGAAATGAGTAAACAACTAGAATGTTATATTAAGTATAGGTTGGTTCGTATTAGGTATAAATCCTTTCTTATTGGAGGGGATAGATTAAGTCATTTTAGCAACCACTACCTGTTTTCCATTTGTTGTTGCTCGTCTCTACTCGTTTCTATTCGTTTCTACTCTTTTCAAATTTTTATTATTAAACCGAGTATTAGATTTTGCAAATATGTTCTCAAATATAAGAGCCTTAACATCTCTGTGAATTGAAGTCTACGTTAGATTATTAAGAATGGAATAACAGAAATGTGATAGATGTAGTGGCTTGATTTCAATCCTCTCCTATTAAGTGACTCACAAAAACGTTTTTGGATATTTTCAATGTGCTATTCCCCTATGCACAAAGAGAAACTTTCAAGTCTTAATCAAATTATTACATGCTTAGGGCACTTTTAGTGACAAAAATAAGGATTTTTCATAGTTTTTGCAAAATAACCAAAACAATTAAACAGTTAGTTCCCGCATCACAAAGATGAATCAGACCATAAAAGAAACGTGCTTGAACTTATATTTTAAGGGAAACTCCAGCTATCACAGAGGTACCCAGCTTCTACTGCAATGGATCGGCAAAAAAAATATTTGCTAGGAAAACAGGATGTCTGCCAAACCTACAAGTTCCGATGTGAATTATAATCCTAAATTTTAAGGCAGTATGTTCCTTTCAAATAAGAAGAATTCAACGCTAACCCTAGTTCGACCAGTACCAGTAGTTGAACTATAAAAACAGGCAGACAAATAAAAGTGAGTCTTTATCTTAATGTGATCTAAACTCAATGTAAATATTTTATCCTACTAAACAATAAAATAAATGTTTAAATTGATATCGAAGAAATTGCATATTGAGAAAAGCATGATGAGAAAGGAGGGGTAAAGAAAGATGTGATTTAAAAGATCAGGCAAGGTCAGGCGTATCCGTAAGGTTAAAAACACATGTGGCTGACTAAGTAACAAGGTGATATTCAAACGCAAAGAAAGTAGAGTTTTGAATAAGAGAACAAAGGGTAACTCATATAGTTTTTGGAAATTAGGAATTGCCGCTTTGCAACTTGGGAATCGAGAACCACGGGGTCTGTAGAATTTGGGAATCGATGAAAACTTTTGGGAAACGGAAGTCAACCTTAAAGGCAATAATTTTTGTGATTAAGCTTGTTTTTATTCATCACAAAGTTTCAAGCATTTCATGAAGCTGTGATAAAAAAACATTCAGATAGTTTGTGAAATAGAATCAGTATGCATTCTTTCGTGACCGCCGTTATCATTTATCTTCTCTTGCTTGAAATGTTTTCCACTGACTAGTGTTGTGTGTGTAGCTTTCATTTCTAATTCATCAGCTGCAGACAGTCTAAATGTGATTTGATAGTCCTTATAGAAACTGCAGAATCAAAACAACTGTATCAACAACTGTCATCAAGAGGTAGCGCCCACTAATTAATCAAGGGGGTATCTCTACATTCAGAATGTATGAAACAAATGAAGCACATCCAGTGGCGGTTACAATAACTGCAGAGCCTTGGCCAAAAAAATAGTGCGACCCTGGATTTGACCAATCGGCATCAATATCTCAAATATTTGTCAACCATAATACTGCGTCATTGTCCTGCTAGCCGACAGAATGCCTCAGTTTTAAAAAGACGGGTGTTTAAGTACCCCCGGACTTACATTATCGATTTTTTGCACCGATTTGCATAGACAAGCAATTAAAGGTTTTAAAAGGATCATATCGAGAAGCATTTTTACACTTGGGACTTGACGTTTTTATTGAAGCTTGGAGTTGAGCATCAGAGAAAATGATTGGCTGGAAAATCATCTGTCTTGGGATTTGTGCCATCTTGGCTCAAAAAGCTGAAGGATGCGGAGGAGGATGTAAGTCGATTATTGCAAGCTTTTACATGCATTTACAAACGGGCTTCCTGTTTTTATTTTAACTTAGCGACGTAGTGCATAAGATATCAGCCATAGCACAGTCAATAAAGAGAACCATAGTTAGGTTTAATAATTAAAAATCTGTCTCTATTTTCAAAATTCCTAGGGAATAACTTTTACACCAATACATTAGTGTTTAATCCACAACTAAGTTTGACAAATCTTAAGCTTCCTGTATTTTGGTCGCTTTCTAATGTACATTCTTCGAACGACTTTACAAAATTGTACTCTGTACATATTTCCACCTTATTTGTTATTCTGGAGTTCTGTCTTGAAGAATAAATGCTCTAACATATCTTTTACTTTGTTAGCTGGTAGTGGTGGGCTGCCTGATTTAGCAGATTGTGGAAAGCCAGAGGTTCAGCAAGGAAGAGTGATAGCTGGAGAAAATGCTAAACAAGGAGCTTGGCCATGGCAGGTTCTCATGCTCTTCAACAACGTACCAATGTGCGGTGGATCTCTGATTGCACCACAGTGGGTCGTCACTGCTGCTCACTGTGTGGAAGGAAGACAGTCTCAAACAAGCTCGTTTACAATTAGGTAATGTTTAACAAACATTAAGCTCTCAGGCTAGTATCTTTTGTATTGTCTTTTTCATGCGTACCTCTTTGATTTTTAGTTTGTGATTTGAAATATTTCGAAATTCGCATTTACAGGGCTGGTGAACACATCTTTACAACAACTCAAGACGGCAAGCACCAAGAAATGAAAGTCTCTAAAATCATAACCCATTCTTCTTACTCCGGCTCGACCCTGGATAATGACATTGCACTAATCAAACTAGAGTCTCCAGCTATGTTTAATAAGTATGTTAAACCAATTTGCATCCCAAAGCAGAATCAAAATGTTCCTGTAGGAACCCAGTGTTACATTACAGGTAGGTTTGATAAATTGATTGATTGTTAATATTGCGAAATTTACTCTACGATTTTTGACGTAATCGATTTTGATAAGTTCGTTATGTAGCATCATTATGAATCCATTTTGCATCGTCTGAAAATGGACATTTTAAAAGTTTGTTATGGTTTCAAATTAAACATTTCTTAATTCACACTTACATGATGTCAAAAAATTCACAACGTGTCAATTTCGGATGATGCAAAAAGTTGGCGTGTCATCAATCACGTAATACACGGTAGTTTGAATTAAGCTCATAATGTAATATTTTTCAAGGTATTGAAAATTTCTATCTCTTAGAGAAATGGAAATTCTAAATTTTGATAAACTCGTTGTGGCTAAAAAGCGCGATAAAATCACTAAGGTGAATAGATGGATCAATGAAGAAGACAAATAAATATTTGTTTTGAGTCAAGAATAAACACATGCTTCCTTGTGGTATAGTTTCCCATGTATTTCTAATAGCAATTATACCCATATGCCTTCCAATCATGTTCCATGCTGTTACGCCCTACTCCTTGATGCATATTTTTTCCATGGTTAATCTATGCTACCTTACTAGCTCCCACATACATTTGACGTGGTTTCCTATGCTGTTTCATATTAGAAGTTTTCCCATAGGAGTATGATGGAAAGCATATTTCGATACTTCCAATTTTCCAATGAATTTTGTCCCATGTTGAAACCATAGTTTCTATGGAAATCTTCCTAATTATTCGATGAAATTTAATAAATTTCCATGCTTCTTTACCAGGTGATTGCAAACACTCGGTATTCTATAAAACATAGTCTAACCTATTAAATTTATAATACTTCATCTATTTGATATTGATAAATGAATTGGCATGAAATGAAACTTCTAACTAAATCATGTTTATTACAATATTTGTAGTTGATAAATTGGCAGGAAACCGAAGCTTCAAAATAAGTTTAAGGTCTAAGATTGCGACAATAATTTTCATTTCATTATCAGGATATCAACAAAGAGACACAATCAGAATGAAAATACAATCAGCAATCAAAGTATATGCTGATTTTGTCTTTCTATTGGTGTCTTTCTAATAAAATAAGTATTATCGTTGCAGTTCTTATCCTCTAATGTCATTATTTCTACTTCATCTATGAAAAGCAAGCAGCCTTAGTAAAACAAAATTTTGTTTTATGCTAATGATGTAATACTTTTTATGGGTCTATTAAACTAAATTTTTTCATTACATAGGTTGGGGTAAGATCAAGCATCCAGGAAACATGCATCATGTTTTGCAGCAGGGAAAGATGCCTGTCGTTTCAAATTCTGTCTGTGCCAGTATGAACACAAGAAACTTCGGCATTCAGGTATAAATACAACTAAGCTGTACAACCTATACCTTTTGATGTGAATACTCAGATATGATAGGAAAGAGATTCTTTTCTGATATTCTTGAAATAACTTGATCAATGATGCAGTTAAAAAATATCAAAATGTCAGGTTTAACTGTCAATGTGTTTAAAGCATTTTCTGGTGGCAGAAAACATAGGAGATATAGCTAGACATAGATACTAGAGCAACTCAAAGTAGTGGGTAAGAATAAGAGCGAAAGAAAAGTCAATGAATCGTTAAACTCAGATGTGGATAAAGCCATACCAAAGCTTCAGGAGTTATTCACTTCAATACGTTTTTGACTTTTTTGTTGTAATATACTTATACCGATCAAAAACTATAAAAGTATCTCGTTGATAAATTAGGAGCACCCTAGGGTCCTAGAAATATCTACAGGTGTAAATGCAAAAGAGGAGATATGGTTTTAGTCTTTATATATTTCAATGCAAAGATTGATGTTAAATAGAATATTCTTTTCAAAAAAAGCGCATCAAATACTCGGATCATGAAGAATAATTGAACGAAAATCACTGTTACTTAATAAGTAGACTGAGAGAAACGCAAATACCTGGAACAGTCTTCTTGATACGGTTGTGAATGCTAAACCTGTGAAGCCATTCGAAAAGCTGTGCCGTGGACTTTAGTGGCCGTTGATGATATTCTATTGCATGCCTTTACTTTGTATCGCATATGACACATACTCCTAATTACATTATGTTTCTGTTTTAAGTAAATTTTGCGCATATTCACTTTTGAGCAAAAGGTATATGGCGTAATATCAATGCTTTTTATGTTATTTATCGTATTATGACTTTTTAGATCACGGATCAAATGGTATGTGCAGGACACGGAGGAACAACAAGAGTAAGTGGTTGCCATGGGGACAGCGGTGGTCCATTCGTTTGCCAAACAGGATCTAATGGCCAATGGGTTTTGCATGGTGCTGTAAGCTGGGGATCTGGAAGATGTGATGCAACTCAAGGGTATTCGGTCTTTGCCAGGGTGGCGAAATTTCGATCTTGGATGGAAAGAGAAATAAAAGCAAACTAAAACTAAATGTGGATTATATAATTACGTAATATAAACACGTATATATAAACACGTAATGACTTGCAATATTCAGCGCTAATATAGTGATTTTAAAGCGACATCAGATTACATTCATTTAGTATCTATCTTGCCTCCAGCCGTTCTGAAGTGCTGACACAGTTTTGATTCATATTCGTTGAGAGGGTATTGCAGGGCAAATAGTCGGAGAATTCAAATTTCTTTTGTAATAAAATCTCGTTTTGGAAGCCTTCCTCGCCCTTACTATTCCAGATTCTCGCTTTTTTACAGTACTGCTGATATCTGAATTATAAATCAACTAAGTGTTATTTGCACCGCTGTATCTGAACAGCTTCAAACCTTATTCAAATTCTGTGAAATGATTGAAAAAGAGATCAACTGTGTTAAAGTATTATGAAATGCGTCACAATCAAACATCTCCTCGCAACTTAATGTGACGTCGTAATGATATGATTTCTGATTCGGAAATTGGGAAACAATAAACAAAAGTTAATATTTTGGAAACACGCCCGATAAACAAGCTTCTTTCTCTTGATTTAACATACATCTAATCAACGTCGCTCAATAATGGAAATTGAAGGACTTAACGAGTTTCAGATGCAAGAAGAGACGATGGAACTGACTTCAGGTACTAGTCTCCATGTAGAACTTAGAGTGAGGTATCTCTATCGAACATCTCATAAAATATCCTTAATAGGCTTTTATTCAATGTATGTAAGAAATAAACACTAAATGAAAGTTAGAGTAAATTAAGATTACACACTAGTAAACTAGTAAAAAGATATACCAGCCCTACCAGCATTAACATTCTACTAATCTTGAATTGGGGACTCAAAGCTAGAACATCACTTTGTATCATGTTCGTATATGGAGATTAAAAGGGCCGGCACAGATTTTCTTATCTAGTTGAAATACTTTGTAATTATAGGTTTTGCAAGAATAAACATTTCCAAACATGGTAATTGCTTCAGCAGATAGGCCTAAATTTGAAGACAGGATATCAGGAGGCAATTTTCATCTCTTGAGTGACAACTGAGCTATATGAAAGGAATGCAAATGCATGATATTGAAGACTCTATTGATGCTGAACTTCTTCAACCAAAATAACATCAAGTTGAAGCTCCAGTTACCCTTCTTTAGCACGTGCATATCGTTATACCTTGAATCAGCCCTTTTAAAATAAAGCTAGCTAGCCTTTTACCTTCCCAAATCCAAGTAAACAGTAGTAGGAGTTTTGGTAGGCACAGACGGGGTGAACATTTGACAGCCGTTCATTGTTCTGTTGGGTAATAAACAACGATTGCTGCTATTACCATTTCATAGTTAAATGCACTGCAATTTAAGGTAGATTGGTGAGAGTTTTCTTTTGGCTGCATATCATATTTTACCCTGACTGAATGTAGCCTTGATGTCTCTCACCTTTTAAAAAAGATTTGAATCAGCTCGTAGTTTATTGTATTATATCACTGCAGATTTTAGGCTGTACCAAGAACCAATGGCTGTTATAACAAAGGGTGGAAATGAACTAATGAACAGGTGGGTATTACTGGATTTTCAAAACTAATTCAATGTAATCTCTTGAATTTTGGTATTTTGCAGGTTAAAAGGCCTTATTTCAAGCAATGTCTGCATAATTTTAGCACTCCTACCAAATAGAATACAGCTCTAAACAAATAGAAACTTTGAATTCATGCTCTGACACAAACCTTTTATCTAAAAAAAATACATGTTCAAAGTATATGTTCAAATTTAGAAAAAACCAAAATACATACGTTTGAAATAATCTTACAATGTGTTGATTTTATTTGGATATCCTTTAAGATGAGCAATGATCAACAATTGGTTTTTACATTCAATTTCAAACAGCTAAATTTCAACTTTGATTTATTTCAGCTATAATAAAGTAACTGATAATCTTTTGAATGAAGTGAATAGATTGGAGAATAGACTAAGAGAGCAGACATGGTGAGCTCCTTTGTGATTATTATTGTTATACTTGAATAGGAATTACATTTGTTCACTTGTTATCTAAGTCCGACCAAAAAACACATAGATCCAAAGCAAATTGTTGAAACCTAAATCAAATTCTTTCAGTTTGATACAAACCCAGAATGTTGAAATCATTTCTACAAAACACTGAACAATGCAAAATTGAGTTGTGATAATTATTGCAGTCTCATCATCAACATGAAGAAATCAACCAATACAACTGTAGTAACAAAAGTAAGCATGTGAAACGAAGTAGCTTGTTTGGTCAAATAACTAAAAATCTATAAGATCCTGAAATATTTTGAGGCCTCGGAGATGGCAATATTTCAAGAGCTCACGAAGGCTCTTCTTCCTACAGTCCTGCTATACCTCCACCATGTTTTTGCTGGCGATTCCTATGGTATCGGAAGCCACATCTGTATGAGCCCAATATTATCACACTGCCCAATCTGCAACAAAAAATCTATTGGTTTCTTTTAGCTTTGTGCAATGAAATACAATAAATTGATAGAGAAATTGGTTACAAGAGATCGAGATTACACTACCTGACATGTATAAGTGAAGACATTTGCACGTTCTTTATTGTGACGAAAGTCTGCCCAATCTCAACAAAGAAGCATAGCCTAATCAATGACACTCAAAATTGATTAAAACCTGATTGATAAAAACGAATCAATATCATAATGCTGATAAATATACTAGATCTTCCGTAAGTGTAAAACTTCGAAACACTTTGGAATAGTTTGAATGAAAAGAGATTACAAGATATGACAAAATAGATTGATTTACTTTATATTCTGTTAGTGAGTTGTTTGACGTCAGAAGAGAAAATGAAAGATTACTTGCAAGAATTCACGATCTCTCAGTTGTTTCTGAGCTACGAGAGGAGGCATTTGAAGGTATTTGTACATTTTTTGCTCATACCTCTAATGGGGTATCCACCAGTGATAAGGATGATAGCGTGATGGAAGTCAAAGTGATTAAATGATAGTTAAGTGACGATGATACTATCCACGCGAATGCGCAAAAAGTGCTTGAAACAGTGGGGAACTGCTTATCAATGCCCGACTCCTTATGTTTCGGTTTGTGCTATTTTGCGCGTGTCGCACCACAAACAGACTTTTGTCCTGACTTGAGGATAGGTAGTCTCAAACAGAAAATGCCAAAAATGCAAAATGAGGGTTGCAAGATGCCAAAATGGGCGTTTTTCATCCATACTGACATCGAGAATTTAAAGAAAAAAGAGAATACGAACATTGAGCACCAACGAGGGTGCTCAACTTGCTTGCACAGCTCTTCTCATGCATTTTTAAGAACCCTCTCTACCGAAATATCAAGAAAGAGTCATCCACACGGTGTAGCAAGGTGTTAATCCACTTAATCATGCCCGTTTTCGGTCCGTGTGGACAGGACCTAAGCCCGTATTCTCGATACCTAAAAGGTTGTAGGCTCGAATTTACCTTCAGACCTGTTAACCAAATTGTTAAGGAATTCCGATGCTCCCTACAATTTCAGGCAAACCTTAAATAGACTCACAATGTGTTGGCACACTGAAAGTAGGGACCAGTGTTGTACTGCTCGATAAGTTTACCAACTCAGTGGTCCCTTTGTGCTTTACACGTAAAACATGTCAGTTACCTGAACAATAGCAAAACTCTGATGAACCATTATAAAAACGTTTATGCTGGGATTAGGAAAGAAAGAGTTACTAAACACTATAGCCTACTTGGCTAATCTTCCACTATCTACAAACTTGATTCTTACTCGATGAATTCCATTATCTAACTGCATAGTGGTTTAACGCATCTATTGATTTTCAGCATCACGAAGCCAAGATGGAAATGGGACAGCTATTATTGAATTAGTAAGTGTAGCGACCAACTTGTAAGATACATAGAGAGAGAAGGATTTTATACGATCGAACTACAGCTTGTTTACTCTTGAACCGATTAATATTCATAAATAAAATTTACATGAACTATATATTATATAAAGAACAGATGAGCAGTATATTATATAAACATACATGTAAACCTAGCCGAGATTTGCAGTTTGACAAAAGAAGTGAATGTTAGTATTCCTATATTGCTTTTTTATCTAATGTATCTACTCCTCAGTCGTCTGTTTGCCATTTCAAATTTCCTTTCTTGTTTTAGGAATTACAAGGCAATGACAAATATTGTTATTTTGGTGATAAGAAGAACAAGGCAAGCTGGCTGAAAATTGCATTGTTGTTTGGTTTCACTGTTAGCTTGAGTGTAGCTATTCGAAATGGTATCGACGTATGAATTAGGACTTACATTTCTGTCTTGAAATTCGTTTTGTAAACAATTTATTTATTTTAATGATTTTCAAAGGTAGTGAAAAAGATCAATTTTTTCTTTTTAGTGAAATTTGCTGAGCACGTACACTTGCGTGCAAATTATCGTAGTATTATTTGGTTATCTCAAAATAGAGACTAGATCCAGCCCTTGTTCTTAGAAAGCGAAATCCTTGGCGATCATATTCGAGGGATCAATTTGATATATTGAAACACATAAGAAAGTCAACTGAGACGCGTCGTTTGCTTTGAAAAGTTTTTGAAATATTGCGACGATAAATATGAGACAGGACAATTAGTGTGCAACCAGCGACGTTTGATTTGCAATTTAAAAGTCACCAACCTTAAAGACATTTTTAGCTCTTCACATGAGTTAGACAGTATGTCATCATTTAAATGTAGAAGAATACCATAATAGTTTTTAATCGGAAACATAATCTAAAAAATGCACGTTTGTCTTTAGTAAGGATGGAAGTAAGTTAGGTTCTCTTAAGGGAGGCTCCTGTCTACATCTTTAGTGATGTCAGCCCTAATGTGACGCATTGTGCCGTATTCAGCGTGAGCTCAGCCTAGATCTAATTCAAAAGCTTTCTTAAAAATGCATTCATGGCACGTGTAGCAAAGTTGCTACTTTTTATCAAAGAGCTATAATAGGAATAACATACAAAGAACACAACAAATATGTTGTTACCTGGAGTTTCACGCTATTGCGACCATCAGTCAACTAGAATCAACTACTCCAATTCAAAAGCTATACACAAAGTCAGGTTGTTTACATGAATAGAGGTATTCACAAGGGTGATTACTTCATAAATTTAGTACAATGGCTTATTCGAGTTTGTCCGTAGGTAATCAAAATTTAGAGAATAGACATTGAACTAGCCGCTCTGAACTTTGGATCCACTGCAAACACATTTAGATCACCTATTGTAATAAATCAATTCACCCTTGTAAATCACCCTTGTAAACATATATATTTATGTAGAAAACCTAACATTGTGTATAAGTTTCAAATTTGAGTAGTTGAATGTTGTTGTCTGTTGATCCCAAAACCGTGAAACTCCGACATACAACATATATATCGTAATCTTTGTGTGTTTTTCCTATTATATCTGGCTCTGCTTTCTAATATTAAGAGCCCTCTCTTTGCCAATAAGAATACCTCACTGCAATTATTTATATCAACTACTTTTTGAAACGGTGGGAGCAGGAGGACTCAAAAGGGCACTTTTTTGTAATTCAAAAATAGCTGGCAGATAGAGGTATTGCTAGGACCCTTGATCAAGTGTGTGCGCTGGAAGCTGTCCAACAAATGAAATTAATTGAGGTGCTGTAGGGCTTCATATAAGAGAGCATGAAAAAGGCATGCAAATATTTCTCAAGTTGGAACAACTGTTCTCTTTTACCCTAGTAGGGAGCTTTTCAAGTTGGAAATGCAGCAAGCGAACAATTTTGAAATCCACACTTGGAGAGCTTCGAAAATCGTCAAAACATCAGTTATAAAATAATTTACCAATGGGTTTCTTCGTTTCTCCTTGAACATCTTAAGATACTTTCACCCTTAACGACTAAAAGGCTAGTATATCCATATATTCGATAAGTGTTTAACCCAATGATTTCAAACATTTATTCTAGCGACATCCTACCTTCGTACCAATTGTTAGTAAGTAAGATTCATGGATTTGAATAGCTTTACTATCATACAATTTCAAGCGATTAGATTTTCTGGATAGGGCACTTCTTTGACCCCGCATTACTCCATTTTTCCAGCACCTCTTGGATAAAATATAGCTCAAGACACGTAAGGCTAGAATGGGTCTCGTGATCACATCGTTGAATGTAGCTCGTTGTATTTGGAACTTCTTAGCTCTCTTTGTGTATCTTGAAGAATATACTACTTTTTTACTTTAACTCGTTGCCCTTGTGGCAATTTGAGCACCTTTTGGTTCTTGAAATTCAATAACATGCAACCATATAACTGTACATCATATGATCAAGTTTATCAGCTGCTGTACAGCCGATGTAGTGCTAGCTTAGATGGGAAACTAAACATTTCGAGATTACAACTTTAAAAAGCTAGAAAAGAAAAACCGCGACGCAAAAAACAGACAAATATGTGCTATCATATATTAAGTAATAATATATAATAGCACATATTTGTCTGTTTTTTGCGTCGCGGTATTTCTTTTCTAGCTTTTTATTGATTTCTTCGCCGCAAGGATAAATTGATTCAACGCAGCAGTTAGTTGAAGTGGTTTTTTCTCTCTTGATAAGATTACAACTTTACTTGTTGTTCTTGTAACGTTATTGAATTTCGCTATTATTTTACTATTAAGGGCGTAGAAATATACATCTATAGGATTTGCTTCTGAAATTATTTAATGATTTTCCTCACTATCCTCAAATTAGGGGGAATCTTTGAGTTTGCTGAAAATTTATACAGTAGAATCCCGATAACTCGAACATGCAAGGGACGATCAAAATAGTTCCTCGAACTTTTTAGAAAATCAACCTATAATTCGAGTTATTAGAATTCTATGAAAAGAAAAACAACAACGACAACAATATCTTAATAGCGAAACAGAGCGATGATGCAACTTGAACTTGAAAGTTTTTCATTGAAAAAGATTGTTCTACAAAATGAACGGCAAATCTACATCACAACTACTATAACTGTCGAAACACACATCACAGGACATCATGTGTATAAGGAGATTCGGACGTCAAAAGCAAAATGAATATCTGAATGTTCGTTCTGATCTAAACCTGAAAACCCTCTAGATAAGTATGCTGTTTGTGTCCTGAAAGATGCAGATTTTGTGAGACACTTGAAGAAAGGAGAAACTGGCCGTTTTTCTAAAGCAATTTTCTTCGAAGTCATTCGGAAGCTAAGTGCGTTGCCAAAGTCACTAGAAAGAGGTGCAATCAGGGGGATGGAAAGAGTTTAGTTGTCCCATGCAGCCTTGAAGTCACTGGACTTACGAATTTTGTCTCTATTTAAAAAAAAGATTGATTCAATGAAGAGTTTGTGAATTTAATCTTTGTTATTGCTGTTGTTAGTACTTTGGCACAAAAATTTCGAGTTATCGAGAGAAAATAGCCGCAGCGGGTATAAAAAATTGTTCGAGTTAGCGAATGTTCGAGTTATCGGGGGTTCGAGTGATCGGGGGTATATTCATATGTAAGTAATGCTGAGGGTTCAAGGGGAATGCCAAATATGTTCGAGTTAGCGAGAGTTCGAGTTATCGCATGTTCGAGTTATCGGGATTATAATGTAATATCATGGAGCTATGAAACAGCATAAGGACGCACCACGCTGCAAATAATGATTGCAACATACACGCTATGACTGCGTTCATTTTCCAATAGTCGGGAAAAAACATCTGCGTTTTCAAAAAATGAGTTTTGAGCAGGATTTGACATCGAAGAGATGTTCATGAAATCGTCATCAAATCTCAGAGTCGCATCAAACACTGAGTAGCTAATTAGAAATAATTTATCTTGATAGGTCAATTACAGAGAGAAATAGTCTACTTTGCGACCAAATTTTTCATTCGCATAAACAAATTCTTTTTTCAACGGTAGAGCGTTGTTTCTTGCTGTATCAATGGGCTATATTATGCCTAACTAATAAATGCTATCTTCTTGTTTAAATCCTTAAATCGTTTTTTTCTGTAGCACAGTGAACTAAATCGAAGTCATAAGCGAAGTAGTCTAGAAAATCAAGCAATAGGCCGTGTTTTCATTGGAGCAGCCATTGATCTTGTAGATCATGAGGAAGGTCCACCCAAAGAAAAGATTCAATGCAAAACTACATCAACTCATGTAATTAATTTGCTAGCAGAGAAGAACAACAGTTCACACTAACGAAAAGTAACTTTGGAAATTAGTACGATTATTCGCACGAAATGACAAAACAAAAGACTGTCTAAGTTTCTAGACTATCTCTCCCATTTCAATAGCTAAATGAATAATTTCATACCTGAAGTACCTAGGCTAGATCGCGGTTATTACGGCCTGACTTATAAGTCGCATATTTGTCAAGTTGAATACAATAGCAGTACCAAAAAGTGGCTAAGTGTGAATTTTACTCAACTATCGTGTGACGTATAAATTCAACTTTATATTATAGTCGACCTTCAGTCGTATATGCGACTCAGTCAGTCGAATATTTGACCATCATGCGACTTTGCTTCATACTTCCAACTTAATTCATTTTCAGTCGACTGAAATTGAAGCGTTTAGTTATCCTGTTTTGTGTATCATATTGTTCTATGAACGTGTTTCATTGTTCTCTGCCCTTCAACTAAATTGTGCGCTAATTTTCATTTTCACATTTCTGATCAGATGCCTGCAAGATCTTGGTTGTCAGAGGTTAGGCTGGCTCTGGGTTGTGACATTGCTTATTAAAAATGACGGCCATAGAAGAAGCTTTCATTGCAATCCTCCACTTTCTTTGCTAAAGCATTGAACATCTGTCTTTTTCTCGAAATTTTATTTTTTTTTGTTATTTGCTTCAAAAAATAAGAAGCTTTGCCAAAACTGTTTGCCACACCAAATTGTTTGCTGCCTTGATTTAATTTCGGTGTAACGAAAATTTTGAGCGTGCGCATTGAACTACATACGGCACAAAACTCGACTCATAAATCCAAGTCGCATAAATTTAGCATGAATATCAATTTTAGTCAAATGAAATTGCAATTATATTTCACGCGGTTATTATGCGACGTTTACATCAGACATGGAACATTAGATAGCAAATAACTACATAATCAATTATTTTACCGTGGCTTCGCTTTAAAACAGCCTAAAAACGGTATAACAAAAATCTTTTATTCATGATATTGATGACCTGGTACCTTTGGATGCGAAGCAGCTTTATAATCTCCTGAAACTAGCTGTTTATATAGCTGATGAAGACTGCAGTAATCAAGTTGGTATGCCAGTTATCAAGAATGTCTTCAGTATCCAAATTGAAAAATCATCTAGCTACTAGGAGGCTTTAAGAATGAGTCATTTAAAACGCATTTATTTTCTAAGTACAGCAATATCGCATACGTTACGCAGCTTTCTGATAGTTATCATTTAAGCTAGAAAACCTATATCCTTACTGCAGTTCATACTTTAAAGATAGTGGTACATTATCTTACGTGGAGCTGAATCTGCTCACAAGGGCTGATTGATTAAACCACTCACACACAAAGGTGGATACGCCTGCAAGTGGTGGTAAATAATTTTACTTAGCTCTTGCACAACCAATGTGGGGGCATATTGTGACCCTTGATAATTCAGGTTAGGAATTGGATGAGTTATATTGGTGGTGTTTTCAAAACTATGAAAGCTACCAATAACGTCAGAAAGATGTCATGAACGTGAAAAACTATGAAAACTAGTTTTTAGCATTAGGCTTGAATTTGAAGCCTATTCTATGGCTATTTAGGCATTCCAATGATATATTTACAGAGAAAATTGTTCTTGAAGCATAATTCATAAATTTTGTTGACATTTGTCACTGCATTTTATTATGTTTCTACCAACGTTTTTATTTATTTCAAAGCTAAAAAGTTTACTATGGTAAAAACTAGGAAAAAATCTCAATTTAGATTTAAAATTAAATTTTTTTCTTTTAGTTTTACATTCAAACAGCCAAAATTTTGATTTTCAATGAAAAATAAATAATTATTAATAGATATGACGTCATAGGAATTTATGCGTTTACATAAAATTTGGCATTTCAAATTAAACGTAGTAGATGTCTTACATCTGCAAAATGCTATTGCCCATATTTCACTTACCAAAGGTTGATATGCTAAAACGGAAGGTATATCTTGCTAAAAGCTACATACACTTATAAAATGATGGCAAATTATGCTTAACCACAGATGATGCTATTAGACAGGCATACCTACTTTGCCCCCCCCCCCCCCCCTTCTGAGTTAGAGTAGAGAAGTAGCTATCCCATTGATTTTTGTGATTTTATTTTATTTTGATTCTTGATGTTGCGTTTTGCATCCGTCTTTTGCATCCCTTCAAGTCAGAGAACAGTAATCTACTATTCTCGCCCGATTGGAAACTCTAAAGGCTGGTACTCACTTGACGATTATCACGATTATCACGATAACGATTAAATTTAATTGCTTTAATCGTTAAGGCCGTATTACACTATCATCTTCAGATACAATTCTCATCATATTTTTACTGTGATGTTGAACAACGCGCGAGTGTGATAGTGTAAAGTACATAAAAAGTTTCTCGTTGTCGCTCGTTGGAGTGTTGTTGACGACTTTTTTAATCCTTCTTGCGGAATTTTAATTTGATTGCTGGTCAAATTGCTGAGTCCTTCCTTCAAGTTTTTCAAAGAGACCGACAATTTTCCCTTGGCACCACTTTATGGCACGCTTTTTTTACATCGTGTGATTGTTATGGAGGCTTGATTCTTGCAAAGTTTAAAACTTATTTGATCATGTCATCATGGCAATTCCTGATGGTTGTGTAGAAAATGATATATGCCTACCAGGAGCAGAATCACAGGCAGCATATCCAGTGCAAGAGTAAGAGTTATCATATTTTGTCTCTGTATTCAAAGACAAACTTCTCTGTATTAATCCTTGTAAACCTCCTGTAATCACCTCTATCCGCCAGCATTAGCTCGTTGACCAGGTTTGTATAAAGACTCTTCTCTTCCCTCGGCGAGCCATAGCTTCAACCAATACGTTGAGCGGCAAAGGAAAATTGTCGGTCTCTTTGAAAAACTTGAAGGAAGGACTCAGCAAATTGACCAGCGATCAAATCGAAATCCCGCAAGAAGGATTAAAAAAGTCGTCAAGAGCACTCCAACGAGCAACAACGAGAAACTTTTTATGTGCTTTACACTATCACATTCGCGCGTTGTTCAACATCACAGTAAAAATATGATGAGAATTGTATCTGAAGATGATAGTGTAATGCGGCCTTTAGTGAGTACATGAAAAATTATCGCGTTATTCGTTCCAATCGTGATAATCGTATCACGATTATCGCGAAATGATATCAAAATTTTTTCATATCACTTCGTGATAATCGCGATCCCATGCAGTCAAGTCCTTTGTTAAAAATATTTGAGGAAACTTTGGATCGTATTGATTTTAGGTACACGCATTTTTTATAAGCAATTTAAGCTCGAGCTCAGTTCTAGAAATTGCTTAGCTGGGAGGGTGACTTTGAGTACTCAAAATTGCTTAGCAATTCAAAGTTTTTGTCTTGTTGAGTACTGCCTTGCTTACAAAGCAGTTGCTTATAAAAATACGTATATTCGGAGTGTGTTTTGGACGATATTTTACATTAAATCTTCTTTGATAACAGAAACTAAAAACATCCAATTCGATTTGAATAGCGATAGTGAAACTGACAGTCTTTCGTTCACAGCTATATTTGCTAGACGTTTTATTCTTAAAAATTTCCTTCACTCAGAACCTTTTTCTCTGCTCGTTGTCGTAAGATATGAACAACGCTCATCATTGCAAGAAGTATTTTCCTTGAGTGAGGAGCCATTTCTCCTTGTGTGGGGAGCCAGTTTGCGATAAAAGCGATTGATAATGAGTACATGATAACGCTAATCACCGAGCTATTTGAAAAATTTAATCGCAGTTAAAATTCATCCCGGACCAAACCAAGCACCTATTCATAGACCAAATGAGATCCTGGTAATTAGGCTTGCAAACACCTAAGAATAAGGGTTTTCCTCATCTTGATAATAGTACAACATCTTTACTTAATCAACTGCTTGAATACATTAAATACATTAAATACATTACATACCTAATAAGTTAAAACTGAACTGCAACTACTAACTATAATGTCTTGCAGGAAAAGTTGGGCGTGTTGTACACCGGCCCGGTTTTGCCTGCACTACAGTAATCTACGCTTTTACGGTCTGTGATTGAACCCGAAATAGCCAAATTTCCGCCACAGAAACACGAAGTGTTGACCCCCACAATCACCAACCGTATAAGTAGAAGGAAATCAGGAAAATAGATAGAGCTTCTACAAAAAAACTTAATTACGATCTCTCCCGGCCCCAAAAAACTATAATTAGCAGGATAAAATGATACGCCATAAGCAGAGCAGGAAACAATGAGCTAGCGCCTGAGTACACATGCTAAACGTCAAAAACCATGGCCCAAAAATCATAAACGAAAGCTTAAGGGCGTCAACCCCAAAAAGGTAACAATAATTTGCGTATGCAATTTTAACTGAACCTGATCTTTTTGATCAGGCAGTTAGCCACCTGTATCCAGTTTTGGATAGCCACCTAAATATTTGCTCGATCTTGAGTCTATGCTTTGCCACCTAAGCATGTGCTCGATCTTGAGTTTATGCTTTGCCACCTTCGCATGTGCTCTATCACGTGACTATGCTTTGCCCCCACTGCATGTGCTTTACCACGAGACTATGCTTTGCCACCACTGCATGTGCTCTATCTTGAGTTTATGCTTTGCCACCACGGTGCTTGGGACGTTAAACCCCATATGCCAGCTTGTAGACTGTAGCCGATCTTGCTGACCGAAGCAACCGGTTATCCGTCTTGACAGGTCAGGTCTGGGATTTAACCCAAGTCTACCACTTGATACCCTGAAACAGCATCTATAAAAAGAGCAGAACACACAGCAAGAACCAGGAAATGATTGATTAAATCCAGACCCTTTCCCCTTAACACGGGGTGCCACATAGATGTTCTCTTCAACCCTTGGGACAATATTGCACCCAGAGAAACGGAATTGAGCAAAAACTACACGTTTCCATGGCAGTAAACGCTCGCAGTTGATCTAACACAGTGCACAGGCACGTACCGCAGGGTGCAAGGGAATAGTGCGGAGCCCTATGCTCCAAGCGTCTTTCGCTAAATCTCACGAAACCGAGTGAAAATACCTTCACCCACAATGAAAGTATGTATTACTTTCTTAACACTACATTATTATAAGTAAACGTTCGCATTTGATCCATAGAGTTACGCATTACTTGAGCCCCGCCCATGAGAACATCGTCGATCCAGCTGCAACAAGTGCCTCCCATTACTTTCTGTGAAATTAAGTTGTAACTCGCACCTGCATTGCAGCCCGCACTACTTTTTTAGATACTACACGTTTACCATGGGAATAACCGTTCGCGTTTGATTGAACTCAGTGCCGAGGCACGCACCAAAAGATCTCTGCCCACGTGCACACTGCAAAGTCACTTCCCTAATTGTTTCTCACCCCCTTATGTTAAACTAAGTGGAAACTCGCTCTTGCAGTGAAAGTCTATCTTACTCTCTAAAAAGCTACCCATCTACCATAAACGTTCGCATTTGAAAACAGCGCTGAGGCATCCCCCCAAAGAATTCCGCCCCAGGACACACCGCAAAAATTGCTGCAGTAGTAATTGTGGATGCCCCCGTCAAACCGAGTGAAGACCTACCCCTGCAACAAGAGCCCACACTACGTTCTTATTCTTAAAAAACAAAATTTTTCCCATAAAGATAAGCGTTTGCATTTGATCTAAAAACAGCGCAAAGCCCACCACCAGCGCTTAATTTATGGGCACACCTCAGAACTCGCTGCAGTAAGTGTTTCTTGTGACTCTCTGTAAGACTGCGTGAAACCTTTAACCTGCAATTAAAGTTCACATCACTTTCTTAGAAACCACACAACTCCTATGGAGCTGAACGTTAGCGTTGGTCGAAAAACATCGCCAAGGCACGCACCCCAAGCGCCCCACCAAGGGGGAGCCCCGTAGAGCTCACTGCAGTTAGTGTCTGTCCTGGCCCTCCGTGAAACCGAGTGAAGACCTATCTTGCAATGAAAACTTACACTACTTGCTTTAAAGCTACACGTTTCCATAACATCAAACGTTTGTGTTAGATCTAAACCAGGGCAAATGCACGTATTTTAAGAAGTCCGTGCATGGTCGATTATAGAACTTGCTGCACTAGCTGTAGTTTCTTCCTTTGTGTAACAAAGCAATCGGCGTAGCTTCTGTGGCCTCCTTGCTTTACTGAATGATTATAATCACTGATTAAGTTTGGTGTCATAATAGCTACAGAATCGACATGGTGAAATGCTTAATACAGATCATGAATTGAACGTCCAGGGAGTGTCTTCTTCCTAAGCCGATGGTAGGACAAGAAAATCCCTACTGAAGATTTACCCTAATGAAACAACATAAATCTTACACGCTCAAGCTTGGAACCCAAGCAACTGGGTACTACGCCCATCGATCCTCTGTTGGGGCCTCTCCTTGCAAGATTTCCAGCTTGAGTACACAGGGAAGCTGATCCTCTGACAGTGTTGCCCTTCGAAGATGTCTACGCGGTAATCACGACACCACATTAACCTTATTAGGGCTTATCATCTTCCCCTTCAGCGCAAGGAAGGCGATTACTGCGGTTCGTTACCCATAATTTACATACCCCCTAAGTTCGATTGACTATTTTTGTTCAACAACCAGAGGCTTTACGTCCCAATATGATGCTTATTAAGGCAAACAAAAACATAACTTTTTCCTTTCTTACTGGAATTTGTTAAGAAACTGCAATGGGGTCTGCTTAACCCTTAATTCCAGTCATAGACTCAGTGGTTATTTTAAGGCTCAATGTAGCGTTACATTCACCCTTTGCAGCAATAAACAGCAAATGCAATGCAAACACCCCTTTGACCCTCTCTACCTTCTCGCACTGGTTCCAAAATACCCCGAGTGAACCTCTAATGGCCCATCTTTGCAAACATGATAACAGAATCCCTTGACTCTAAAGTGAAACATTTTCTAACACCAAAGGCATGTTAACCTTACCGATGTTTCATTAAAAAGATAGTCTTTTTATATCCCTCGATAAAACAATTGTTTCTGCACTGTACAACACCAATTGAGCTTATAATCTTCCTCACGAGCTTTGAGTTTTAATTCAATGCAAGAACCAAGCATCCATTATTTTCCTACTACCAGGTAATGCCCTGACCACTTGAGTCGCTATTTGGCCTACTTTGTCTACTTTTTTAATTAAGTAGTTGATATTACTAAATTCTTAGCCAGCTAAGGAATTTGTACCCTCGTTTCCTCCAGCCTGTTATCTACGTGTATGTTTGGGCTTTGTCCTGCACAACATGATCAAGATAGGAAGACAAAATGTATCAAAAACTACACTCTTTCTTTTATAAGAATAATTTAAATTTTTCGGAGCCTCATCTTTTTCATTGTTTCTTCTTAAATTTCCATTGTTCTTTGGCGATTTTGAGCCTCAATATTCTTATATAAAATTTATTCTTATAAAGAAAAAAGAGTGTATTGATATTAGCAAGTAATACAGAATAGTTAAGAAACTTCTCACCGCTCGTTTTGGTGGATGATATCATTTTCGGAATCTTCTCCTAGGACTAAAACCCACGATTTAGGATGCACAGAATTGCAGTTCACGCTACAGCAAGACTCCAATGAGGCCAGTCCAAAGAACCAACTAAGATATCTGGTAGCCAGTGTAATTATAAACGACGGCAAGTGATTCCAAGAATAACATTTAAGCAATGCACTGATGCAAAGATCAGAACGTCCGTTGTGTGTAGCAAGGTTGCAAGAAACTGCCCATCCCTTCACTTTATAAAGGCATCGTTTGAGGTAGGTATTCCTATGTGATCAAATCCCTATGTGACCAACCATATAAAACTCTAAACACAGGGTTACATTTTGAACTCATACGAATCTTTAGGATACCATTTCGACCATTGTTCAACTAAAAAGGTATTTGAATGCAATATTTGCTGTATCGTTTATTGGAACCTATTTGCATCTTAAGATTCCATTGTCACCAACCAACGTCCGGTATATTTTAACTTCACTTAAATTATGCATTTAACTGGTATTAATCGTTATCGTGATAATCGTGATAATCGCCAAGTGAGTACCAGCCTTAAATGCTCGAAACAACGCAGGAAGACAATGTCTGTCACTCTCAGGAGGCTTTGCAGCTTTGCAGCAATAAGATAAACCTAGGGCGTGGACTTTTCTGCCCTTCTTCTACGAAACAAGCTGTAAGGCTTCAAAGTGACCCACCCTCCTCTCTAGGCGACGTTTAAATTTCCAACAGTTGGGCGTGTTCCACTTCACTTTTACGCAGGTCCCTCCATGGAACTATGCGGATACATACTATCTTCAAGCATACAATAAGACTTATATAACTGTAGAGAAACTTTTCTTAGGAAACATGCAGAAATGGCAGGTGTAAAAAAGTGAAGTGAATTCTCTCGAATAGCGATCTTCCTTCGTACTCGGGTTTCTTAGTGATTCGAGAGGAGGAGTGGCTAATTGGGTGAGAATAGGTCACTATTTCTTTATAATTCCTTTGGCAATTGATCATTTTCACTGAATATTGAACAGTACATGTCTATTCCATTGATTGATGTAGTTTGATTTCGTTTAGATACCCAATGTCGTGTTTTGCATCCTCTTTTGGACCCTTCCGAGTCATAGAGCAATAATATACCATTTCTTCATAATTTGTTTGGCGTTGGCTCATTACCATTGAATATCAAACAGTACATAACTATTCAATTGATTAATGTGGTTTGATTTCGTTTAGATACCCATTCCTAAAGTTTATTTGATTGTATTTCCTTAAAGGAAGATGACTCCTAATTCAAGAAGATTGTTTTAGATCGAGCATAAACCTCACTTTTTGGAATATAGATATGATTTGAGATAATGTTGAAAAATTTTGGAACCGAGTGCAATGAAACGTTGGCCCTGAATATTCAAAATGTTGGCTGGCTTTGTCAAAAACTAGAAAATATTTGTGGGACAGTTTCATCGAGCATGGAGAAAACTATTTCTTGGAGCTCTTCATCTTTGTTATGTATTCAAATTTGAAAGCATTGAATTCACATGAAATTCAAATTTAAGGTCTGTGTTTTTTATGAGGATATTTTTAAGAGTTACAATTCCATTAATCGAAGTATGATCTTTGGAGACATTTTTTTGAAAGAATAAACAATTTTACAAAGTTCTGTTTCTCTCATTTCTCAATACTTGGCTTTGAAAAGGGCAGACATCAAAAACTTAACTTAAATCAGCGGCTTTGCTCATCCTTTCAATCCGGTGAAAGATGAGATCAATTTCCTAATTGAGTTCCCAACATACATAAAACTAGGCTATAAATATTTTAGTAATTTTGACGATGGGACAAGAATCTTGCCTTTTTTCAATCTTGCATAGTTTCATCAAGGGACGTCTCTGATATACTAACTTCATCTGGTTTTCTAGTTGAAGTAGTAGATAAAAATATTTTGCCTCTTGGATTATCCATACACCCACTGAAATCTTATTTAAGTTAGTTTAAGTTATTGCTGTGTCTTTTTCTTTTTTATTAATCTTTCGTCTTAGTTAATAAGTTTCACTGATACCTGTGATGGATTGTGCAGTAGTTGTTGAAGATATAAGTATGAAGTGTATTCCCTAAATATTTGACTGAACCATCTGCAATGATTTTGAGAGTAAGATACATCAAGTTGGCAGTGTAAACACAACAAATTTACTATTAGAAACCTTTAACCTTAGGCATTGCTATGCTTTACTGAGGAAACGTCAACATATCCATTGGAGTTTGCATTTTGCTTCATATATTGAGATCAGAAAGAAAAACGATTTAGCTAGGGGGCAAGAGATTAGTTACTTTTTACCTGGTTGGTGAACTTTCCAACGCAAAAGTAGCTTAACGTGTAAGCAGGTCGCGCGGAGAACAGATAGCTTGATAGACGGGCTGTCTTTCTCTTAGCGTCATGGAAAAATTTGTGTGGCGTGAATTTGTAATTAGATCGTCCAATAAATATTCATATAACAGACCCTGGCCGAAAGCAGCTCAACATGCAGTGTTCACATGCAGAGTATTTGTCTTTTGGCTTATTTGAAAACATGTTTTTAAACATATCCATACTGAAGAGAATAAAATTACACCACAGTAGGCTACTGCAATTGACAAATGCCTGCATCGGGTCTCGAACCCGGGTTTGTGCGGACACAGGCGAGCGCACTGACCACTGTCCTAAACCAGGAGAGAATTAGTTCTGAAGAGATATTTTGTTGTTCCTTTGAATCTGAAAATTCTACTATTTGAAGCTCTTCTGTATTCTTAAAGATTGCAACAGTCTAAGTGTAGTAAAACTATTATCCTCAACCTACAGAAGACGAAAAACACTTATTTGGGGGCTTAAAGCCATTTTATGAAACTTAACCAAAACCCAACAATTGGGCGGTCTTCTGACCGTTGTTTTAAGGTGTTAAAACGAATAGAAGATGTGATATAATAATTTTGACCGTTAATTTCGCTCCTTCACGGCGGTCGCCTGCTAGTTTGACCACCTTGTGCCTAGGACAAGATGTCAGGATTAAGGTCGCGGAAGAAGTTAGACTTCCAGAGAAGACGGTGCTCTACTGGCTCCAGAAAAGATGAGAGAACGGAGAAGAACTGCCCTTATATTATTTATGATAAATTAAAGTACAGCATCATAAATTATGCCTGCCGACCATTAATAATATTTGCAACACCTAACAGTTTTGTCCCTCATATTTAATGCTATTCATTATGAACTTCATGATATACATTACATAACATACATAATTAAATGAACTCACCAGAAACATCAATATAAATGAAATAAATGCACAAAGCAATATAGTTTTAGGATAAACATACCTATTTTGACGGCAATATTTTTCCCGAAAGACGTTATTTCAAGTAAAGCATCTCATTATCTTATCTCCACACGAGTCTAGGTCTCATAACTTCGTGAGCTATATAAAAATGACGCAACTCCCTGTGAGATTAGACAAAACCTTTTTCAAAATTAAACTAATAAGTAAACTGATGACACAAGGCGGTCAAACTAGCAGGCGACCGCTGTGTAGGAGGAAAATTAACGGTCAAAATTATCATATCACATCTTCTATTCGTTTTAACACCTTAAAACAACGCTCAGAAGACCACCCAATTGTTGGGATTTGGTTAAGATATCACCTCTTTTGTATCATTTGGGCCACACCATACACTTGTAACATTAGGTTCATTATTTCAGTATTCAAGTTAGGCTTTTGTGAATTTATTATGACTATTAGGGCGATAAAGTAATCCAGACTATGCACGCATAACCAAAAATATATGGAATTAAGGATTTTTTCGTAAATTTGGCGATGAAATTTAGACAATTATTTGGCACTTGTGGCTGTAGATCTTTTTCTCGGACAACAAGAGCAATTTGTGTCTTAATGTAGCTAAGATATAAACTCCGTTGCGAATATTTTATTTCCCGAAATTTTAAATAGCTCTCTATTAGTAATGAAGGATTAAATGTTATAATTTCTAACATGAAGATGTTGCATGTTCTTTTATTAGGAGAGGAAGCTAACTGGAGAGTATACGCAGCAATGCCGTCTAGAATAAGTACAACTCTATCTCAGTATTTCGTATTTTATATTTCGTATTTCATATTTCGTACTTCAGGAAGATGTCACTTTATTTGTTCTATAAGTTCCATCATTTCATGGCTAAATTGTCTAAAAATACCCAAATTAATGACGTCACCATGACGTCGTAACTCATTGTTTCAAAACCACATCCTGCCTAAAGCATAGTCCATACCATTATCTTTCATATGAGACCTCATTCATGTGACAATTATGTTAGCATCGGACTGTACAAGTTCCGTCATTTCACGGCTTGATTGTCTAAATAGACCCAAATTAATAACGTCACCATGACGTCTTAACTCATTGTTTCAAAACCACACCCTGCCTAAAGCATAGTCCATACCATTATCTTTCATATGAGACCTCATTCATGTGACCATTATGTTAGGATCGGACTGTGTAAGTTTCATCATTTCATGGCTAAATTGTCTAAAAAGACCCAAATTAATGACGTCACCATGACGTCGTAACTCATTTTTTCAAAACCACACCCTGCTTAAAGCATAGTCCATACCATTATCTTTCATATGAGACCTCATTCATGTGACAATTATGTTAGCATCGGACTGTTCAAGTTCCGTCATTTCACGGCTTGATTGTCTAAATAAACCCAAATTAATAACGTCACCATGACGTCTTAACTCATTATTTTAAAACCACATCCTGCCTAAAGCATAGTCCATACCATTATCTTTCATATGAGACCTCATTCATGTGACCATTATGTTAGGATCGGACTGTATAAGTTCCATCACTTCATGGCTTAATTGTCTAAAAAGACCCAAATTAATGACGTCACCATGACGTCTTAACTTATTGTTTCAAAACCACACCCTGCTTAAAGCATATTCCATACCATTATCTTTCATATGAGACCTCATTCATGTGACAATTATGTTAGGATCGGACTGTATAAGCTCAATCATTTCATGACTAAATTGTCTAAGAAGACCCAAATTAATGACGTCACCATGACGTCGTAACTCATTGTTTCAAAACCACACCCTATCTAAAGCATAGTCCATACCATTATCTTTCATATGAGACCTCATTCATGTGACAATTATATAAGGATCGGACTGTATAAGTTCCATCATTTCATGGCTAAATTG
Organism: Pelagia noctiluca; assembly: GCA_963924455.1. Taxonomy (NCBI): domain Eukaryota; kingdom Metazoa; phylum Cnidaria; class Scyphozoa; order Semaeostomeae; family Pelagiidae; genus Pelagia; species Pelagia noctiluca. Next base: position 16,804,807 of record OZ004316.1, read on the forward strand.
TCAAAAAGACCCAAATTAATGACGTCACCATGACGTCGTAACTCATTGTTTCAAAACCACACCCTGCTTAAAGCATAGTCCAGACAATTATCTTTCATATGAGACCTCGTTTATGCGACAGTTATGTTTGGATCGGATTCTATAAGCTCCATCATTTCACTGCCCAAAGCGTCTATCCCTCTATATCTATCTATCTATCTATCTATCTATCTATATTCCAGGTAAATCTGTCGAAAAAAGGACATCCCCGAAAACACCCTTCCTGATGAATATTTTTCTTGTAAGCTGGTATACCGACGGTTTGGTCAACTTCTGATACGTCTGCGAAGTTGGATGTCTGCAGCTTAATTTTAACTTGAAAAAATTGACATCCAAATTTGACATTTTTGACAATTTATGGATATTTTGTATAACAGCGCCTGCCAACCGCCAACAACAGCAACGGTTGCGCTTGCCAGCGCTGTGATTAGAGGGAATATCAAATGCATAAATATGAAGAAGAGCAGGTGATGTTTTTATGCATTCCGTTTGCTGTTTTCCGTTTTCTAAGATCTTTACACTTAAATGTATTAAAATACCTCAGAACGATTCACGCAGTCGCTTCTTCCTTGCTTCTGAAACATCGCTGTCATCAAAATAATCAGATTTCATATCATTATCATAATTGCTTCTATCTTCTTCTTGTTCTATCAAAAGGTTCGAAATATACAGGGGATAGGGGTCTGATATATAGTTAAGAGAGAGGTATTTGATTTCAATTTGTGATGTATGTGTTTGCTGCCATATTCTTGCAATAAAATTTGCTCGCAGAATATATCGTAAGAGACAGCTCTTGCAAGGTGGCAGCAGAGATAGGTCTGTGAACTTTTTGTTTCGATGAAAGTTTCTCCAAAAAATCTGAGTTTCACCGATTAGAGTTCACTGTTTACCATAATGGTAGCAATAAAGAATTTTTCCAAACTATCAAGCAGCTGTTGCGAGGGACAGTTCTCTGTTCCCAAATCCCTAAAGAGGGTGGAGAGTGTTTTATCTTCTTTGATTAAATTCCAAAACATTTTCTTCCTTTGCGCATAAATATCGATATATACCTTGAGGTTGGGTATTTCATTTGCCAGAAGAATCATTAGGTAATGTCCACATTACCTAATGTTTAAATAACCAAACATTTTAAAGAACTCTCAGTGCTTTGTATCATAGCTTAATTGAGCAAATAACAGATCTTTGTACCTGCTTCTTGCTTCTTCTTGGTTGGTTTCCAATGTGTCTTCACGGAAGCTCCTATTTCTGCTGATCTTTGTACACCACTTTTTTTCTGGCAATCCTTCCCACGTTTCATATCCTTTGCCAAGCTTTATACATTGGTGAGACCTCTAATCAAATAATCAACCGTTTTGGTGAGCATCTACGCGATGCAAAAAACAAGCTACACGGATATGTTAACCATGCAAATGATCCTGACAGCAACGTATCAATATATTTTAACTGAGCCTTTCATTCTTTTCCCAACATGTCAGTTCTTGGGCTTTTATACACATCTCAAGACAACCGGAAAAGAAAAACTCTTGAAAAACGTTTGATATTCAACCTAGAAACACTGTACTCTAATGGACTTAATAAACAATTCTCATATTTAAAGTAAATACCTTGTGTAACTCTTAAGCATTCTTCTCCACGCTTCGCTCTGCTCATTGCATTATTATGCTACGTCACATCGTTTCTCCTACTCTAACTTCCATCATTCGAACTACGCTTTATGTTTCTTATTTTCTTTCTACTTAACCATTTTCTTATCACTTTGATAACGGGCATACGCCTGAAACTTTGGTGTTAACTTTAATTGTATCACATGGCACTTCTTATACAATTTGTCTCTTATATATATCAGTAATGCGCAGGCAGACATTAATCAACTGATCAACTACATTTTTAACTTTGCTGTCTATCAGGCTCATCCGTTTCATTATGCCTTTGCCTGGAGAAGACATTTTTTTCGGATTCCATCCACTCTGAATTGGATTACAGATATGCTGTTAAAGTGGAGAAATTAGAAGAGACTATATTTTAATTCAACAATTTTGTCGGACGAACAATAGATACTTTGAATCATGATTAAAAGTTTTCTAGACAATGCATGGTAAATGCCTGTGTTTTTAAATGCCGAGCTCAACATGCTCTGTAGCAAGACCAGATGCAAAATTCAAAGCACTTCATTCTGTTACCGCAGTTTGAAGGAACAAGACAGGGATAGAAAAGGAACTCGAGGGAAAATATTATTTCGTGTAATTTTCTATCAAAACTGTGCACATCAAGCAAAAACCCAGCCAATATTTGAACGAAGATATGATTTGACTCGCTGACGACAAATAATAAAGATGATCAAAGAATCAAATTGCTCTCAATAATTGAAAAGGTGAGAGCAAGGAAGGTGTGTCGGACGGATATGTCGAAAAGGACCAAAATGCAACTCAAAGCAAAATGTGCCATTTATTCACTTGATTGCTATAGAAAAATGTTGAATACCGATACTCAACGGAAAGATTTATTTCATCAATGCTATACAATCTAAGCTCTGCTACAAAAATATATTTATTTGTTTGTCCCTCCGGCATAAAATTCAGTGTTGGGCGCCTCTCGCTTCTAGAGCATCCAAAATAAAATGATCAACATTCCTTTTCCTCCATTATTTCTTTGAAGGGGAAGTTCAGTCAAACAAAAATATCCAACATCGTTATAAATTGTGCTCTAAAGTCATTCTAGAATTCTAATTCTTACCTTCCCCCCGTTGTTGATAATCCACTAATCTCCGCTAAGAACAGTTGTATGATCTTAGTAGACTTGCTCCCCGAGTCCTTGTTTCCCTGCGTTCTCTGATATGCGGACGTCACTCCGGCAATAAGTTGTTTTCTTTTTCTTAGTTGACCGGAGTGCACACAGGGAAACAAGGATTCGTGGAGCAAGTCTATGATCTTAGGCCACCATTCTCGAAAATCTGAGCAAGAATGTTGTTGCTGTTTTTGACGTCATCACGGTCAAAATAAAAAATCATGGGGGTGAAACGCATATTGCGGACAACATGCCTTTTAATAATTCTAAATCTTTCTTTGTATTTATGATACAATATAATTTGTAAGAAATTACTTTCATTGCAAGAAATAGAATAAAAACTCCAATATCAATAGATATTACTCAAGCTTCAACACGAAATGGCTGAAAGAAGTAGTGAAAGAAGTGGTGATAAAGAATAATTAGAAGTTCCTAAGTACAGAAAATGCAGGGACGTAGGAAGCATTTCAAACTTGGGGGGCACGACACTTTAAGGGCACTTTTGCCGCTAGAAGGGCACTTTCAAATACCTTAAATTTGCGAAAATGGGGCAAAATACCTATGGTAAAAAGGGCACTTTTTCTTTTTTTGCAAAATCTTGAGGGGGGCACGTGCCCCCAGTGCCCCCCGGTTCCTACGTCTCTGAGAAAATGTATATTGGAAACCTCGAATTGTCCATCGCAACACTGTATACTGGCAATACATTTACCGCAGGATTTAGGAACTGATGTCCCTTTGTCAAGTTTCTTAGCCGCACATCTTACCAATACAAAATAAATGGACAGATTTATTATTGTTTATTATTTCTAATCGTTCTTTATCATCGTTCCGTACGTAGTCTTTTATCTTCATGTCGACTCTCCATAAAGGTACAAACACGCTATCTTCAGTTATCTTCAGATAGAAAATTGTGGGAAATTGCCCATTAAGTACACATGTCGACTTTACGCATTCCTTTTCCAAGAAGATTGTGTATCAACCAAGTATATTGTTTGTACGCTGCAAATCGTAGAGATCTGTTAAGTGATTATCAAAAATTTGCAATAAAACTTTGTTTGTTGAAAAATGTAATACAAAACGACTTTGATATATCTAATGGCAATCAAGCAGATAACTTTTCCAGTTCGAAAACGGGGAACCGTATAAGAAAATGTTTGTAATAAAAGCATTTGTTATCAGTGGTCACAGTGGCGGCGCCAGGGGGGGGAATGGGGGGGACTAGTCCCCCCCACTTTTTCAGAAAGATGGTATCTCAGATCCATGCAAATCCGATGAGAAAATGGGGGGGGGGGTAGGCCTACGTCCTCTGAATTGTGTGGATGTGCTTGCCGTCACTGCTTAATGTCTTCAGCAAAAACGATCTCCACAATTTGTATGCTGACTTGTTTCGGGTCGTCACAATTATTGCTACTTTACCTGTTACCGTGGCATCATGTTAGAGCACACACAGCAAAGTAAAGATCATCCATAATTATTTGCGGGCAGCTATGTCTCCAGACAGACTTGAAGGTCTTGTTCAAATAAGTAGCGAACGTGACATTGCCGACAACATCAAGGCTCAGTAAATTGGTAGAAGTTTTTAAACTAGCTAACCACCACAAGCTCCTGTTGTAACAATTCGATTTTTAAAATTTTACATCACTAACCAACTTCAAGGTTATATCTGTGTCTATAAAATTAAAGGGAATTTCCTAATGTAAATAGAGCTTTTGGTGAAAGAACGTTTCCAGCATTTGAAAAGGCGTTCCTAGCGCTTAGAAGGGCGTGTCCCTGGATTTTAAAGGGCGTGGTCCTAAAAATTTTTCCGGGGGCTCCGCCTCCAGGCCCCCGTCGTACATATGTCCCCCCCACTTCTTGGCGGCTGGCGCCGCCACTGAGTGGTCATTCCATCGGAAATCAAAAACGATTAAAGCGCTACGTTGCCTATAAAGTAAGAATAGAATCAAATTTCCCAAAGTGGAGAACATTGTGCTAAACTAAGTACACTCATATCTTTTTATAAGAAACGGCTTTAAAAGAAAGTCATTACTCGACAAGACAAAAACTTAAGAAATTCTAGTACTGGATAGAGGAATGCTAAGCAATTTGGAAATTCTATTTCTGATCCAATTTGCAATGAAAATCGTGCAGCAGCTATAGAGAAGGAGGTTACAGTGTATATTAGTACTGAGCACACTTTTGTATGCAAGATACCACGACATTTGTTGTACAGCAACTTGTGAGATAGCATTCTAAAAAAACAAATTTTAAGGTGAAAGATAGCTAAGCAATTGCTTAGCAATTTTGAGTACTCAAATTTACCCTCCAGCTAAGTAACTTTTAGTACTGAGCTTGAGCTAAAATTGCTCATTAAAAAGATGCGTGTACAAAGACAACCTTTTTCAGACAACAAACTCCAGGATTCCACATATAGTAAAGAACCCTGTGGTACATTTCTTTTACTCCTATTGTTTTCCTCAGTCTAGATAAAAAAATTCTCATTTCTACATATTTCTATACTTGGGGCTATCTCCAAAAAGGAGGATTGGTAGCCCCTCAAACTTTCTTATATATTTATGTAAGGTGATTGAATAAATTATGATGTAAAATGCGTTTACCTTAAAGATATGTTTCTTGAATTTGTTAGTTTCTTGGCAGCAAAGACCCTTGGTATATGTCTGTATTGCTTTGCATTTTTACCCCGAACACACCATTGTGGTCATTACCTATCCTTTCGGTCTCAAGTTCTTCTCCTTCGTCAGAATTCAGGGAGTCATCGCTACCTAGCTCTTCAAGCAGGTTTTCCATTATTTTTTCACTGGCTTCGTATCCAATAGTCTCAAACGAATCAAATTAAGAACTTCTAATTATTCCTCATAGCCACTTTTTTCGTCGCTACTAATTTGTTCCGATTGGTTCGAAGTTTCACTAATTTTCAGCCATTTTGTGTTGAAGTTTGAGTAATTCTATTGATATTGCAGTTTTTAATATATTTCTAGTAATAAAATTAATTGCTAACAAATTATATTGTATCATAAATACAAAGAAAGATTTAGAATTATTGAAAGAAGTGTTGTCACCAATACGCGTTTCACCCCATGAATTTTTCTTTTGACCGATGACGTCATAAACAGCAACAACATTCTTGCTCAGATTTTCGAGAATGGCGGCCTAAAATCATGCGGCTTTTCGCAACGGATATTAGTGGAGTATCAACACTGGGAGGAAGGTAAGAGTTAAAATTGTCTTCTGGAACGACTTTAGAGCACATTTACAATGATATTGGGGATTTTCTTTGACTGGACTTCCCCTTTAAGGGTTGCATAGAACTTGTGATAATAGACCAGTTTCAATGTTTACATTTTACGCCTGTTGGTTTCTTTGTTTACTGCACAATTGGCATTGAATTCATCGTGAAAAGGTAAACATCTTATTGTAGTTCTAATTTGAATTTCAAAAGAATCTAATTTGCCTGTCCAAAAATGCAAACATTGAAAGTGGTTTATATGTTAAAAGCTTTTAAATTACAGGTCAGCACTTCAAGATATTACGCAAGGTAACCAGCATGTCAAACTTCAAACTTCAACTTCAAACTTCAAACTTCAAAATGTTTTTTTCAGCATAAAATCATTAATTACAATATACATTTTTAATTACCAAGAAATTTTAAAATCTTAAGCTGATGGACACATGGAAAGAACTTAAGGCAAGCTATCGAGCCATGTGTCCAAAAAAATGTCAGTCCGTCACATTTTTTTAACTGGTAATATCAGACCTCTACCGTCTTGTTTTCATTTTAGGAACATTTAATGGCTGACTGCTTTATTATAAAAATAGAGTTTTAAATGATTCACGATCAGAGGATTCTTGGCATTATTTTCTACCGTATTTTCTATGCTATTGATAATATGTCGGACGGACATTCATTTTCTCAATGAAAGCATTCCTGGGTTCAATCCCGTAGACAATTTTCCTTGTTTTTAATGAAGAGGCAATCACATTTTGAGATATGAAAGATTACTGATAAGTACTAAATGCAGTCAGCGTCTCAGAAAAAAAACCTTCCCCTTTTATTTTTTTATGCCAGACGGACATCATACTGCTTTAAAATTGCATCTCTCTGTTGTAGGAAACCTTACAACTGAAACATTTCCACTCTGAAATATAGATAGCAAATTATGTATTGTGAAACGAAGATTATTCATGCTACGTGAGTGAAATCTTTCTGTTCCTTCAAAAAAATTTTTCTTCCGACATTCGATTTTCAATGAGAGACAGCTATTTACGTTGATTTGTTTGGGAGTTATACCTGTCAGATAGATAAATCTAGCATTATACCAGATACAGTAGATACATCGCCGCAGGAAAATTCATGCAAAATGCAATATTCTAACTACTTTAAATTTTTCACTTTGCGATCAACCATTTCAAAAACATCCTCAGAAGGAGGGTTTTCTTGCGAAGAAAATGACAGCTGTAGTGCTGATAAAGATTGCTGATGGCCCGCATCAGTTAGGCCCTATAGCAGACAAGCAGTTTTTGATAAATTATGAAAGGGAAGTAGAACATTAACTCAAAGGGTTTTGAAAAGATAGGCGCTTTAAAATCAATGCTGATAGAATTTAACAGAAAAGAGCATTGTATATTAACTTTTAGTGAGTAGCTTTATTAAAAAATTCGATTCAAGTAATGCTTATGATTTTTGGCATTTGACATAGGGCGCTTTGTTTAATAGCTCTCAAGAGCTTTTTTTAAGTGTCCGAAGCTTAATCTTGGTATTGTTATTTTTGGACTAAATATTCCTTTTATTAAGAACTTGAACAATTGTAAGAATTTGAATTTGTAAAGTAATATAAAAACAAGAAACTTAATTACTTAGAAATGATTCACAAAGGTTTACTGTATGGATGAATTTCAACCTTGGTCTTTAATATTTGGATTCTTAAGTGAGTTGGCTTTTTGCTCCATGCTGCAAAATAGAATTCATTTTTTTTATCACATTTCAGAGTAAAGCTATAGAATCATCACTTTTAGAGACCCAGGAACTAGTACCCAATCCTAAGAATAGCAATGTTGAGCATTCCATGGGGCTTGAGTTTTGTCTTTATCTTTACATTTAGTTGTGTTTTATTACAAAATTTTAATAGTTGTATCCTATTTCAGAGCTAAGTTATAGAGTCATCACTTTAGAGAACTGGGAAATAGTATCCCACCCTAAAAATAGCAATAGGGGCATATTCGAAGGGGGCTTCCTGTTTATCTTTTTATATGCATTGTGTTGCGTATAAATACGAAGTTCCATTGCTGTGTCAATTTGCTGAGCAAAGTTGTGACACTCTATCAGATAGACGATGGATAAGGATGCCAACTTTATTGTGGCACGTAGATATTCTTTTGTTTATGATTAAAATGGCTATACTATATGGTTTATTATTAGCTACAACACGATTGAAAACTGAGTCCCTCTAACATGATATAAAAGGAAACTTCCAGTGACTCGCGGCAAGTAGAAAACCCACGTAGCTACTTGGGGGGGGGAGCACGGGGACATTGCCCCCCAAACGATGACAGATCCTATTGTTCTGATGCACATCCTCTATTGTTTCTATCGTTATTGACAAATGTTTGCCCCCTGGTGTGTTGACTTAGCTATGAGCCTGAAGTAGAAGAAAACAGGATATCATCGAAATCATACCTAACATTGTGAATGAAATGGTGCAATATCCTCTTTTACGTTCATCATTCAAATTCTTAAAATCATATTTATGAAGAGTTGTTGTTTAGATCATATGACTTCTCATAACCACTTTAAAGAATCTATCTTGAAAATTGCACCTGTTTTGATAGAATGGTCAGCCAGAGACTCATCCATTCGATCGCTGCATAGTCAATCCCATCGGAAATTAATATCATAGGCCTATTGAATATAGACCTAGGCCTAAACAATTCCCGAAAGAGTAGCAGTTGAACAGTATAGTAAAAGTCACATCCCATTCCATGGAATTTCTCCCTGTGCCTAGGAAGGAAATGTGTTGCAATGAGGCTAATTAGTGAGCTCAGGACGCGTGGGGCGAAAGACTACTGCTCTGCTCTGCATCTTTCTGTATTTTCATCAAAAAGCTTAATTATATACGCTGGCTAGCTGTAGCAGTCCAAGGGTTTACTAGTATCCTTAACAGAAGAAAGGAAATGCAAAGCAATCAGTTTTAATTGAAGTTTATTGTCGTCTTTTGCTTCCCATTCAGAGGATGTGAAACTGTAAAAATTCCAGTTAAATATTCAGTTCCTTGAGCTTCATTCTTCATTCTTCATTCTTTGCAGACACTTGTTGCAACTCAATTAACCGTTCTACAATCTCGTATATTATCGAATATTTTCTTTATTGAGTTGAAATTCAACTTTAAAATGCTCTGAATTATCTTAAGCAAGTCACTTGCTCTTTAAAGAATGCTGGAAGACGAAGTGGGAAATACTCCCGAGAAGAGGGGAACCTCTAATAGAGGGGGTCTGGTGCAGTAAAATATTGTCTTGTTTGTTAACACACATCTAGAGTCCCTTAGCCATGAACGGAACGATTTCAAAATAGATAGTTTTCACAGTCCATTCATGCATGAAAATTAAAACGTGGATATGTTCGTTATAGCATGATCTTTACTCACATATAATTCCACTTCAATGAGTTCTTTTGTCTTTCTACTAGGACGTTATAATTGAGTACTACTTTTGTCTGTAAAAACTCAGGCCGTTAGCCATGAACGGAACGATAGAAATTAATTGAAGCCCGGGGCTAAGTTTGCACTAGGTTTCACGGGCAGTTAAAAGAAACTCTCTCTGGAAGAAGTTCTAAGCTGTTCCCATGGACAAAACTGTTGTAATACGTATGTTTATATACCATCTGATATATCCGTTTATTGACAATCTGCTTGTTTTGTAATTCTTATCAGTTTCATGGCAATTTCGCATAATTCTTATATTGACTTTAAATGGTCAGCCTCGGCTTGTTCTTAGCTTGTTCTGGAGTTTTTGGAAAATCGGAGGCTTGTGTTCTTATAAACTTTTTCTAATAAAAAAAGGGTGTAGACAAATTCAATAGCTATTTTATGTTTCTGAAATGTCTTTGCTTTCCCTCAGTTTTGCTTTTGATTGTTTTCCTTGAATGAATTGTATCACATTTGAACGTGGACGAAACGCAGTCGTTCCACTCAACAAAAAAATAGGCCAATCACGTAGCTTCCGGTAAATAGCTCCTGTAATAAAAGCTGCTCACGAAATCTATCAAATTTTTTACGAAAGTAACTTTTAAAATGAGAAGGAACATGTCATTGAGTTTTGTTTTGCTTTCATTAACGGGAGACAGAAAAAAATACAATAAAAGTTAGAGTGGTTAGAAAAAGACAAGACATTTCGAACGCACGTAAATTTCATTCCGAACTGCTAACTTTCAAAATAGTTGTAACAAGGTAATTGGTAACATAACATAAAAAAACGATGAAGAAACAAGATATGGCATCAGCAAAATATTTTCACCCGTTTTTCTTAAATAATCAAACCCAAACTCCTTCAAATTTAGACTTTACTTTGCTCGGTAAAATGTCCGGCAAATGCGAATCGTTCCATTCATGGCTAAGGGACTCTACTGCGTCAAATGTTTCACTAATAGACGAGAAACGGAATAAGGTAGATTTTTCAATATCACCGATATCAGTTTTTTACGTATTCAAAGAAGTAAACATTATTTTCAATATCAGGTTGAAACCCATTCAGCTTTTGAAATGAAATATCTTTGTAACGTCTCATCATATTGGATATTCAGGGATATTCATATTGGATCTTTTTTTCACTGAATGGGTGTCATGGCGGTCAGACGTGTCCTGCATCGTTCTGCAATGTTTTAATCTTTTGCAGTGGCTCTGAAAGTTTTACGTTTCTTAAGAATATGGAGAAGTTTATGTAATTTTTCAATGACTGGATATGAGTGGGTGAAATACGAGTAATTGAATCAAACTTTTATGGCGAAGACAAGGCGTAAGGCAAACATGGATGAGATGCGAGATGAATTCAAAAGCCTCATTGATGCTGCTCTTGTTCCCATCACAACCGAACTGAGCAACCTTCCTGACAAGCAGACTCTTGATGACATAATAAATACGCTATCGACAACATTGATGAGCAAATTTGATGCCAGATTTCGACTGCAAGAAGATAAAATCAAGGCATTGGAGGAACGCTTGGCGATACAAGAAGACAACATGGCCGTCCTCCAGAACCTCGAAGCAAGAGTAGATGAAAAGCTGGTAAAATTAGTAGAGCTGGAGGAGAGAGTTGATAATGGGGAACAGTACAGTCGTAGATTATGCTTACGAATGTATAATATCGATTTGGCACCAACTGGAACCAAGGAAGACTGCACGAAAAAGGTTGAGGAAGTTTTGAAAAAATTGAATTGCAGAGTCGATATCGATGCTGTCGACAGAGCGCACAGGATTGGGCCTTGTGTAACAGACGAAGGAAAAGAAAAACAGCAAATGATTGTCAGATTTAAAACCTTCAAGGAGCGAACTATGGTATACCGTGCAAGGAAGAAGGCTGAAAATACGAGGATCAGGATTGACCTAACTAGAAGAAGATTAAATATCTTGAGAGAGGCAAAGACCCTGGTAGAAGATCACAAAAACACAGTCGACTATGTGTTTGCAGATATAAACTGCAGTCTTGCCGCAAAATTAAAGAACGAGGCCTTCATCTTCTTCAATTCAGTTGACGACTTAAAGGTAGCATTAGACAAACTGTAAGTTAACTCTTCTTTTTCTCAAATACTCGCGTTATTTTTAAACTGTTTTTGTTTTATTTTTTGGATATAGGAGGGGCGTATCATTCCCATTCAATTCCCTTGAATTTAATTTATATGATAAACACAGCCTGTTTTCGCTATTGTATTTATAGTATTACAAAAAATGTTCAAATGCTATCGAATATAATCTTCGAATTTGCAAAAACCCCAAAGTTTTTGACATGATTTCTCTAATAATGTTCAAATTTTTTCACAAAATTGTTTTCTCAAATTTATGCAAAACTTCTGACCCTCTCGCTAACAAAAGAATCTATCGTCCGTATATGTTCTCTTTCTCTTTCATTGTAGTTTTAATATGCTTTCTATCCCCAAGATGCAACTGCTGCTTTCTTTTCGTAACTATTGTAACTATTGTCTGTCTGCCTCCAATTGTTTTCAATAATAAATGTAGCCATGGACATCTTTTTTGTTTCTTATGCCCATAGGAACTAATGAATGGCGTGCAGGGGTCGGTTCCCATAGATACAGATGTTCCTCGCCAAAGGCTTTTATGCGTGTTTCCCTCCGTGCACTCTTAATCAACATGTTCCAATGTTTTGCCTGTTTGTATTTGATAATTGCCGTGTCATTGATAACCCTCCCAGTCTCTGTTTTTACTGCTTCGTTGTTTGCTCATATCCTCAGATCCTAGGGAAGGCATAAAGAGTTATTGGTCTACTCTGAAAAGGCTTATTAATAAAAAGAAAACTCTCAATATTCCCCCGTTATTAGAAAATAGATGTTTTGTCACTAATGTCGCAACTAAAGCTTCTTTGTTAAATGACTTTTTTGTAGAACAATGTTGTGCCATTCCTACCGATAGCACTCTCCCAAATTTTCGGAACAGGTGCGATACAGTTCTTGAGTGTGTAGAGATTGATAGGCCAAAGGTGTTAAAACTGATACGAGCCCTTGATGCAACAAAGGCACATGGCAGTGACAACATTTCCATAACTATGATTAAGATATGTGACTCTTCAATCGTTGAGCCCCTCTGCATGATTTTTGAGAAATGTCTTTCATCAGGTCAGTATCCTTCTATTTGGAAAAAAGCCAACATTATTCCTGTCCATAAAAAAGGGAGCAGACAATGTAAAAACAACTATCGCCCCATTTCGCTGCTTCCTATCTTTGGAAAATTATTTGAAACATTATTGTTCGATTCCATGTACTATCATTTTTGTGATAATGGTCTTCTAACCGACCATCAATCAGGTTTTCGTCCTGGTGATTCAACCATAAATCAATTATTGTCCATATCCCATGAAATTTATACTGGTTTCGAGGAGACGCCTAGTAGAGAAACTCGTGCTGTTTTCTTAGATTTTTCCAAGGCTTTTGATAAGGTTTGGCATGAGGGGTTACTGTATAAGCTAGAGTGTAATGGCATATCTGGGAATCTTCTCAAATTAATTCGAAATTTCCTTTCTAATCGTAAACAACGGGTCTTGCTTAATGGTAAAAACTCTGAGTGGGCTGACATATCGGCAGGAGTACCCCAAGGATCTGTATTAGGGCCACTTTTTTTCCTTGTATACATTAATGACCTTGTTGAGGATGTAAGATGTGATATAAAGCTTTTTGCTGATGACACGTCCCTTTTCTCGGCCGTCTATGATGTATCTAAAACTGCAGAAGATCTAGATAGGGATTTGGAAAGAGTGCGAATATGGGCGTGGCAATGGAAAATGAAATTTAATACAGAGAAAACAGAGGGAGTTATTTTCTCTGCCAAGAGGGTTAAACCAGAACACCCCCCTTTGTCCTTTGGCAATGATGACGTAGTAAAAAAGAGTGAACACAAGCATCTAGGTATGATCCTCAACTCAAAGCTAGACTTTCAGAGTCACATCAAAGAAGCGATGCAAAAAGCGAGGCGCAGCATTGGCATGATACGTTATATTTCCAAATATGTTTCGAGAGATGTTTTAGACCAAATATATAAGCTTTATGCCAGACCGTATCTTGACTATGGAGATATTATTTACCATAAGTACGATCCTCATTTCTGTCAAAACTTTACGCAAAAATTAGAACAAACTCAATATTGTGCTGCCCTTGCAGTGACTGGCGCGTGGAGGGGAACAAGCAGAGAACGCCTTTATAATGAACTTGGTTGGGAGACTTTGTACCATAGAAGATGGTATCGACGACTGTGTCATTTCTATAACCTAATAAAATCTCGCTCCCCTAATTATTTGTTTACCGAAGTACCTCCTGAGCGAAACATTAGTTTTAACCTCAGAAATACCAGAAGTTATGACCAAAATTTAACAAGAACTGCGCGATATGCAAACACATATTTTCAAAATGCACCTTTTGAATGGAACTTGCTTGATAATGATATAAGGAATTCAACATCAATTTCCGAGTTCAAAAACAAATTATTTGCTCTGATAAGACCAAATAAGAATCCTGTTTTTGGTATAAATGATATTATTGGTATTAGACAATTATCGAAATTGCGATTAAAATTTAGTAAGCTCAACGAGCACATGTTTCGACACAACTTCAACTGTCTTGATCCTGTCTGCTCATGTGGCACTTCTGATGAAGATACCGAACATTTCCTCCTGCACTGCCCATTGAAGAAGCGCGTACAGATCTCCATGGCACATTATTAGATATTCCCAGGGTAGATATTTCATTATTAGATTCCCAGGCTTTATGTAATTTGAGGCTATATGGAAATCCAGATCTAACCCTAATTGAAAATAGAATGATTATTGAAGCAACAATTAAATACATAAAGGCAACAAACAGACTTTAGATCATGCCTCTGGGCTGGTGGAGCGGAGACCTCTCCACGGCGGGTCGCCTCGGGACACCCTTTCACTTTTGTGGGTTTCACTGTGTGTATCCGCAGGGGGTGGTTTTTGGTTTGACAGTCTTGAGGCATGTTCGCAGCAGCATCCCTCTCTCCCCGAATACATCCCTCCCTCCCCAAATATTTGTTTTTTTAAATTAATTTATTTTCTCTAGAGTATTGTTAAATCTTGCATTGTAAGTGCCTTTCATGGTGGGAGCTCCGATGACCCAGCGTCTATTCCCGCCATGATTGGCACAGTAGTTGTATTGTGTTTACTGCTGTTTTAATTGAAAAAAAAAAAAAAATATTCAGGGACGGACTTATAGAGGGCGTGCAGATGTGACATCCCTAATATTCTAGAGTCATTTATCTTATTTAGCAAAAACATATTTTGAGGTCATTTTTTCCTAATGGGCTCCCAAAGCATGAAATCTTTTCCAATTTTGATTTTTATGACTGGTTTTCTTTCTTTATCTCTGTCAATATTTCGAAAAATGTGTGTAAAGAGCGCTGCCCATCCTTTCCGCCATGGATAGCGCTTTGAGATTTGTAAGCCTGTCAATAGCCTACCATCCTACTATGAATCATTTCACAAAACTGTTTTAACAGTCTGTAATCGATAAAGAGCACGTGGAAGGCTATAAACTTGGAATTATAGCAAAACATAGTAAATCCTGAAGCTTTGCAGCTGACACTCATCAGAGTGATACTTCAGAAAGAAAAACAAAACCGTTTTATCATCACTGTACACATGGTTATAATCGCACAGTACAAGTACAGTAAAGCCCCTTATATGAGAATCTAGCTTTTTCAAACCATGCTACTTCAGTTTTTATGTAAAGAGTTAGTATTATCAATAAACATCTAAACTGGTAACTGAATGAGATAAATGTAAAGAGATTTAACAATGTCTGATAGACCTTCTGATCGTCTATTTTGAAAAAAGTGCTTTTTATTTAGCGGTACTTGTTGATCGTATGAACTGGTTGATAATTTGCTTCGCTATTTGGTGAAAGCATTGTGACTCATATGGTAATAGACGTAGGGAATTGCCATTCTTTTGTAGTGAAATCCGCTCAACATCTGCAACATGAAAAGAGCAGGTCGCATTTGAAATCACAAGCATCTTAATCGTTTAAAAATCAAATACGAGCCTCCCCCCAGTTTTGATGACTCGATCAAAACACATCTGCAGAACAAGGCAGATTAGATATTACCTGTGCTGAGCAATTGCTGGTCATGTCGAAAATAATGATCCAAGGCCACAATGTCTGCGATTCTCTATACATTTGGCTCAATATTTATTGTGACAAGTTCTACTTTGAATTTTTCAGTAGTCTATATTCTGTTAAGTATGAAAAAGGAATTGCAGTTTAAGGACTTGTTTATCGCTAGCGTGAGCTTTGGGGATCTGTTGCAGACAATTCTCGGCTATGGTTTGGAGCTAAGCTCAATGGTTATGAGAGAAGATGCAAGTTTGGCGGCCGTTGGACTTCGCACTTGTAAGGTAAGAGGAAATTTGAACTGTTTTCAAGGAAAAAACTTTCCTCAGGACTTCGTAGTCGTATCGCATGAAATTATATAGAAGCTTATCAAAATCTTGTTTCGCAAGGGTTTATAAAAAAGATAGGAGCAGATATGAGGACAATGGTAGCTTGTAAATGTAAGCTATCGAACTGTTTCAGAGAATATCGCCAAATACTTTATAATCAGTGAAATTTGATTGTTTCCTTAATTTTTCTTAAAAAGCGGGGGTGGGGGCTCCATCTCTTTTCTCCACTAAAAAAGAATTCAGCTGAGACTCCAGCTAAAAAGAACCCTCCCGAGTGTACGCCTACGTCTGTGTAGGAAGACATTTTTCCAGATGATCACAAAGAACAAACCTTACCTTTGGAAAATACTTTTGAAAACGAAGTACCATTCAATTCAAAATATTTCACAAGAAGAACTTTCGGATTTAAACACAAGCATGTTATAAATTAAAGGCAGCACTTCTGAAAAGTATACGAAAAAGTCATTCAAATTTATTGACCGAATACTTTTTCATTAGAATCGTCAAAAAGATTTACATTGGGTCTCCTTTTCTCTTCGTAAAAAAGCGAGATTTCCGGAATGGTTCTTTATCAAGACAAAAACTGAGAAGTTTCCCAATCTAAAAAGTCTTGAGATTTCTAAAAAATCGATAGATTAGATTAAAATTATGTGTAGGATACATCTAAGGAACTTTTTGTTGTATATCTTCATATGTATGCTGATCAAGAACTCCCAAAATCTCCTGAAATTTCCTTAATTAGTTTCTATACTTCGCTTAATAAGTGTCAGCAAAAGCCCTAGGAGGTACTCTCATTGTAGAATAACTGGGGGGGGGGGGGGGTTTAGACAAGGTGAAAGAAGACTGCGAACAATCTTGTCAATCTTGTCAACAAACCTCAAATGGTAGAATTACATATGAAATTATGTTACTACTTTTATTGATTTAGTAAAGATAAAACATTTCGGATTTTTGATAAGTGACCTTAGCAATAAGCTAGAGCAAAGACCAGCAGACTCGGTAAAAGCACACAGTTTTTAATGTTTTTTTCATAAAGCGGGCCATTGGAAAGTGACCCGGCATGATCTTACGTGATGCATTATTTGACGTTTCTTCTGCCGTGAGATCATGAATCTAGCTAAATTGTTACGCAAAAGCGTAAAACAAACTTAAGGCGTGACGCGTGAATTCTCAATTTTTGGTGAGCTGAATTTTGGTCAGGCTCCTTTCCAATTCCTTTTAATTATTTGCTCGCCTTTCTTTTGTCCATTTCAAAGGGCTTTTCACTGTAATATGGGTTCTAAAATACTAAAAAGAGGCTTAATTGTCTAACAACTTTTTTTTCTATAATGCGTTTCATTGGTTTTTTTAGCGGCATGATTCGTGAATTTGCGAATTTTTGGAATTGATGCAGGTTACGTTGAACCACTTGAAAAAGGAGGCAAAGCATGAAATAATTTGATTGAAATACCGTGTATACCAGGGCCGGATCCAGCACCCATAGAAAGGGGGGGCGTAACACACATATCAAAGGATAATGTAAGAGAAAGAGGGTATTATCAAGCTAACTGTATTGTTTTTCTACCAAAATAGGGTGGGCGTACGCCCCTTACGCCCCCCCTTGGATCCGGCCCTGTATACGACTAAAATAAGTGTATGATTATTTTGGAATTCGTGGCCTTCTTGCCCCTCTTTGGATCCAGCTATATTTCAATACTCTAATGTTAGCCGTAGTTGGGAAGTAGATACGGTATTGTTCAACACGTTAGACCAATGAATACATGCTCATTAATGACCTAATGACTCAAATTTTGACTTGATAGTTAGTGCTTAAATGACTTCAAATAACTAGGTTAGCATATGTAAAAGTATTCTATCCTTGAAATTCACAAGATTTTAAAATGCAGCTTTTATAATGGGATACTGTTAACATCATTTAGTTTGGACTAGTTTGGATATTGGTGACAGTTTATTTCATTAAGATTTTAAATCCTGAAATTCATCTTTCATAAAATCTAGAATTTGAAAAATATCTACAACAGATAAGATTCCTCAATTTGCTACTGATCCATTATTTACAATATATGGCCCTTTAAAGATTGATTAACCTTTTAGGCATGATATGGGGCATGATAGAAATCACTTGTCATGAGAAGCCTTCATATTGCCCTATTGCGACATTCCTACTTATTGTGACAGGCTTGTCATGACGAGGGCTGACTATCATTTTGAAATATTGTGGAAGAAACAGCATTGATAATTCCAAATCTATGGGTGAAATTATCGAATTTGAATTTTTATAGGCTTCTGGGTTTATAGTGACATTCCTTGCCCTATCGTCCATATCTCACCTGGTAGTCTTGGCGTTCGACAGATACATCTCCGTGTGCAGGCCCTTCTTTGCCACCACGGTGCACAGCTCTGCTAGGATAAAGTACGGCATACTGATAGGAGCCTGGCTCTACGCTTTGCTATGGAGCATCTTTCCGCTGTTCGACTGGTCAAGTTATGCACTGGAAGCAGACGGCCAGCGGTGCTCAATCAACTGGACCTCGCCCATTCTCAAGGATAAAGTTTACATAGTTTGCCTCTTCATCTTCTGCTACCTCTTACCAGTTATCTTCATGATGTTCGCCTTCATCTCGGTCAAGTGTTCCATTTCCAGTATGAAGCGTCGTGGCACTGATAGGTTTGGTAGGGAGTCTCGATACGTCAGAGACACCGGGAAAGCGGAGACAAAGCACGTGCGACTAGCCATCATCATGTGTGGTGCATTCATTCTGATTTGGACCCCTTATGCGTTAATGTCGTTCTGGGCAACATTTTTTGAGCACTCCATGGTCATCCCATCCCAATTCAGTACAGCGGCTGCCTACTTTGCAAAGTCTTCAACCATCCTCAATCCGTTGCTATACTGCTTTCTCTACAAAAAGTTCAGAAGGGCGTTCAAGGAAACCAAGATGGGGAAATACATATTTAGACGGAAGTTTGCTTTGTTGGGAGTAAGCAATGAAGAAATTAAAACGCACACAGCAGAAGAGAAGCAAGATGACATCATTGAAACGCAAATGTGAGCTTTATTCATTTGAGAC
This sequence comes from Pelagia noctiluca, assembly GCA_963924455.1. Classification (NCBI taxonomy): domain Eukaryota; kingdom Metazoa; phylum Cnidaria; class Scyphozoa; order Semaeostomeae; family Pelagiidae; genus Pelagia; species Pelagia noctiluca. The sequence goes on from OZ004316.1 coordinate 16,823,871, forward strand.
TCTTCGTAACGGGATTGATAGTGATTATATAAATCTAATCCAAATCAACTAATTTGGTTGGTAACTGATAGTGTCCTATACTTTTGATATCAGGGACTCCTATACCTGTCCCGTAAAGAGCTGCTTAATCTCAATGGAGCTCTTTACAGTGGTATGGGTCCCATGCAAAACCCTTACAGTATTTGGTGTGACTCGACCAAGTATCAACCCATAGCCTCCAAGTACTCCCAGTCCCTGGTACTTTAACAGTGCTATGTAAATCAGTCATATGCTCAACTGACCTTTAGTCCTATATTCCTCAAAGCATTTAAGACTTAACTGTAATAAGAACAGGGTGCCCAAGTCAGACCCAAAAGAAATAGATCCAAAGAAAAGTTTCGTATATCTAAGCCAAATACATTTTAATGTGAACCCATGTTCAAAGCTAGTTTGTTACAGACAGCAATATTTTGTATCATGCTCTTTCATCAACGAACTTATGTGATGAATCAAGTGGACAGTTCTATGACCAGACTCATCAAAATCAGATTCATCAAAAACTTCGGTATATTTTTCAATAATACCCAAACATCCTTTTTCTCTAGACCCATATGGGAAAGCCAAAGTATCCAAAGATTCAAAAACGATTGTACTAGATCCAATACTTCTTGGTACACACAAGTAAAAAGTGCAATAGGTTTGACTTGGAGAGCACGTATAAGAGTCTGAAGAGGAACCAAAGAAAAAATGCGCATGTCACTTCTAATTAACTTTACTTAATAAGATTTCATTTTCATCTTTAAGAGACGGATTTTTACTCAAAATGTGCTGGCAAATGCTGGTAGGGAAAGCTTCAGTATTTTGAGATTGGTTGTTGTGCCATTGAATGTTCCTTTTCATAATAGTTTCTAGTATATTGGCATGATTTTTAAAGTGCTTTAAAATCTATAAGTAAGCTTTTTTTTAACTGTTAACAAATCTTTTTTCCAAAGCGTGTTTTGTTCTTAATCCAGGACTTTAGGATAATCGTTTTTTAAACTGTTACGGAAAGGGAGGATATCTTGAAATCACATCAATGTATGAGAAAATTTTTGAAAACATTTTGAGATAAATGAGCACTTTTTTGATAATCTCTAGATCACTGAATGGCTATTAGACGTTAAGTAATATAGACTACTCTCACCTAGTAGTGAACGTAACTCCCAGGGGAAACGATTTTTATCTAGCTTTTTAACCACTCAATAACCGCTAATATATTCTATAACATACATATAGTCGAGTATAGCAAATCTGTAAATTATTTCAAACTATAGCATCGATGTAAGTGGAATATTGTTTTTCTTTTTGATCTCTTTTCCAGACTGTAGTAGGCTTTTTTAATGTGGACGATGGGACATTAAGAGCTTAATATCATGAAAAAGGTACTGCCATTTTATATTGATTATATTATCTGGCAACAGCAAGTTTTCTCGCTGACGTATTAAAAAGACTAAATATTTTTGTCTTCTAGGTGCTTCCTTCAATACGATTTTCTAAAAAAGCATAACGTTTTTGTAAGAATTTAGTCTAGCCAATTTTGTCTGGTTTTCATACCAATTAGAACATTCTTTGCTCGTACTCAACTAACACAACGTTAGTCAAAGCAAAGAGCTGGGTTTGAAGGGGCAGGTCTTTGAATAAAAGTAAGTGATTTGTTTGCCATCCCGCGGTACCTAATAAGCAGTGTAAACGATTTTGCAAGGGATATCTTATCAACACGGGAAAAAAAGGGATGTATGGGGGTTCTGAAAGCACGAGAACCGACCCGTAAATGGGTAAGGAAAAAGAGCGACCACTTCATAAAGGTTAGGAGAGAAGAAGACATTTTCCAAATTTTTCATTTTCAAATCACCACAAATACCATAAGATCAAATAATAATTTCAAAAGGAAGCAAGGAAAAGGACCCTCTCCATACGATACCCAAAAATTACTTATCTGCACATGCAGGGAAGAGAATCGAGCGTGTAAGCATCTGGAAAACTGTCGCAGGAAGGCAGATAACTCAGAAATCAGGCCCCCTTTTCTCCATAGAAAGATACCCCTAAAGCAAAGAACTGTTGGTCTGCACCTGACCACACAAACTTTCGATTCAACGCTTTCAGTCGTACGAACGCAGATGCTGTATTGATTAGCAAAGCGGCTTTTGGAGAGTACAAACTGATCAGTAACAAAGTTAAGCGAGGGTATATATGTTTTAGAGCATCCTTTTGCAGTATTTTAAGTGGTTTACGCTCTCAAAAACGTAAGTTATTTCAATGGAGCAAACTCACAGCATAGCGCTAGTAGGAGTAGCTGTAATTGGACTAATCTAGAATAAATGTGATCAAAAACATCCCACTCATGAGTTGAAGATATTGGGACACTGCTGAAGTTTAATTATAATATTCGCACAAAACTCTTAGAGCGAATACATGTAATTTTGATTCAACATGTCGTTCAGTCACATGGATGGACAGATGTTTTTATTGTCGGTGAATCAAAGCAAGGGGCGCACATTTAACAAAAGTTTAGGGGGGTGTTTACATTTTGGGAGCGACGTTTCTGTTGGAAATGTTTTTCGACTAACTGGAAAAGGCCCAATCCCAAAAAGGAATGATTTCACACCAATGGATTGAAAGATTTAAAGTGATCAAAGAGAGAAGGCATCTTTTAAAAAAGTTATAATGGCAACAAGCTTCCCCATACCATTTTACTAGCTAAATCTAAGTTGCTGTATTTTCAGAGAAAAAGTACTGCTGCGCTACCTAAAGCGGCACCATATTTGAGATCGCTGGGGAATACATTTTGAGAAGTTATCCAACTTTTTCAACCTGACCAACTTGTGATTTTTTAAGAAAATTGTATGCACCCATGATGAGCAAACTAACCCTGAAATATTGTATGCACATCAGGGACGGGTACTTCCTGGCTACCTGAAGTTGCACATGGTTACCACGAAGGGAAAATTTCTAAAAAATTCGGTGCTTGAATTGCTAGAAAATATAATTTGAAAGGTTTACTCCATATTGGTTAACTCAATGATACTTCTTCAAAGTGCAAGCAAGAACATTATTTATAATTGAAGATCTTATAGTTAAATCCTATGCTGCAAGCCACTTTTGATTAGGGAATGTGAACAATTAAATCATTTGAGAAGTGAGAAGTCAGAATTTTCTGCATATGAATTTCATTCCATGAACGATTTTAATATACCTAGTGATAATTTACATTGTTTTAAAATTTAGAACCAACTTTTTGGACCGACTGTGAAAGTTCTGGAGGGTGTCGCACCTCCCACACCCCCTTAATGTGCACCCCTGATCAAAGCAGTGATAAAATGATGTGAAAACAACCAGTGCCTTTGCAAAGAATATTCTCAGCACAGTTTATAGAAATATTGTTGTACGTCTTTGTTTCACAGTTGATGTTGAGTAGTACTCAAACATGCACAACATATGCCGGATCCTCTCTCTTTACTCTTAAACCTTTGTATGTTAATACAGCCCACTTAAATATGATGCTGAAATGATATAAAATATTTTCTAAGTTACGAATATTTCTGTATATGGAACCAAGAGAAGTGTTTTGGTCTGTTCGCTCAACAATGATCTTGTTGGCTGAAACAATAGCCAAACAAAAGACTGTGCGCTCTCAATTTTGAAAAACTTACAGAAAAAATGCAATGATAGGTTTCTAAACCATCAATTTCTAGCCTCTATGTTTTAAGGAACTAGATTTCAATTTTCAACTACAAAAATTAATAATCTCAAGCAAATTTTCCTAAATGAGTGACGTCACAGTAGGACTAAATAAAATCAAACTAAAGACTAGAGTGCACATGCGCAATATGAAGCAAATTTCTTGAAAATCTGGCGCGCTCTCTACGCTTTCAAAATTGACCGAAGAAGCTCGAAAAATGGAAGCAGGATTGACCAAATTTCAAGCTTTGTATCGAGGATTTAAAACTCGTCAAGCAATGAAGGCAACTAGGAGTGATTTTGAGGAAATTTTCAATGAAATCGAAGGAGCAACAGGAAGCAAGATTTTGCTTGAATGGCCTAAAAACAACGGTAGGCCTAAGCTTGTTTGTCCAAATTTAAGTATCGACAGCTGCTTGAAATCCACTCCCAGATATGAGAAAAATAATCCTATTGACCTTAAAACTTTAGAAAATCAATGTTGTGGAAAAGAGAGAGAAGATGCATATACTTCTGGAGTTCATAAAGCCAATGGTAATACTTACGTTTTGTTAACGGAATCCAAATCAACAGTCAAAAATTTGATGTCAGAAAGTTCTTCTGATAGGTATATTTCTAAAAATTTTGCTGTTACTGAAGATGATGGTAAAGGTAAATCGATGAAGGAAAGCGGAACTGCATATGACTTAAAACTAAAAGCAGTATTTAACATTGCTGATGCAAAGTTAGGCAAAGCTCATGATGTATTGAAAATAAAAGATGAATTGGAAATGGAATTGCTGTGGGTGCAGCAAGCTATTGATAGCAGGAAAAAATACTTGATGCTCAAAAGTTAATCAAAAGGATTTTTCTTTAAGACAGCAGTTTTGATTGATGACCCCTTTCAGTTACCTCAGATGAGAAATGGTTCTAAGGGCTTTTGGATAGTTAAAAGCCCCCAAGGAACAAAGAAATCTACCAACCAGTGCTAACACTTGTAAGAGCTATGGACTTAGTGAAATACGGTGACAGAACTGCAGTGCCTGCAAGTATCAAGGTAAAACTTTCTTTCTCATGGTAAAACTTTCTTTCTCAAACCAAAACTTTTTTCCAGGGGGAAAACTTACTTTATCACTCAAAAATCTCAAAAGGCAAATTTTTTTTCTTCACCTGGCAATATGTGCACATGCTTGAGTGTGGCAATGACCCTCTGATCTGTGCTTCTTTTTTTGTATCTGTGGGTGGGCATAGGATGCGGAGCTGAAATGAGAGAAGTTTCTGCAAGAAGGATGTACAAGAAAGTAGACAAAAGGGACCATGTTGTGTAAGTGTTTTTAGTCTAAGATTTACATTTCAAGAATATCCTGGTTTCTTTCAGGAATAACCTGATTTGTACAACTTTAACTATTTAATTTTACTATACCGTACAGTGCTTTTTAACACAATATCTATAATTTTGTTAAAGCTTGTTAAGTTCAGATTTTATAGTTATTGAATCCTAAAGGTTATAAGAACATCATTGGCTTTGCTTTTCTTTGCTTTTGATTATCTGCTGCTTCTGCATGCCTCATTATTGTGTGAAATTATGCTTGTGCCTCATGCCACTCATCTGGTTTCCTTAAAGTTCTTACTTGTAACATATGTTTTCAGTACTACTGATTTTCGTTATTTTTGTCTTGACTTTATAACATGACTCTTGGCATATAAGTATTCTTGCACAGGAACTTACAGTATCAAGTTTTCCGTCCCACCATGGATATCAGGAAGATAGAAGAGAGAATCATAATGGCCATTCCAATGGTCTTTAACTTGATTCATGCATTTCTGTAGTAACAGAGCATAACAGAACCACAGTCATTCAGAGAAGTGTTGTCTGGTCATGTGAAAATTTCCATCACTAAATTTTAAAGTAATTAATTTACCATGAGGTATGACAACGTTGAAGAATACTTTCAATTCTTTGGTTAAGCAGTGATGGGACTTAGTGGTGACTGTTAGGATCCATAATTCCATTCTCCATTCTCAGGTCTGTTACTAACTTTACAGAGCAAAAACGATATGATTGTACACGTTCAAGACAGCAAGTCCTGTATTGCAGGGCTGATTATTCGATCTTAGTAAATTATGAAATATTGGAAATCCGTATGGTTTAAGTTTATTGTACCCATCACAGTGCTATGCTGCATTAGGCCTCGGGTTCTAGTGCACCCTTCTTCTCAAGCAATGTGCTCTCCTTTCTTGAACTCCTTGCAAGTCTAGCTGCTGTTTAGAAGATTTGCAACAATTTTACAATGACCTCTAGTAGCCTTCATTTGAAGCTAGTGCAAAATAGCACAATATCCCAGATCTTGGTTTGGGCCATCCGATATTTCTGTGATTCTTGCTTCTTACACCATTGATGTCATAATTTGGCATTCACCTTTGCAAGCCAAGTGTCTTTTTTCCTCTTCAGAGTGCTAACACAAAGAATGCATTTTTTTGCTCTGAAAGAAAAAGAATATTTCTTTTTACATAAATACCTTGAAAAAATGTTATTTTATCAAATCACCCACCTTTTTTTCTTTATCTGCCATATTTGCCACTATTGGCTTGATGCGCAAAATTTAATGCAAATTGAGTCACACAAGAAAGAAAGTTTTGCAGTGAGAAAGTAAGTTTTGCTGTGACACTTGTGGGCCAATATACAGAAAGGTTAAGTAGCTGGACTGCCTAATCTGGCTCTTGTTACCTCTTAGAGGGACATTAGTGCAAAGATATATTTTTTCCTGTTCGGCACTATACTAGTGGGGCGCAATAATGTGCTGCCTGAAAGGGTGTTGATTTTTGGAAACTTGATACAGAATTGGATCATGCTATCTACCATTCCCCTATTTTTGTTTATTATAAATTATCTTTTAATCCCCCTGGGATATTAATGAAGTAAAGCACTTTTAGAGGAGGGGGCTTGTTTATTAAGGACTGGCACAACACAATAAAAGACATAATTAGCATTTATCAAAGTTGATATATGAGTCTTTGAAGTTGTTATATTCATACATGATCGAGTTGAAAAACCCTTACCTTGGTTATAGTTTTGAATAATCAGAATTTTGAGTAGGACTTAGTTGAGAGGGAGGGTTATGAAGAATATTTAATTGAAGTTATATGTGGGGCATGATTATTGATATTTTGATGCCTCTATTCCTTGATATACACACAAATCATCTCAATAGATAAACATTCATTTAAGTCTCAACTCTTCTAGAATGTGGGATTCTTTTTCAAGCATTTTTGAGTGACTTAAGTCTAGTTTTATTTGAAGAAATTTAGATAACTATTCATATACCTTTTTTCTTGGCTCTTCAGCAATCATGGTGTCTAAACACAAATACTGCATCAAATCACTGGAAAACTTTTAGTTGTTGAAATTAATATCTAAAATTAAATTAATTAGGTAGGATCGAATCCATTACCTCTGAGGCCCCTTAACCTCCCACACCTCAACCAGTCTGTTTCCGGAGCAAAATTTTTAGTAGGAGTTATAATAAATAGCTAGAAATACCAGAACCATAGCGAAACGAACACATAAGATTACGTAAGCTCTTCGTCTGACACTCAACAGAGTAATACGTGGGAAAGAGAACAAAGCAGAAACATAACTGATTCATATACCCTGATGTGGATCAAAAAAGGGCATATACAATCCTATTTCGATCTTCATCTTCCAGAAATTGTCCAGATAGGTTGATAACATAAGTAATTTAACCTCGCTAGTCTGAATGGGTGATATTGTAAAATGATGTAGGCGTAGTGAAAGAAAAATGTTAGGTTTCTTTTGCAAAAGTTTAGCTAAAGCCATTAGAAATCCAAAACACCGTAGTGTCCTTGAATACTTTTAATCATCAGCAGCCTGCAGTACACTCTAGAAATTATAGGTGTGTTTTTACAGATAGAAAAGATCGAGTCGATTATATATAAGTATCTTCCATATAAATGAAATGAAAGCGAGCATAGAGAGAAAGGATAGTTGAGGGTGGGGCAAATGCCCTCATTTGCCGTGGAATTTTATGCATGAAAGTCTTCTGAAATCCTCCTCTAATACTGCCCTGTGCAGAATGGTCAATGGTGGAAAAAAGGACTAGAGCTGTATTCTGACATGTTTAGTAAAGATTGAACGAAATTTTGTAAAAGTAAGGCTGCAGAGTGCTACTGTGTTAACATTTCCCTTGAAATCAACCCTGTCTCTCACATTACGCCAATCCGTCGCGCCCAGGGGAGTAGCGGCGTGGGGGGTAGCTTACCCCCTGGTGGAAATCTGTCGGAATCATCGGAAAATTTGTGACCTTGTCGGAAATTTTTACAATTTTTCATGGCTTATGGCACAGGGGTTGATTTCAAGGATAATGTTAACACAGTAGCACTCTGCAGCCTTACTTTTACAAAATTGCGTTCAATCTTTAATGTTCTAAATTCTATGAGTAAAAATAGACAAATAAAACACTGTGTTTTACTGCACAACAGATCACAAACTAAACGCAATCAAAACTAATTATACGAGGGATTAGGCCTCATACATGGTCCTGGTGCATAGGGTAACCTTTGTATTGATTATTGATAACATCTATCAAAGTATAAGTCGATCCATTGCAATGCCCCTTTCAAAAAAGAAATTTATGTTATGAGTTCAGACAAATGAATGTCTCCCTTTCTATCAGGTCTACTTTGTGTTGCTCCCAGGTTCACATTCTCTTCTATTTGTACGTCTCTGCAGGTCAATTTTCTTATACTACTCTTATTTCCCTGTGGTCGCCACCCGCTAAACTACATTCGTCCCCAATTTTAACATTTCTTATATTTTACCTGGGGATTGGTTGCTTGAACACGATTATTGATTGTTTTGTTCTCCCAATGCTCGATATCTCGGGCTTGAAAACAGCTCATTTAATCGCTGTGGTTATCGAAGGGCATATCCGTTAGCTTACACTCTGGATCACAAAGTGCTTCCCTTTTTATTTTTGTAGAAGGACCTCCGATAATCATTTTCTGCTCCACTTTAAATTTATGTCTGTAAATTCACAATTTATCGACAATTTCCGAAGCCTAGTGTGTAAGTTATCGAGTGTTTCTCCGGTGTCTCGTCGGGTTTATCTGAATTTTTAAACTTTGTATCTCCGGTTCCGCTGTGTCTTGAGGTAAGCCGTAGTTTCTGCTCAGCGAGTTCATCATCTTGTCCTGTTTCTGTGAGCTGGCCAAAAATGTGACGGAGATAGCTTTAGCTTGCTAAATAATCTTACTTCTAAGATCGAGATGATATTCCTTCTCTAACCGTCCCCTTATGCATAAAATGTATTTTAGCTGTACAGAAGGACAAAGTGAATCGGTAAACACGGAAAACATACAGCGAAAAGTGAGTCCTCATATCTTTTTTCTCATTCAGTTTCATATGCCCTTGGTTTTGTTTGTTTTGGTTTTGTTTTGGTCTTCCCGACAGAACTCGTAAGAGATAAGACTCGATCCCCCTTACTACAACAGCGGCTATTCTCTGTTCTCATAGACCTGGTTGTTGTAGGTAGATGGCCTTTGCTTTGATTTTATTGTTCTTACCCTCGACAGCTCTTGTCGCAGCTACCTGTGAAAACATTCAACCCACCTGTATTCGTCTTGACCTACAAGTCGCAGTATTTTGATTGATGATAAAACCAATCTCACGAATTTGGTTTGTGTGTAACTATAAACTATTCCTTATCATTGTTTAGATATTATGTCATGACTTTCTACTTATGAACGATGAATCATAAAATTAGAAGACTCAGATTCTCAATTGCCGGGCAGTAAACAAATAATGGCAAAAAGATTCATTTCACCGCTTTTTCCCATTCATATGGAACCAGAAGCTTAGGCCGTGTTTTGTGTGACGATAACGTTGTTCAGGTAAGAACACTTTGTTTCTGTTTTGTGATTATGTATCATTAGTTTGACAAAATTCATAATTTTCTAATTGTATTTTCTTATTGTGTTGTCTTCCACGCTGCGATGTCTTATACATTGTGTGTCATTGATTCTTTTATTTATATAATGATTTGTAATACAGTATAATCCCTTTACAACGTACTCGGTTATAACGTACTTTCGGATATAACGTACCAAAGTTGTCGGTCCCGGCACAAAGTCCATACAAAGCCTTATAAAAATACTCCGGTTATTACGTACTCGGTTATAACGTACTTTCTGATATAATGTACTCTTTTTTTGACCCCACAAGGCGAATTCCCTCGGTTATAACGTACTTTGCTAGCTTTCTTTGTTTGTTTTCCTTTGCGGGCCCGCCATACAAATCATTGACAATTGTTCTATAATTACAGTAATTTTCCGCGAACAGCTGTTGTTATTAGACAGGGGGCCGCTAATTGCTGCGAGATTTTTACGGCCAGTGGTAGAAACCCCCAAGAGGGAGTACACTGTTTAACGTACGTACGTAGTTTAACATAAATAAGCAATCATAGATTTGTTATTTTCATCATGTCCTTAGTAGTGACAAAACGGTAACAACGATGGATAGTCGAAAGCGAAAGGCAGTCAGTCTAGAAACGAAGCGGACTATTGTAAAACTCATCGAATCGAAAGAGAGGACCCAAGTTGATATAACAAGGGAATTTGGTCTTAGTAAATCTACGGTTAACACAATTTGGAAAGACAGAGAAAAGTATGCTGCGAAAAACTACTCTTTTGGTAACGACAATAAGAGGCTGCGAAAGGCGACATTCAATGATATTGAGGACGCTCTACTGCTGTGGCTGAAGCAAGCAAGAACATGTGGGGTTCCAGTTGGTGGACCACTCTTAAAAGAGAAGGCTAATCAACTAGCCATTGAGCTTGGCCACGAGGGTTTTGGTTGTAGCGATGGTTGGCTTGACCGATTCAAGAAAAGAAGAGAAGTGACCTTTCGTATGGTCAGTGGTGAAGCGAATTCAGTGCCAAAAAACATCGTTGATGACTTTCTTCACAACAAACTTCCGAAACTTCTTGAAGAATATGAGCCGAAAGATATTTTCAACGCAGATGAAACAGGACTTTTCTTCAAGTTGCTTCCTGACAGGACATACACATTTAAAGGTGATACCTGCCATGGTGGCAAGAAAAGCAAAGAGCGAATAACTCTAATGATTGCAGCAAACATGGACGGGACTGAAAAGCTCCCCTTGTTAGCAATTGGGAAATCAGCAAAGCCCCGTTGCTTCAAGAATGTTAAGAATCTTCCAGTCGAATATAAAAGCAACAAGAAAGCATGGATGACAGGAGGTATTTTCACAGAATGGGTTACAAAGCTTGACAGAAAATTTTCAAGAGGGAATCGAAAGGTGCTCCTTATTGTCGATAATTGCAGCGCACATGATCAAGATATCGCAACCAAGCTGAAATCTATCAAGTTGGAGTTCTTGCCCCCAAACTGCACAAGCCGACTACAGCCATGCGACATGGGGATTATAAAAAACTTCAAAGTCTTGTATCGAAAGCGCCTGTTATCCAAACTTATCAGATCAATAGAAGAAAGAAGGAAGGAAGATTTCACGGTAAATGTGTTGGAGTGTTTACGTTGGTCGAAGTCAGTTTGGGACGACGGTGTTACCCAACAAACAATTGCGAACTGCTTCAGAAAAGCAGGGTTTCAAAAGGAGCTCAGCAACAGCCAAAGCGACACAGAGATCGATGATGCCCGGAATGAAAGTTTAACAAATTTCTTCGACCACCTTGTTGATCTTCAGTACATTGGTTCCAATGACAATGATTTGCTGAGAGATTTCATCTCTGTCGACGATGAGTTGGAAACATCTCCAGTTCTGAGTGATGCCGACATCGCAAAAGAAATCAGAGGCCTGACAGAAGCCGAAAGAAATGAAAATGATGATGAGAGTGATGAAGAAATTGAAGATCAAATAGAAGCTGTTCCTTCAGCTAAAGAGGCGTCGAATGCTGTTCTGGTCCTTCAACGCTTCTTCGAATTCACCGACTTACCGAACGCCGACGTAACACTAAAGCATTTAAGCAAAATTGATGCAGCTGTCAATAATGCTTGGGTTAAAAACACTGTACAGAAACACGTTACAGACTTCTTTAAACCATGTATTAACCATGAAAAACATAGTTAAAATTACGCTTTTACAAATGTTGTTTTAAGTTTTTAAAATCATCAATTTTTCAAGAAGAAACTTATTCGAGTCTTTATTTCAAGTATTTCTATCACAAATAGCTACAGAGGCGGCTGATAGGCATATATCACTATATACCTTCCGTAATTCTGGTCAATATCTGTTTACCCCGGCTATAACGTACTTCGGATATAACGTACTAGATCAGCTAGTCCCTTGAAGTACGTTATAACCGGATTATACTGTAGCTACTGCATTAAAGCTTAAGTTTATTTTTGCTTTATTTTCTATATTTATATAGATATGAATACTAAAAGTTAATCTAATTGGATGAACATTTGATTATAATTTATCTACTGTTATTATTTCATTTTATTAATGTTTGTTTCATGATATTTGATACAAATAGTCAACCAATTGAATTGACAATTTGATGTGTTTATACTTTTTATAATGCAGCCGGATGTTTAGATGATATAGAATTAATCCTAAGAATAGAATTGCAATTTATTCATATTCCGCATAGTCAAAAATTCTGCTTAAGTCCTCGAGATGCAAAATCTTAGAAATTGCCCTGGTAAGATGACCATTACTGTTGAGGTAGACGAGCCAGATGCGAGACGTTTTAAATCAACTCTCGTGTTCACTAACTTACTAAATAACTCGATAAACAACGTTTAGAACTAAAATAGGAAACCAAATTACACGTGCGAAAACATGCTCTTTGTGCTGCACGCACTTATTAGAATTGATACAATAATTATGTTTCATTAAACAATGAGCATAACACAACAATTACCTGATCGAACTGGCTCAGTTCAGAACTTAAAGAGATTCGACTCTGTTAAATTGGGCATATGCCCCAAATTTCCGGAACTATGTGCCAATCAGATCACGCCTTTTTAATTCTTTTTTTATCACGCTGTTTTCCCGCCTTTAGGTTGGTTTTTCTTGCCATAATAGACCCCTTTCACAATGGTGAAACTCTTTTGTTATCCTCCTAGGAACTATCCTCAACATCATGTGGGTCCTAATCTCAAAGGCGTGTAATGCTCTCAGCCACGCAGGTAATAGTTATGTACTTGCATTCGCGACAAAATGATGCGATGAAGAAATTTTGCTTAGCAGGGAATCATGTCTCTTGCCTCACTTCCAAACAAAGTCCACATCATTGTGAAAGGGGTATATTTAGTACTTTGGGATTCATCGAGCCAAATTACCGTACTTTAATAATTGCATAAAATGAAAGCTTTTCTTATTTCTTAGGTGCAATGAAATTGCCCTTGAGTTATGGCTCATAACGAAGTGAAAGTATTGGCTCTAAGTTCCGTCAGCGCAAGGTTTCTTTGTACACTGCTGGTAAGGACATTTATTGACTTATTGATTTGTGGTTTTCTTTCACTATCCATAAAAACTTTTCGCTCCTCCCATGTGCTGAATGTTGTACCTTCGTTTACACAAACTTAGATTCAAACAGATGCATAGTAAGAACAAATAAATATCGTATGCATCAAAATGTTTCCAGTAAAAGCCCGCTTAAAAAGAATCTTAGGTTTCGAGATCACCGTATTTAGGTTCCTGTGTATAGGCTACAATTTTGGGAGCAGCGTGTAAAGGTTGTTAGATATACTCTTATCACAATAATGATGTTGATACAATAATCGTTGAAACGCTGTAAATATCGAAAAATATTTTTAATTATTCTCAACTTGACAGAAACAAAAATCTGTGTAATCATTTATCATCAACTATCATATTGTTATTATTGTTCATTATCACTTGACTGATGAAGATTTTAATATCTTGTTTTTTAACCGTTGTGTTTTTATATTTTACTTTTCTTTTATTTTAAATGGTGGTTTTTCTACGTGATATTATTGTCATTATTTTCAATTTTTTTTATGCAGGATTGCTTTTCAGAGGGCTGTGCTACAAGCAATTATAAAAAATTATTATTCCAGAGTGTATTTTCAAAGTTCTCTAGCAAGGGATGGACCTGCCCCTCAATGCAATATTGGTTACAAGATGTTAAAAATAATAAAGCGTTTTCTGCTGCATACGATTTTTGTATCCGATTTCTTTCGCGTTAACACCGGAGGCGACCTATTTGTTTCCCGTTAGTATTGAAATAAACCAGCCGTATTGTTCTGACTTCGCACCGGCTACTCAAACATAATATGATCATCCTAAAACCATCTTGTATTTACTTTTGCCAACACAGGTTGCTTCAATGTTACAAATCTCGTCTCAAAACTCGGCATTCAGAAGTAGTTGGTTCAATATCAAGGATCTTAATGAAGAAGGTGAAATATGCTTGTATTTGTCCTCCTTAATCACAGATCTAGATTAATTGATACCAAACACGTATATCAGCAATAAATTTAGTATAGGGAATTGCCGAGGTGGAAAACTGACCCACACCTAATTAAAAATACAATATATTCTATTGTATAGTAACTTTTTATTTGGCGAACCTGTACTAGGAACTTGTATACTCTAGAATATAGTTTCCGAAAACTCTTACAGAACTGTTTTCATGATATATGAAATATATGGTGAAGCGAAAGAATGCTAAAACGCATAGCCTATCACTTTAGACCAACCATCCCAATTCAAATCTGTTAAAATGGCCTTTATGATTAGATACCTTTTAGGGTAAATCTGAAATTTAGTGGTTTTATTATGCGGGTGTTTATTGTATTCAACCGCCTCGCGACCTGCATTTTCATTATGTATTGTAGTGGAAGAAGCATCAAGATGGCTGTTGTTTCTCAAACCTATTTATTGCAAAGTCTCAATATCGACAAATACGATTAATTCAATTACTATGAGCGAATTAATTTTCACGAGCCTTTCTGCTCCCATTTATTGCCTGGCTGTAAAATATTGCATCTTCATATGGTAGCTTTGCCTCTCTGTTTCAAGTTGGGTCGCAACTAGATATAAACTTCCGGAGGGCTCCGTGATACATCACTTTTCATATAGATACCTTTGTCTTGTCGATGCGATTCAAATATTACTTTTAACTATAATGTATCTACAGTCACTATATCAAAGATGAATATTAGAACATAAACTGAACAGAACATAATAAAGTAAGAAATAAAATAAATTATGCATATTCATTCTGAATATTAGTCTAAAATCGAGATTAACCTAAAGATATATTCTACCATCAGTCAAAGATATTTTTGAATTAATGAAGAACTACCCATTCATTTATAGTACTAGAAACTAATAAATTCTAATTTATCTTTCCAGAGTCTGAAGTAATTCATCCAAGCGTAACCAGACTATCAACAAGGAGAAGGCGGGATGTTTCT
Organism: Pelagia noctiluca; assembly: GCA_963924455.1. NCBI lineage: Eukaryota > Metazoa > Cnidaria > Scyphozoa > Semaeostomeae > Pelagiidae > Pelagia > Pelagia noctiluca. The sequence continues at coordinate 16,838,995 of OZ004316.1, forward strand.
AATGACTCTGAACCTTCCATTGCTTACTCCGATATTCTTCAAATCAGTTTCAAATCTTTACGTTTTAACCGTTCATTTGATGCAGAATTAAGGTTGAATAAGAAATTTGTTGCTCCATTGGCTACAGTCCATGTTCTTGGTCTTGGAGGACGTTTGCTGCACAGAAGCAAGCTGGATAACTGTTTCTATAATGGAAGACTTGCTAAAGAAGCTAATTCTCTTGTTTCAATGGCATATTGCGGAAATTTGGTAAGAGTGCTACTTTTTCTTATAATTGTCTAAACTTTATGACTGTCTGTCATATGTAACGTTTCACCAACACTAATGTTCTTTGGTGTAGAGAGAGCTTGAGGCTAAGGCCCGAAAACCTAGGCATCGATAGAAAAAACACAAAAAAGCTACGACTAGTCTATGACAACTATACGGCAACTACTCGACAACTCTTATAGCATTACACTTCAAACACTTGTGATAAAGATACAAAAATTAACAGGCATCGCAAGGGAAACGACATACAATATTGAATTGATTTTCTGATAGGCTGCTAATTACAAATACAATAAATAGTTCCGGGTATTACGCACCAGAACAATGAAACTCAAAAGGAAGATCAACTGACTGCACTTATCTTTAATCATTGAAACATTCACGCTTGAGAACGATAATATCGATGTTAATGAACACAGCAATGACAATAAATCTCGCCTTCGTGACCCTGCAATTTCACCTCTCTAACAAATGGATCTATGATTTGGATTCATTAATACTAGTGCTTAACCTAGATTTAAAAAGTAAGTTTTTAAACAGCCAGAATGCGGGAAAAAGATAGCTAACGCATGTGTAGAATCATGAGCGTTTAAAAGACTTACCAATAAGTCTGATTGCTGTGAGGAAACCGATGTGAAAATATTACCATTTCAGGTTGGATTGATCCATACAGACGAAGCAAAGTACATCATAAAACCATTGGGTGCAGATGGAGATCAGAGCATGAATTATACCACCGCACCCCATGTCATCCAAAGGCAGCTGCATTCGAATCCTGACCAGTCATTCCAACATGTTAATTTTTCAGACATGGCCTCTAGAGGTAAGTTATGAGAAGACTTTCTAGGACAGGGTTACTAAAACCTTAAAAATTCAAGAGTAGTTCAAAAATAAGTAATTCTTTTAATGGTTTTGATTTCATCTTCATCATAGTTTACTGATTAGGATGAAATCGTGACGTTTAAAAACAATATGATATTTTTGATTTACAGTTTTAAGATTTCATAAACCTTGGAAATAGCACTCTCGTATAACCATGAAAAATTTTAGAACAGTCTTTAGATCGTTACAGAACTTGATGATGGCGAGGAGAATCGGAAACATAGTGAAATGTGATAAATACTGTTAAGCTTTGAATCTGGAACTCGCAAGAGAAATACGTCAGAACTATAATTGATAGGTACAGAATTTAAGGATGGTGAAGAAAATCGGAAATAAAGCGAAGCATAATAACGACTAAAGCTTCGCGTCAGGCACTCATAAGAGTAGTACGTCAGAATAGTAGTTGATCAGTACAGAACATGAGGATAGTGAGGAACATTGGAACATATTGAAACATAATAACTACTAAACTTTGCGTCTGGCACTCATCAGAGCAGTATGTCCGAGCATTGTCTTTGATCGATGCAGAACTTGAGGATGGCAAGGAAAATTGTAAGCATTGCGAAAAATAACGATAACCGAAGCTTCGCGTCTGGAACTCATCAGAGTAGTATGTCAAAACAGTCAAAATTGCATCAGAAAAGTAACCAATTTCTATCCACATATGGGTACAGCCATTCGTTAATTTCTTTTCAATTCTCTTTCTTACCTAACACTCTGATTAGAGTCCAATGGAAAACTTTACTAGTTACCATATTTTGCTATGTCTCTGATTTTCCCCACCATCCTATACAATTACGTATGTATAAACGTTTACCAAAATAGATAAAATTTCGGTTCCTCGGCCAATTTCATTAATGTTTACACTTGGCTCTTTTAACACACCGACTTCTGGTATTTAAAGTCATTAGGTTTTAATCTGATTTCTACAACTAGCAAGCGCATGCGCCAAAAAAGCTTAATCACGTAAAGCTCTCAAGTTCATTCTATAAACATATTGCGATTTATTTCGCAAATTAAGAAATCAAAATCGAGCCATGATTGGAGTGCTATTCCAAATTATGCTCTATAAACAATAATAAGCCAACGAATGATAAACAATGCCCAGGAAAGCAGATTATTTTACATTGATATTTGGTGTAGATATGTAAGCATATACTTTATAATGTGATAGTCTTTAGAGGGGGTTGTCTGCGAGCTGAAACAGTTGCCGTTTCCTCCACCATTGGCCCTTCTGGTGCACTGATAAAGTAGAACGAAAGTGCACACAAATAAATAAAATATTAAGGATTTTTTCAATTCGTTTGACTGATTTCCTGAGCAGAACAAAAGCGCACACCAACAAAAGCCAACAGTTGAAATTAGAAAGATTTCAGTACTAAAAGTTAAGATAATCGACGCTGATTGTTTCAAAAAGTCTCGAAGGACCGTAATTATGCTGATATTCGGCTTTATTTGTTGAAGTTTTCTTCTTTTGCACGCTTTGCAATAAAAATCCCTTTTTTGTCATTCTAGATATCAAATTCAGAGCCCGACTTAGAAGGTCTGCAGAGAACGAGAGGCCTAGCGAGAAAACTATTGAAACATTACTTGTGGTTGATCAAAAGATGGTTGAATACCATGGGCTGGATGCTGCAAGGAGGTACACTCTTACCATAGCGAGTATAGTAAGTAATTACGCTTATAGATAGACCAATGGAACGACTGATTAACGACCCTTGGTCAACAGACTGATTAACCGAGCCAAATCAATGATTGACCAATCGACAAACCACCCACTTATTGACTAGCAACTCGGTGGAGGGATTGACCGACTGACCCATAGAGTGAGTCACAAAATATAAACACTCTATAAAGAGGCCACCTAGACTAGCTTACCGGATTAGACTAACTAACCAGACTTTTGACCAAAAGATAACTCGATAAGCTGACTTACCGGCTGATAAACTGATTAACCGAGCCAGCTGCTAGCCTAGCGAATGAGCGATTAGTTGGCTAATTTCTTATTGACTGACTGACCGGCAAGCCCTACTGCTGATTGTCCGACCGAACTTTTAGCCGACTTAAAAGACAATTAGCCTGGACATATAACACAAAAGCTCAGGGAAAGGAAACCTTAAAAGCATTCTTTACAGCCTTATTCACATCATTTACGCTATTTTCACCATGATGTCATCCTTTGAAATGATATCTATTGGCTAGGCCTGTAGCCACAGGGTGGTAATTCGAGCAAGCTGTTTGCCAACCCTAGGATATTTTTCAAGTAGCCACAATCATTCTCTAATTTCCTTTTAGAATGTAATTGAAATAGAAGAAAATATTGATGAGAATAAGTGTGAAGAACAAAATATTTCATCATTGAAATTAGAGGCAAAATAAGATATAATATAAAAAAAAGTATTCAAAAGTTTTAAAATCAATTAGAAAGTATTCTGTTTCTATAGTGTCCATATACGTTTTATGGTTTAGCCTTACTCGATCCCTGGAAAAGTTTTTTAATGTCTTCAAAATCTTGCCTCCCTGGCTCCAAAGACCTGACCACGGGCCTGCTGTTGGCTAGAATACTTTCGTTGGAATATTCATCATCTTAATGATTTCAGAAATGCCCAAATATGAACAGTCTTCCATGAAACGTAAAGACAATGAATCCATCACTTATGTGCTCTTTGAATGTTAAGTTTTGGATTGTTTAGGATGAGCTGATTTTTTATAAGACTGGGGTAATGTGGGTAAGCTTCTGATTATTAGTACACTATTCGTTTCATCAGTACTTATTTTAGAAAAACCCAGAAAAAATTACGATTTCATTAGATGACGTCATACTTTTATTTCTGATTGTGATCCACTTTACTCTCATCTCATAGGTCGTAAATTACGATTCAGTGTAGTGTTCCATTTTGTAGTATGACTTTGAAGACGGTCATCTCAAATCGAAGTTATTCTTGAGAGTGTTTCTATTACACCCGCAGGATTTCATCGTTATATGCTGTGATAGAAATAATATCGATAAATGATAGCAAATGTTGGGTTGCTGGTATTCCGATTGGCTCTTTCTTACATGCTAACAACACTTACTTTCCAGACGCATGATATTCTACGTGACTCGAGCATTGGTAGCAACACTGTCAATATGGTGGTGGTAAAAGTTCTTATTCTGGTCGCCCCGCAGGTGCGTATAACCAGCCTGCATGCTACATTTGTACTTACTCCATAACAAGCGTAGATTACATTAAATGAAAACCCTAAACTCGACCACCCGTCCTGAAATTTCATAAAATCTTGGTTATAATTTGCCTTTACTCCCCGAACATATTTGGCTAATTTTGCTGCAGGAAAATTTGCTCATTAATCATCATGCAAGGAACACGCTGATTTCGTTTGGAAAATGGACATCCTTACAGTGGAAAAATACCAATGGTTTCGATTATGCTGTTTTGCTTACACGGTAATTCTTTTTTTGTGTTGATTTAGCTATCAATATAGCTATTACCAGATTTCTTGGAAAAGGTACCCGTTGTGGTCATAAAACATTCAATTTTTGAAGGGGTACCCATTTTGGGGGAAAACTCTCCAACAGAGAAGTTTGCTCAAAAATCATAGCTTTATTAGGTTATAAAGGTACATTCTGTTTCGAAAGTAATGATATGAACAAAATCTGACCCAATAACTCCGATTGATATAGTTGTAATTGCACACAATTTTAAAGCAGAATTGTTAAGAAACTTAGAAAAACTATAAATTCAAATGACCTACACATTCAAAAAGACAGACTAAAACGGACAAATGAGGAAAAGGCTTCAATATCTCGCGAGTGAAAATCCCATCCACAATCCGAGTTTTGCCTTTTTCATTTCAGAATCACTTGATGAGGCTTTTATGCAATCTGAAATATTTGTTTTCTCGAATCAAGGCCAATCTACCTTAGATTCCCTGCTTCGTTCATGTTCCTTATTGCTCCTTATGAAACTACGTTCATTGAATAATATTTTAGGTTTGATGTTTGTAAAGATAGTGAAGAACCTTGTGATAACTCAGGTATCTCTTGTCCGTGATGATTAAGATGCAAGATATATTATTTTCTTTTATCCATCCTCTTTTATCTTGCTCTCATCTACGTATTTTCTCCAGCCCATCGAGTGTCAGTATAACTTTAAGTTAGTAATGTGCTTTTGACCTTGCTAATGTGTCGATGTTATACGCTACTCCTTTTTGTTGGACACTTTTTATGACGGATATGTTCGAGCAGTAAGATTATTGAGCCTCTTGCTCAAAGTGTCTTAGACTCACGCCCACCTTTTGACCTGTCACATCAAGTTTTGTTGAGAGAATCTACAAGTCTTAAATCTTTTGTGTGATTTTAGGCAAAAAGCGAAAGGAAACATATTTTTTGTCCCATCGAGGAAAATCACTAGGGTTGCACTAGTCGATAAGTAGTCCACCTATTCAATAGACCCATTTTGCTTTGCACATAAACAAATACCGTACGAAGATAGTAAGCGTATTTGCCTAACAACTACTAATGAGCTACTTTGATTAGTTTACTTGTTTCTTGAAGCCAATAGCTTTCATGGATGACAAGCCAAAAATGTCTTGGGATTGAGCTATATAAGTTATTTTCTTAAATGTAGTTATGGGATGAGTTTTTATTTAAAGATTAAAAACTCAGTTGATTTTGTTTTTTCCACGAGTGATTAACAAAAATGGCTATTGTTTTTAGGCCTAACTTTCACTGGTGGAATTTGCAAATTTCCAACTTCTGTTTCATTGATAGAAGAAAATGGTCTTGGTTCTGCTTTTGAACTAGCCCATCAAACCGGCCACAGGTACGTTTGTTCTTGATATTTTTAGAGATGTCTTAGGTGCTGTCTAATAGGAATTATCATTATTAGCTTTTCAAACTAAGCTAGCAATAAGGTTTGCTAAAACAAATATCAAGATATATTTCAATGCATTTTTAAGCAAACAAGAGTATGCATGGTTTCTCATATCAAGATAGTGTATAACGAATTATTGTCGATTGGCTCTCTATCATAGTTCGAAGGCTTATGAAAATCCGTCATGATTCTTAATACTTGAATCTTAATTAGCAAATATCACTATTTCAAAATTAATCTCCAAGACGAACTACACTTCGAATAATTCTGTACCAAATAAGAGCACTCGTGGTTTCCATGTGGAGGTAGTACATTACGAATTATTTTCGTTTGGCTCTCGATCACTCTTCGAAAACTTACGCAAATCCGTCATGATTTCTAATTAGCGGATCTTTTTCAGATTCCGACAACTTCATTTCATTAGATGGGCTTTGAATAATCATAAGTTTGACGCTTCAGGTAGGCATGCCAGAGTGTCTTTCACACGGGAATTACCACAAAGTAGACAAGGACGCATGTAATTATTTGAATAATTCTTTATATCTTGATAAAAGATCATATATTATGGATTCATTGTTAGGATGGATGTGTCCATAGACGTGCCTATCTTTCTAAACTCATGCGATTAAGTTTTCCTGAGTATTTTACGCATGAAAATAGTTAAAGATAAAAAACCTGCTGAACTAGAAAGTAGCCTGTTTTAAGAGCTTTTATAAATTGAAAATAATATTTTTATTAAACAAGAGAGTCCTGTTCTTCTAGGACAGCTTTGAAGGATTTGAAAACCTCAATTCAATGGTTGTTGAATTTTCAATCGAGATAATTTGCTTGAATAGATATGACCGGAGCAGAACTCGAGCCTATAACCTCCGACCGTACCCCTCATCATTTTCATCTACAAAATCTCGATTCAATTTCCCAATTCTGCCCAACTTTCAGGTTGTTGATTTCTTTTATGAAAAATTATCTAAGTACAAATAAGCTTTTGCCAACTCCCAAAACATGTTTTATTTTTCTAGCCTTGGTATGGAGCACGATGGCATAGGAAACTCATGCAAAGGGCAAAAGCGAATAATGGATGAAAAGGGAGGACAAGGGAAAGGAGCATTTCTTTGGTCAACATGCAGCGTAGATTATTTCCAGAAATTTCTCAGGTGATTTCCCATCTGCTTCTCAGAAGTGCACTTGTTTTTCTATTTTTTAGCTTAAAGGAAAGACGTCTGGGTCGATTCTAGATCCGCATAGTTGCTGCACCTACCTGAAACGATTTCTTGCAATCTTTTACCGCCCAACATGAAGGTTTAAATTTTCAAGCAAATCGATGTTCCATCTGTTATCCCACAAGGTCTCTCTGAGTGCCGTTCTTAGTATCAAGCAAAGTAGGAGCAAGTTGTGAACCTCCTAAGACATCTTTTTATGTTCTTAAAGTGAATTCATACTTCGATTTATGATTCATTCATCACACTGTTCTTTCAATAAGATCATGAAGTAAAAAAACCAATTTTGGTTCATGGATCTCAAAGAAAAGTTTATATATTGAATGCAAAAAGACCGACCTCAAGTAAGACTCAAATATTTAATTGTATTGAATCGAGCAAGCCCGCCAGTTAAGAAAAATATAAACAATATAAACATACTTGTAGCTTTGATTCCGTTTAGTATATGATCTGTTTCTTATATCATTTTGTTTTTCTGTGATCACTAGGTTTAGAATTATTATTTAGCTGTCTTTAGTGTACATATAACCCTAGTGTTATTTTAGGCGTTTGAGAATCAAATGAAATTGACATCTAACATAATTGAGTATGGTATTAACTAATTTTTACGTACTTAGATATGTGGCTTTTCATTAGTACAAAAGTTTTATCATTAATGATGTCATAATTCATTAGCTACTACGATTAATGATGTAATGCTTATTTATGTAATTGTGATAAATTTGGACGATTCGAAAATCGATATCATATTGGAAACTGTAGCGTATATCGAGCTTAAGATGTCTGATAGCATCCCAAAATGTGAAGAATCTAGAAAACTTCCAAGATGTCTAATAACAATGATAAAATTCAACTGTAGGACAAAGCAATCCAAATGCCTGGATGATTTGCCACCCAAAAATGATAAGAATACGCTGAATTTATACCAACATTTCGGATCAGTGTATGACATAGATGAACAGTGCAAATTGTTTGCTGGTAAGGATTCTAAAGGCTGCTACTACACTGATCCTGTTGAGGTGAGTTTCTTCAAAATCTTGTTGTATGTCAATATCAATAATTTACAAGAGTGATGATGACCCGATAAGGATTCCAAACCACGACCTCTGAATCTTCACTTCAACCAATCAACCATACAACTTACCAAGGCAACCAATTCAACCCACAATCCCAAGCCATATAAATCTCTAAAACTTCACCAACACTCACGAAATGTAGAGACAAAACATTCGGGCTCCTTAACGACCACACCACGACTGCCAAAGGAGTATTCCACACCAGGAGGACCATCGCAGTCCCAACACTGGACAGGATTTAGAATTATACTTGAGAAGAGGTAGGATTTTGAAATTCAATAGAAATCCTGTGGCTTAGCGGTTCGATTTAAATTAATTACCCTGGTAGCTTGACTTTTGCTGCACCTGTATACGGTAAAGAAAAGAAGCATTGTTCCTTGATTTGAGCAGCACCCTCTGCTCGGTTTTCACTGCTTTAATCAAATTCACTGCCTTTATTTGCATCTTAGCAGCATGCACTAATTAGAAAAGTAATCAAAAAATCAGCTATCATGAATAGTTGATGAGTTGAACGATGGTATTGACTTTGAGATAAAAAAACAAGCCCGAACACTGACGTATATAAACTACCATATTTCTGGTCAATATGAAATCGTTCTACTCTGAATTAATAGCCCGAGGAACAAGAAAGGATTAGTTTTAAAAAAAATGGCAGTTATTCACGTCATCAAAAATAGCACTTGGGACAAAATCCAAAATGTTTCCAAGTCTTATTCGAATATCCATGGTCGATTTAGTAAGAATCAAATATTATCAAAGAGTTGACCGGCTCCTCAATTGTTAGGAAAAATTCCTGTGTAATTCGTAAACTGCCATATTATACATACTGTGTTTATGTTCAGAAAATTTCTGCTTGAACCAAAAAGTACCATCTTGGATCGTTTGCACACTTACATGTATTGGTTTAGACAAATATAGGTCTTAAAAGCGTCATTTAGATTCCTGGAAAGAGTTCATGAATCAAATTCAAATTTTGTCAATAATTCGGGCATACTCAATTAGAGTTGCAATATGAAAAAGGAGCTCTATGGAAATTAGCAACCCCCCCCCCACCACATTCAATATATATATATATGTATGCAATTGCTCTAAGTAAATACCTTTATGCGTGACATTCTTAGATCTGCATCGAACTGCTCTGTCTGGTACCTGATCGACAGACCTGTATTGGGACTAGCAAACCCGCTGTGGACGGCACATCTTGTGGAATGCATAGAGTGAGTTTTTTACTGTAGATGCAATCAATGCTTACCATCATACCCTGCTCAGAGGGTAATTCAACACTGCATATTTTTATAAATATAGTAAGCTTTAGGCCATATCATTTGTTGTAAGGTTATGTTTGTTGTCTGCGTGCTTCACCTAGGTCTCTTATCCCGACTGAGATTGGTTGGGTTTCACTCGTGTGAAATAGAATAACATCTCTTCTTAAAAATAAAAATATCTAACAAGGCTTCTAACTCTTGAAATAAGATGTGATTGTTTAGAAAAAAGTACAAGCTGTTTCTCAAGGGAACAGGTAGATTCGAATAACATGATTTAATAAAACTCATTGCTGTACGCTCTGCAACCAACGAGCAGTTAATTAACATACTTTGATTGTAGTTTTTGTAGTCGAGGTCTTCGTAATTTTAGTGGTTAATGCAACGACCCTAGGATATTGCCTCCCGGATATCGTCTCTTTAACGTTTATTGGTGTATTTGTATTTGTATTTGGTTGATTGGTGTATTTGTATTTGTACCCGTAAGGAAGGTCATAAATCATGCTATCGCTATAATAGGAATGTTTGGATAAGTCTTGAATAGATGTGTGTAGTGGCAAAGAGATGATATGATCCTCTACAATGGAATAATGTTACCACTGCATACTGATACTGCTACCATTGTCAGTACGCAAATTGGTTCAGATTAGGTATGCTAACAACTCATATGAGCAGAAGCTCCGTATTTTGAAAAAGGAGCCATAAACTCTTTCTTTCAAAAGCCCCCATTTTCAATTATGTATTTGAAATGAATTATTCTCTACGAGACTCTTCTCCTTCTTTTTAAAGAAAAGAAATGGCTCCTAAAACAGGGTTGAAGCAAAGATAGCAGCTGAACCTAAAACTCGAACTTTTTATAAAATCAGCCTATAACTCGAGTTATCGGCATTTTATGAAGAGAACAACAACAACAATATTTTAATAGAGAAACGAAACAGAACGATAATGCAGCTTGAACTTGAAAGTTTTTCATTGAAAACGATTGTTCTTGTTCGTGTTGAAATGAAACACACATCACAGGACACCATGTGTATAAGGAGATTTGGACGTCAAAGCAAAATGAATATCTGAATGTCCGTTCTGAACCTGAAAATCCTCTAGATAATTATGCTGTTTGTGTTCTGAAAGGTGCAGATATTGTGGGACACTTGATGAAAGGAGATACTAGCCATTTTTAGAAAATAATTTTCTACTTTCTTCGAAGTCATTCGGAAGCTAAGTGCATTGCCAAAGTCACTGGAAAGAAGTGCAATCAGGGGGATGGAAAGGGTTTGAATGTCGCATGCAGCCTTGAAGTCACTGGACTTAAGAATTTTATCTCTATTTAAAAAACAGCTCGATTCGATGAAGAGTTTGTGATTAAAATATTGTTGTCATTGTTGTTGTTAGTAATTTGGCACAAAAATCTCGATTTATCGAGGGAAAATAGCCGCAGCGGGTATAAAAAATTGTTCGAGTTAGCGAATGTTCGAGTTATCGGGGGTTCGAGTTATCGGGGGTATATTCATATGTAAGTAGTGTTGAAGGTTCAGGGGGAATGCCAAATCTGTACGAGTTAACGAAAGTTCAAGTTATCGCATGTTCGAGTTATCGGGATTCTACTGTACGTTTCATTTCCGATAGTTTAGATCAAGTTTTTAGAGAAAAGGGTTCTGACCCTGTTCTTTGCTGTACAATTATAGTAACATTCGATTACTCTGCTTCGTATAAACTTTGCTCAATCTTCATTCACGAAACTAGTCCATCCTGGATTTAGATTTACAAGGTTTGGTATTCTTGATGATAAGGCTCCTCTTAAGGACTCTCGATGAGAGGTATAATCAAACTGACCCTAATTTTCATCTACAAAACAGGTACATTCGAATAACATGATTTTATAAAACCCGTTACTTTACTCTCTGCAACCAATGGGCCGTTAATTAACATTCTTTGATTGTAGTATTTGTAGTCGAGGCCTTCGTAATTTTAGTGGTTAATGCAACGGCCCTAGGATATTGCCCCCCCCCCCTGTATATCGTCTCTTTAACGTTTATTGGCGTATTTGTATTGTACGCTTTTATACATTAAAAGGAACGCTCCTCTCCTTGAATTTCCAAAATATACTGAACTTTGCAAACTTCTGGTTTTATTGCTTCTAGTGGTGCAAGCATGGACGCTGCGTTGAAAAGCATTCCCCTGATTCTGAAGCAATTGACGGGGGATGGTCTTCATGGTCAGAATTCAATACTTGCACTCGACGCTGTGGAGGAGGCGTGGCCTACAGACAAAGGAAGTGTGAAAGCCCTAAGTAAGATGGAAGGCATTTGACTTCTTATTCCTGTTAAAGAAAGATTGCAGAAACGTTGTATGAACTGGGGGAACTGGGACGACTTGGCCCAATTTTTTGCAATTGAAAACATACCCTGATAATAGAAATGCTCTTTCGTGATACACAAAATGCCCTCATTTCACACAAAACGTGGTCGGTAATAAAACTTCAACTCGGATTCTGATTAATTCTTGTTAATGTTGTGAAGTAAACAACCACTTTATCATGGACAATCTGAACCACTTCTTCTAGAAATACGCTCTTTCTTACATGAACCAGTAATATTGGTTTGAAGTTGGCTGTCCTAGAATATTCCGGCTCGGCTTATTTTATGCTTTTTTGAATTTATTAAAGATTTCAGGCTCGTTTTCTCTTAGATTATTCTTGTAAAAAGAGTGTAAATACATACTCTTAGCAATTTATAGTTTTTAGTTTCATTGTTTTCATTTCAGACCCAGAGGGGGTGGAAAGTTCTGTGAAGGAAACCCGCGCCAGTATCACATCTGCAACACAGAGGTTAGGTTAATATTGCCTGTTTACGCAAATTTTATGCCCAGCATCGTATCATGCAAATAATGTTGGTCCGTTTTTCTTTAAGTCCAACCATGTATCCTAATTTATAACTTTTAAAATTGAAATATGTTCAAGTGATACAGAGACTACCCAAGGACTCAAAAAACAACGAATATATGATAATTGAATAGTCTTTGGACGGTACAAAACTTCTGGTTTGCCTATGTCGATCCACATCTGGGTATATTGATTTGTTTAAAGGTTTTTGTTTCGTTCTCTTTCTGACGTATTACTCTGTCGAGTGTCAGACGAAAAGCTTAAGTAAACCATGTGTTCATTATGCTTCCGATTTTTCTGAGCCTACTATTTGCATGCGACAAAGAGACCCAATGTACCCATTCGGTTATCATCTCTGGCTGTCAAGTAACTCTTGAAATTGGGCGTGCAACCAAACGGATGCTCATTTTCGGTACTCAAGAACCAAAAAGCGCTCAAATGGCTAGCAACGAGCAAAAACTAAAACGGTTAAATATGGTTATGGATATACTAAGGTACTCAAATGTTACATGATTGTAGATTTGTGATCGAGAGATGAAATATGTCTATCTGGCTACCACCACTGAGCAATTGAGGCGAAATAATTTGGGTGCTATGCAAATTTAGAAAAAAAATTATAAAAATCTCATTTCTAAAATCTCAATTTTCAAGAAAAGGAGTGAAAATCTCATATTTGCGCTATCCACTCGTTTTTAAGCTTTTTTATGGTTATTTGTGTTTGGAAAATATACCAATTCCGATCTAGGCATGCTTGGAGTCAACTGTTAACTTTAGAAAAATGCAATGCAGAAAACATTCAGGGATGTTCCTTGGAGATTCAAAATACGACTGGACGTTTATAGGGAAGGATGGTAAGAAATCTTTCATACTCCTTTAGCCTTATCTTTTCAAATCTAGACTCACGTGGGATGCATAGCCAAGAGGATTAAGCGGTTTGCTATGTGCAGCTAAAATAAATCTTGGTCGTGTGAGATCAACATCTGTATAAGTGGGTTGTCTTCCTTTTAGGTGTTGTTCACCGTCCTTCGGAATGGCGTTAGCTAGAAATCTCATGCCTATGCTGCAAATAAGACTTCTCTGGTCCTACACAGGCTGACACTTTAAACATGAATTACTTAATTGCTCTTACTTTATAAATAACATCTTACTTACAATCTTACTAGTTTTGTAGATTTTGCACCCCTTATACAAAAGTTTTCAACCCTTATACAAACGTTTTCACCCCTCATACAAAATTTTTCATCTCATATACAAAGGTTTTCATCCCTTATACAAACGTTTTCACCCATCATACAAATGTTCTCAACCATTATATAAAAGTTTTCACCCCTCACAATTAAGTGTTCACCCCTTATATTACAGTTTTCACCCCTTATACAAAAGTGTTCAACCCTGAAACAAAAATTCTCATCCCTTATACGAAAGTTTTTACCCTTATACAAACGTATAATTCAAAGTGAAAAAGTGTTCAGCGTGTTGTACACTATGGAATAACTCGAAAATCCACTACTCTTTTGCAAAGAATCAATATGCATACATTTAATAGATATACATTCGATGCTGCAAGCTTTGCTTTTCGACAGGGAAGTTGTATGATTCAAAGAGACGATTTTGAAGGAAAAAATAAACCCAATTCAATTTCTTTTACTTCCAAATTCGATCAGCAGTTATTTTATGATTTGTTTGTGTCTTGTTCGTTACTGAATGCCTCCTTTAAAATTTCTGCTTTAAATCTGGTCAGGGAGTTTGTGATTGCATCGATTTGATTTCTAACTTATTGTTAAAGAAATAACGTTTCTTGGTTATACTCCATTATCACTCTGTACTTTTGGACCTCAAACACTGTGATTTTAGGAAAGGGAATGCAGTTATTTACTCAGTAATGATACAGTGGAGCTCCAACATACAAGCATTTTGCTACTATGATCAGACGTTTGGGCCGAGATACAAAATCTAATCAAAAGGAAAAACTCATTCAGCCCTGTCGACATTCTTGTCGATTTTTTGACCCCCATTTACGGCCTGATCATCTTCTAAAAGAACCTTAACATCTAGTGACCGTATTAACAGGGTTTCACTGCGCTGAAGCTTCCTAACCTACTTTGATTGTTTAAAATTATCTCTTACTGAAATACCTGTATCATATTTACCCTTAGAGGTCATGTGCTATTTGGAATGCACTGCTCAGTCAAATTACAGCGTAACGAAGCACTTTGGCCGAGCAATTGATGGAACAAACTGCTATGATCAAGCTGGTAATGTTCCTGGCAGATGTATCTCCGGTGAATGCATTGTGAGTACCCATTTGTTGGAGTGTGAAAGAAGAGGGTAATTATGTAGCGCTGATTGATTTCAGCACAAAGGACTCAATGAATAAGTACAGTTGTCACTCGAGCAGTATGACCCCTTCCTCCCAATGTGACCACACCTCGTAATAAATTATACTTACTTATCGGGAATCCGAAGAGCTGGCGAGTTCTCTTCTCGCTCTTTACGCTAGGTCTGGAGATAGTTTCAAACCCTCACCCTTATATGATAAGTGCATTGGGGCCCGTTAAGGAGAATCTCTAAAACGTTCTTTGGCTGTTAAGAGAAACATATCGCTTTTGAATAATCGGTCTTCGAGTCAGGTAAATTTTAAGAGAAATAATCAGCTACCCCCGTTTCCACCTTTCATGTTGATGTTAAGGTCGGTCCTTTTGATCAGTCTAGAATATGATTTGTGAAATGCAATTTATCTATTTATCATATCATCTCCTTAATCCCATTGGCGGTCGTGCTCTGTTTGTGCATGTAAGCTATCACACATGATCATGAATACATTGCATTGATGAGAAACAAACACGCACATGACTTCTCTCTGTTCCTGATTTCTCTCTGTCTCTCACCATACTACTGAATATACCACACACCACCAAGATATAACCGTCCATTCAGCTGAACATCCCCTACACCCATCTTTCATACTAATTAGAGGTATCCCACCTCTCTGCTGAATATTCCTCACACCACCCAGAGATATTTCTCCATACTTTTGAATATCCTCTACACCCATCTCCCACAATAATCAGAGATATCCCATCCCTCTACTGAATATTCCTGACACTACCCAGAGATATCCCTCCATACTGCTGAATATCCTCTACACCTAACTCCCGCACTAATCAGAGGTATCCTGCCGCTTTACTGAATATTTCTTACACCTCTCAGAGATATTCCTCTATACTACTGAACATCCTCTACACCCATCTCCCTCCCTTTTACTGAATATTACTCACACCACCCAGAGATATCCCTCCATACTGCTGAACATCTCTTACACCCATTTCCCACACTAATCAGAGGTATCCCACCCCTCTACTGAATATTACTCACACCACCCAGAGATATCCCTCCATACTGCTGAACATCTCCTACACCCATCTCCACCACTATTCAGAGATATCCTAACCCTTCACTGAATATTCCTGATCCTACTCAGAGATATTCCTCCATACTACTGAGCATTCCCTACAACCATCTCCCACAATGATCAGAGATATCCCATCCCTCTACTGAATATTCCTGACACTACCCAGAGATATCCCTCCATACTGCTGAATATCCTCTACACCTAACTCCTGCACTAATCAGAGGTATCCTGCCGCTTTACTGAATATTTCTTACACCTCTCAGAGATATTCCTCTATACTTCTGAACATCCTCTACACCCATCTCCCTCCCTTTTACTGAATATTACTCACACCACCCAGAGATATCCCTCCATACTACTGAACATCTCCTACACCCATCTCCCACACTAATCAGAGATGTCCTAACCCTTCACTGAATATTCCTGATCCTACTCAGAGATATTCCTCTATACTACTGAGCATTCCCTACACCCATCTCCCACAATAATTAGAGATATCCCACCCCTCTACTGAATATTCCTGACACTACCCAGAGATATCCCTCCATACTGCTGAATATCCTCTACACCCAACTCCCGCACTAATCAGAGGTATCCTGCCGCTTTACTGAATATTTCTTACACCTCTCAGAGATATTCCTCTATACTACTGAACATCCTCTACACCCATCTCCCTCCCTTTTACTGAATATTACTCACACCACCCAGAGATATCCCTCCATACTGCTGAACATCTCTTACACCCATTTCCCACACTAATCAGAGGTATCCCACCCCTCTACTGAATATTACTCACACCACCCAGAGATATCCCTCCATACTGCTGAACATCTCCTACACCCATCTCCCACACTAATCAGAGATATCCTAACCCTTCACTGAATATTCCTGATCCTACTCAGAGATATTCCTCCATACTACTGAGCTTTCCCTACAACCATTTCCCACAATAATCAGAGATATCCCACCCCTCTACTGAATATTCCTGACACTACTCAGAGGTATCACCACAAATCTTAGCCTCCCCTTCATAATTGCAAACCGCCTGCACTTCTGAGCACAGGTGGCATTCAGTTGTGTTCAAAGGAAAGTAACATGGAATTTAAACAGCAATAGCTAATTTTCATACACCGAAAACATCTGTTTTTATCTCTGATCTATTTCTATTCATTATAGCCTGTTGGTTGTGACCTTGTTCTCGAATCCAAGGCGAAACGTGATCGTTGTGGCGTCTGCAAAGGCGATGGAAGCTCTTGCAAGCACAATGTCACAGTAGGCCAACGAAATCCTGCAATATTAGTCAATGTGACTGATAAAAGGGGGAAAGCACCCCAAAAGGAAGACGTTAATGCAACAGAGTCTAGTACTTCAACGTTGTCTGCTGCAAAGAGTGGAGGTGTCGAGAATAGTACCGTTGCAACAAGCTCGAATAGTACTTTGAACCCTGTGAGGATGAATTTGAATTCAACAAATATCAATTCAACTGAAGTGGCCGCAGGTAAGAGGCCCATGGCATACAGTCCCTCGACTTTTTATAATTTTTTAAGATAGGACCTGAAAAATAAACGACGATTAAAATTTTACAGCTTTGCTTCAGTAGAAATACTTTACAAAACGATAAGGGGTCTGTTTATCAATCCTAGTATACAATGCGTTACAATAATGGAATCTAGGGGAACCTGGTACAATTGTTGTGAAAAATCTATTGTGATCGTTGGTGTATAACCAATAAGAAATAGATGGATGTATTCTATAAATAATTCATACACTATGATATTAATGAAGAAAGAAGTCTATCTCCAGCACCATGTTGGTTCATAATTCTACTTTTGCACATACAACAAAGCCTATTTCTTTTAAGATCTTTTATCTTAACATGCCAGTACTTCGAGGTATTTCAACTTAAGATATTCTTAGTATTTGTTTTAACTCATCATAAATGAATTAAAAATCATAAATAGAACTTGATGAGGTTATAAATCATTGTAAATGATCATCCTTTAACCTGTTTGCTGATAAATATCTTTTGTATCTTTTGTATCACTGTATATTATTATCGTATTATGTAACTTTTTGAGTTTAGGTAGTTATTGTAATTGTTTTATTATATTAATTCTCCATATTTGTATAGTAGGTAAAGGGCCATCTCAGCCTAAACACCATTGTTAACAATTCATAAAATATATTTTTCAAACAGAAAATCCCTTCCATTGCATACATATGTAATGTTAGTCCATCCATCCGAGTTGTTTGCTGTTGCTGATGATGGTACTGGGGAATGACGATGTTTGATTTATTTTCATTCACAGACATCGACCATATCTCCAAAGTACTGCAGAAATTGAAGACCCTACGGTCTCTTATGAAGACAGTTTTGCTGAAGAGATGCTCTGGTAACGATAAATGCCTGATGAAATATAAGTACTTTGACATGAAGCACAAAAGAACTGAAATCACACGTCATGATGACTTTGAATGGGTTGTTCTTTCGTCCGGTTGCAGTCTTACTTGTGGAGTTGGTAAGTGTAAGCACAAGTGAAATATTTGTTCACGAATTCATATGATATTATTCAGATAAACATAGTGAACAAAGCTAAATCACCGATAGTTGATGAAAATATAGCAATGTCACTCCTTTTTTCCAGTGGCGTACATAGCTTCCGGAAATTGGCGTTGAAAAAATCAAATAGGTCATGTAATGAAATATAGGGATCTTGGTCCCTTAATCTCCCATTGCATACCCCACTATTTTCAAACATTTTCAAACAAAATCACATAAAGCGAATAGGCAAGAGTTCAATTTGTTTTCATACTGGCAAGAATTCAATTTGTTGTTTAGACACTCTATATCCGATATCTTATAAAATGCTTGAAACTTTTTTGATTGTATCTAGATTTGTTTCCCCCGTTGTCTTATTCAAGATTTGTGGCTCTTGTAAAAGCTATAAGAGAAAATTATGTTTTAACTTATAAAAACATAAGCCATTTTTATTTCGTGATGCATATTTGGCGGATTTTCATTTTCGACTTTCTTGCATCAACTATAAGTATAATGTTTTCTTAGACCTAGAAATCTTAAGCAAAGAAAATCAGTAGAAACATCTGCATTGTGACCTTCCTGACTATTCATAAATCACAAGAAGCCCTGTGAAAAATTATTTACTATCGCAAGAATACGACCCTTCAGTAAATCCTGTTAAAAATTGATTTGCTTGTTGATTTTTGCCTAACGATGGATATTTTGAGATCTTATTGCTGAGTACAGTGGTGTGCATTGCTAAACCACACTACGTCAAACTTCAAATCGAAAGGCTGCTTGTTGGCAGTAGTTTTCAATTTCAAAATTTGTGTAGCACAAGTGAGAGCAATTAACACACTAATACCTATATGTAGTGATGTAGTGCCTGCTACTCTACTCCTGCTGGAAATAAGGCTCCTGTGGCCTTAGCCAATTAAACATAAACCCATTCAGCTTCTTTTTTGATTTCAGGGACTGCAACACTGTTTCCAGAGTGTCGGAGAGTGGACGATGGATCGCCAGTGGCTAGAACATTCTGCGACAAAAAGATCGAGCCTGTGGTCAAAACAAAGGCTTGCAAAATGCCTTCGTGCCCAATCAGGTAAAAGCTTTTTTAAGCATAGCCAAAGTCAAAATTGTTAATCAGGAAATGTTTTTTCTTTCATTAAAAATTTTTAAAGCTTAATTTAGTTTCTCTAAGCAACTTCACGAAGGTCACCAATCTACACGACTCCAGCTGCATATAGCTAACTGCTTAAGCTTCTCGGCCACTCAGCCTATAAATGGCCGATATGACTTTACAGGATGGGCAAGCCTAAAGTTATTACACTCGTTTGAAATGAATATTCTTCACTTATAGTTATTTTCTTCCTTGTGCTCTTTCCTCTCCATGTAACAGCATCTTGTCATTCATTTTTATTTTTACCCTGAACTGCACTTAAAAATTGCCTAGTTCTGGAAAGTCACATTGTTAAAAATTTTTGACTATCAACCAGTTTTGGTTTTAAGCCGCAATGCATTGCTGACTAGATCAAAATCGTTGTTTGAAAATCTTATACTTCTCTCATTATGGCATCTAAACAAGCCTAAACTAAACCAGATTATTAAATGGAGGACTATTGTTGGCCCATTTGATGATTCCAATACTTTTGCTTGGCTGTAAAGGAACCTAGAGAAAATAAAACTGGGTTAACCATTAGAGTTATCAAGACTTCTTATGGTATGAATAAAAAGTGTTTTTTCTATGAGCTCTAAAGTTCCAACATTTACTTTCAGATGGGTTACAGGGGCCTGGGACTCATGCAGTAAGTCTTGCAGCGGTGGTTTTCAGTCACGTGGTGTACACTGTATGGAGTTTGTAAATGAGGATTTCATCATATCTGATGATATGTGCAAAGACTTAAAGAAGCCATCTTCAAAGCAAAGCTGTAACAGAGATCCCTGCCCACCGAAATGGGTCACTGAACCATTTGGACAGGTTAGTCTAATTCCACAAAGCCCCCTCTCCGACGCCTGTCTCTCTGCTAATCAACATACTATAACAATAACCATATCCATACTATAGCACAACCATTAATCAATACAGAACTTCAGAGGGGTGAGAAAAATCGGAAACATAGTGAAATATAATGACTACTGTACCTTTGCGTCTGACATTCACCAGAGTGGTACATCAAAAAGAGAACAGAAACGAAAATTGATTTCCAAATTTCTGATTTCCCTATCTCTATCCACATCTCGGTACAACAAGTTGTTAGATTTCTTCTTCGTTCTCCTTCTACCCTTCCACACTGATGATTGTCGGACGAAAAGCTTTATTAGTTGCTATATTTATCTATATTTCTGATTTTCTTCAGCATTCTACACAATTGTGTACTGATACAATTTCGGAGTATTTACTGAAGCTTTGGTATGGATGTATCCACCTCTTGGTTTGACCATTCGTTGGCTATCTTAGTCGTTCTCTAAATAAAAGTTTTGGATGACACTCATCGGGCTTATGTAATATAGTCCTTAATATTTATTGGCATGATATTGCTTTGGTACTTACCGATGTTTACAGCGTAACTTTCAGTATACATTTTCAGAAATATGATGTTAGCGAGTACTCCGTTTTGCATCATTGCTTATTTTTCATTATTTCTTTCCTTTCTCTAATTATACACGATCAGGTTACAGCAATATACACCTATTGCTTTTTGAGCTGCCCAGTGAAAAGAATCCCTATGTCAATACACAGTGGTAATCTTGAGTCTATCCGCTCATAGTGAATGATGACCCGCCATTCGCATGTGAGCTAGGAGACCCACCCGGACTTTTCAAGGTCGCTGAAAGGATGGAAAAATGAAGCCAGTAGGTGCTGCACGGTTGGGGGACTGCGTCTGAAGCGCCACTGCCTTCGATCTTCACGCCTTTGTATTTGCACCTCAATACACAACACCGAATGAAAATAATAAAGTAAAGGTAACAGTTCTTGCTTCTCCGAGTCTAGAAATGAATATCTTGACCAACCAAGACATCATTAATTGATCAGTTTATATTGATTTTAGTGCTCTACTACTTGTGGGAAAGGAGTTCAGCGTAGGGAAGTTGTCTGCAGACTGAGTAAACCAAACAATATCAAAGTTATTTTGGATGATGCAAAGTGTAGAGCCCTTGAAAAGCCGCAACAAGAGCTCATCTGTAATGTTCACGTTCCATGCCCTGGAGAAAGTAAGTGCTGCTCTCAGCAACTATCGAATTAGCTTCTTTTAGACTTGATCAATAGACTCATCAACATTGAACATGTTTTTTTTTAACAATGGTTATACAAGAAAAACCAGAGTTTTTTATTGCTCTTTGTCCTATTTTTTGCAGACAGTTGTGGTGGGAATATCACTGGAGCCTCTGGTGTTCTGAAATCTCCACGATTCCCCAACTCCTACCCGAGCAGTAAAGAATGCATCAGTGAAGTTACTGTGGCAAAAGGGAAAGCCATCATGCTGGAATTCACTACGTAAGCTCTAATTTTTCATAGTATTGGAAGAAAAACGTGTAATTTCTTGTTTATGATATTCTGTCCGGTGATTGCGAAAGCATAAAGCTAGTAGTAACAGAGACCTAGTCTCAGCTTTTTACGGTGGCCCATAACTGTCACGTCAAATTAAAGCGTCACAACAAAACAAAGCGCACAGCAAAATAAAAGTCACAGCAATTTAAAGCTCACAGCAAATTCAATCAAAACTTATCACATCAAATTAAAGCTCACAGCAAATTAAAGCCCACAGCAAAACAAAGCTCACAGCAAAACTAAGCTCGCAACAAATTCAAATTCTCACAGCAAATTGGAAATACTCACAACAAATTCAAATTCTCACAGCAAATTAGAAATTCTCACAGCAAATTCAAATTCTCACAGCAAATTGAAAATTCTCACAGCAAATTCAAATTCTCACAGCAAGTTGGAAATTCTCGCAGGAAATTGGAAATTCTCACAGCAATTTCAAATTCTCACAGCAAATAGGAAATTCTCTCAGCAAATTGAAAATTCTCACAACAAATTCGTAGAGAATGGAAACCAGGCCACACGTGTTGCTTTTTATTTGGATGTTCGATTCGATTCGACTCTTCAAAGAACAGCCATTCCTAGCAAAATATTTTGCCCTTCATGTGGCAGCGAGCTGCATCAAAATGCCAATTATTGCATGAAGTGCGGATCAAGTTATTAGATTGTTTAGTTGATTTACGTCATATCATTTGCATTACTTGTTTCGGAAACGGGCCTAAGGTATCTGTTCTACCCAGGTAGTACCCTGTCTGTGTTCTACCTACCCTAATAATTCGAATAATAAGCCCCCGAATAAGCCCCGGGGAGGCTTATTCAAAACTCGATGCTTCAGAGGGGGGCTTATTCTAATTAGGGACTTAAATGGTCTTAGAATTAGCGACTTAAATCGTTTTCGAAACAAGTAATGCAAATGATATGAAGTAAATTAGATATACAATCTACTTACTTGATCCGCACTTCAAATAAAAAGCAACACGTGTGGCCTCGTTTCCATTCTCTACGAATTTGTTGTGAGAATTTTCAATTTGCTGTGAGAATTTTCAATTTGCTGTGAGAACTTTCAATTTGCTGTGAGAATTTCCAATTTGCTGTGAGAATTTGAATTTGCTGTGAGAATTTCCAATTTGCTGTGAGAATTTGAATTTGTTGTGAGAATTTCCAATTTGCTGTGAGAATTTCTAATTTGCTGTGAGAATTTCCAACTTGCTGTGAGAATTTGAATTTGTTGTGAGCTTAATTTTGCTGTGAGCTTTGTTTTGCTGTGGGCTTTAATTTGCTGTGAGCTTTAATTTCATGTGATGATTTTCAATTGAATTTGCTGTGAGCTTTAATTTGCTGTGACTTTTATTTGGCCGTGAGCTTTGTTTTGTTGTGACGCTTTAATTTGACGTGACAGTTATGGGCCACAGTAGCTTTTGCTGTCTGATCTTCTGTCGCTCTTTACTTCTGTTGATAACAATTATATTATATGTATTTTGACTAATATAAAGATGGGTGAGTCAAAAAGGAAATCCCTCTACATATCTTTGAAAGAGAACTATTCAGAAATAATCCATGCTTTCAACATTTTCCATAAAGTCGCCTTCGGTGAATTTAATGAAATCAACTTGAGAATGTTTTAACGAAACGTTAAAAGAATGGTTCATGTCCAAATTTTTCTCTTGAAATTTTATAACCTTGTGAAATTCGGCTCTCGTATTATCATTATCTTTGAAGGATGTATAATTTGATACCCCAATTTTCTCTTTTCATTTCAATTACAAATTCTGAATGATATTGAAAATGAGTAAATTTTGATTACTTCAGCTTGAAAATTGGTCACCCCAGCAACTCAATCAACAAATGTGGAGGAGATTTTCTGCGTGTTACCGACGGGGGCTGCAGTGATGCCAATAATCATCCATATACAACTTATTGTGGTGTAGAAAAGCCTAAAGATGCCTACATCTCAACGAAGAACAAAATCTGCTTGAAGTTTGTCTCAGATGAAGCAAAGACAAACAAAGGATATTCTGTTAAGTACACAGAGATTGAGGAATACAAGAATGAGGGAAGATTCGTGGGTAAGTTCTTTTTCATAAATATTTATGATCACACAATAGCTTTCAACAATAAACTCTCTGTATATTCGTCCTAAACTGGAAATCTCTTAGATCTGTGTTAATAAATGATTGTCACAACATGCTCAAGCCATACATTACTGCCAGGCTGCTGATAGATTTCCTTGTCTACTGATCTGCTTATCAATAACGGAACCTCATCAAAGGCCAAAATCGATCTTTGAAGACTAATTTTCTAGGTTGCTGCATTGAAAATTTTAGGAAATCAGAATATGATTTTGCATGCTTAGCTATAAAGAAGGTATCTCGTGCTTCTTCCCAGTTCAGTGCTTGCACTGCATTTTCAAAAGTTAAATTTGCATAGATTGAAAAAATACTCTTGAGGTGGTTTAGCTGAACCTTTTGCAAATATAACTTTTCAGGGTACTTAAATTACCAAATTCTTACCCGTGGTAATTCATGTAGTTCACGAAAAACTTACGTGATTAGTACTAATTCCAGAGCTAGTTTACTTAACTTACTCACCTTACTTAAATTAACTTACTCAAATTACTTAGCAGGTAAATCCCCAAATTATTGTAAGGAAGATTATTAGAAAGAACATAATTATCGAAATTTGTGAAAGTATGATTATTTATTAGTTTAGCTCAGATGAACAATATCAAAATCGATTCATAGTGGTTTCAAGGTTAAAGAGACAAACACAAAAAATGAACAGCTCCCTATTTCACTGGATTCTTCGCCCCTCCTTCCAACGGAAAGATATGGGGTGCGAGGAGGATTTCGCTATTGGAAGGAGAGAGTGACGCGGGACAGATCACTCGCCTGTGATAGCCAACTATCCGAAACTGGGGAGGAGGGAGGGTTTTTATGCTAGAAGAATATTTCCTGGCATGCTTGTGCTTTTATACTTGGTCTCCTGAGAGTTAGGGGATCTGTTTTCTTTGTAATCTGGGGTGATGTCCTCAGTGAGAATAGGGAACTAAATTTTTATCAATTACTGGAACTAACTACTAAATTTTCCCATGCCAAATTGACATTATCTCCCTATTTTCATGCAATCTATGTGTTCCTTAACCACCACAAAATATCTTCAGACAATATGAAATATGTATATCCCAAATTTCAAAGGCCAAAGCCTTCTTTTTCTGATACCCTTTTTTCCAAACCAGCATTGAGTAACAGTAACAGTAATGAAATGAATTGAAAAT
Organism: Pelagia noctiluca; assembly: GCA_963924455.1. Lineage (NCBI taxonomy): Eukaryota > Metazoa > Cnidaria > Scyphozoa > Semaeostomeae > Pelagiidae > Pelagia > Pelagia noctiluca. The sequence continues at coordinate 16,864,199 of OZ004316.1, forward strand.
ATTATGAAGCATGCAATAGCAGTAATGAAATGTATCGAGAAATATTATAAAGCATGCAATAGCAGTAATGAAATGAATTGAGAAATATTATGAAGCATGCGAAATCAGTGATGAAATGAACCAAACACAAGGCACCAAACAAGCCCCCACGTGATTTCATGAAATCTTCATTTGTCCTGCAAAAATTACCAAAATCCTACAAATGGTAACTTATATATAATAACACAGCTTTTCTTGCCTAGTCACTTGGGGGTTTACACTCATAATCTCATCTGGTCCGTTGGACTGGGTTCCGGGTGACTAGATGGGAGGGTATCCTCCCCTTTAATGCTTATCAACACTCTCCAGGTGGTTATTTTCATCTTTAGCCATAATTACTACTTAACAGGCAAAACGGAAGCTTTTGGTAATTTATGAGGTTGAACCCTGAAAGAGACATTTAAAAAAGGAGTTACAGAGCGGGGGTCTCCCACCTTGCCATCCCGGAACCCCCTTTTCAGAACTTTGTTTCGCATAAATTGGACATCCTAAGAAGACTCTTATGCACATGGGTTATTATAGGTGTTTTTTGCTGGAGGGGTCAAGTATGAATTCGGTATAAAAATACATACCTTTAGGAAAAAAATTCAGCTTTTCAAAAATAGATAATCAGCAAGAAACACTAACAATTTAATTTGGAGCCAACACTTCCCTCTTATTTCAAATGCTCTAAAATCTGGCGTTGCACTACACAGTCATGATGTAAAATATTCTTTCTCATGCCCATTTTTGACCCATATCATATCAGTTTGAAATAAGAGGTTGGTATTTTAATGGGAACTTTGTTAAAAAAAAACTGGAGTTTTAGCTAAAATAAGAAAAATTAAGGGTATATGATCTACTTGCCCTCTAATACCCAAAATACCAAGCTTCTACTTGGTTAATTGAGAGGTTATCTATCATGAATAATTATATGCCACTACCTAATTCCCTTTTTCCTAAGTTTTGCCAAATTCTCAGTCACATTTAGCAATATCTTCGAAGCACCCTAAATCTTTTCGGATTGGAAGGAGGGGCGGCAAATCCAGTGAAAATAGCTGCGAAATTAGAGTTAAGCACATTGAATTAGCGGCAAATGAGTTACGAACCATAGCAAAGCTACTTAGTTTCCTTAAAATATTATCAAGCAAGCAAAACAAGATCATATTTCGGGCTTTAGCAGTGAGATGAATGAAGAATACTTTTCAATTGAAATCATAGCCCGAAGGATGAATGTCCGCTCTCTTTCTGTAATCATTAACTTAATTTCAAGTTAGTAGTAAACGAAAAAAACAAACCTTTTACGTCTATCGATGATGATTGATTGCATTTAATTAATACTGCATTATATTCGCATTAAGTGAAAAATCATATGCATCGCATTTCTATGATAAACATATCTGATTACGCAAAACCAAACTGTGAAAATACATCTTTACGTGACCAAATTGGAACATAATAAATCACTCATCTTTCAACTGAATGATCCGCCCCAAATATCTGAAGTATTGTCAAGTACACCCCTTTAATATCACCATAGTTTATAGAAAAATATGGTTTAGAAACCTATTGTTGTATCTTTGTGTAGAAGGCTTTTAAAATTGAGAGTGCACTATTTGAGAATGCAAATTTGGTTGAGCAAGCATACCGAAAGCGCTTTTCTTAGTTCTCTATCCAGAAATTTCGTTAGTTATGGAAGATTTTATAATTTTCACCACCATTTTGATGTAGGCAATGTTTACATGTAAACTTCTAACAGTCGAGAAAGATGATAAGGCATACATTGTGCATTTTCAGGTTCTGTTCAACATCAAATGTGGAGCAAGGACGTACAACAATTAGTTTCCTAACCATCTATTTCCATACACTGTGATAATACCTATTATCATTTAAACGGCAATCATAGATTTTTTATGGGATTAAGACTTCGATTTGCGCATGAGGGCGATGATGAAGTATAAACATTAGCTTCTTGGGCATCCTCAGTATAAATTTCATCTTGTGAAAACCTACTAAATACATCGCTGGGAAATCTTTGTGTGGTTAGGCAGATTATTTTTGAATTACCTTCTTGTAACTTCAGGAGTGGCTAACATGGCTCGTAAGCTTTATATAACTACCATACAACATTGTTGCTTGTCTAAGATATTCTATTTATGTAATGTATTAAGTTTTACTATTCTGTACTTTATACAAGTGTACATTTTAGCATAGGCATATCATAATTCAACGTCCAACTAGCGTCAATAGAAGTGCACTTGCGATGCAGAGTGTAACAACATGAAATTGCATGTTTGTTTTCGCAGCCTTGTTGCATTTGCTTTTGCTGCAACAGTTGATCTCGCATTTTGAAAATGCTGAAGTGCATTGCGGTTTCTTCTTGCAGAAATCCTCCGTGTAGCAATCCTTCTCGTACCTCTCGAGGTTACCTTGCTTGGTGTAGAACGAACCACATCTGGTTTTGGGGTTCTCGCATGTAATCGAGGTCAGGAGCTTGCATTTTTCCCAGTTGAGGTCGCTTGAGCATTGCCAACATTTTAGACACGATCCAAACTCAACTACGAGAATATGCGAAAGTGTTATCAATCTCCTAATGCTGTCATGAGCATATATAGGAAGATTCAGAATATTGAATATAGGATATAGAATAAGAAATATAGAATATATTACATAGAATATAAAATATAGATTAAAGAATAAAGAATATAGGGCATAGAATATATGATATATGATATGGAATATCGAATATAGAATAATGAATGTAGAATAAAGTATAAAGAACATGGACTCTATGATATAGAATTTAGAATAAAAAATAGAATGTATGATATTGAGCATAGAACATAGAACTTAGAACATAGAACATAGAACATCGAATATGTAGTATAGAATATAGAATATAGAATACAGAATATAGAAAATATAATATAAAGTATAACGTATATGATATATAATATTGAACATAGAACATATAATACAGAATAAAGAATATATAAAATTTAGTACAGAAGATAGAATATAGAGCATACAACATAGAACATATAACATATAACATATTATATGAAATATAGAACATGGAACATATAACATACAATACAGAATGTAGAATAAAGAGCATGTAATATAGAATATAGAATATGAATTAAAGATGGTGCTAGCAAGCATGCATATATAACATCATTACATACGCAAAGTTTATTGGACCCTACTGTGTGCAATACTTCCCTCTGTGAGTGAGTTGGATTCCACTCTATGATATACATATGTATCTAGACTGGCATAGATGCTTTAACTACTTGCTAGATGAGTAAGTAAGTTACTCTTTTTCGTAAACTGGTAAATTGGCTATCGGTACTCCTTTAAAACAGTGGAAGGGGTCTTTTTGTCAATCACAGTCATGATATTCCTAAACACCTCTTAATTCCCTAGAGAGCGTTTATAACTTGACATAGTGAAATCTGATGTGCAAAATAATTGCTTGACTTTTAAAAATTTCCAATAATCAAATTAAGAGGTATTCAAAAAACTATCTACTTTTCTTAGTCTATTTCTCAAATACAAGAAAAAGTATTTGAGCAATCTTTTATCAATTTTGAGCACCAAAATTTATATTCTAGCAAAGGAATATTTAGCACGGAGACTGACTAAGGGAGCGGTCATTATTTATGACCGGGGTTGGGCCCGAAGAGAAAATGGTTGGGTAATCAGAAAAATGGGGAGGTGAAAAGGTGGGTAAAAAAATAATATAATCATAGGGTTGCGTAACTTTATTTTGAGATTATGACTTCATATAACTTTATGAGGGAAAACATAGTTAAAAGGTCTTATTTACTGTTCGCAGAAGCAGATTCAGATTCATCACTACTGTCATTATCATCATCAGTATCAATGTTAATGTTATCATCAGTGTCAATTAAACTGGCAATAGCTTGCCTCCTTTGTTTAACTCTTCTCCGGGATTTACTTCGCTGCTCCTTTTGACGCTTCAACTTTCTCTTTCTTTCACTGGCATTCACGTCAGCTCTACTGTATCTCTTTTCCAGAAGGGTCAATGTATGTTAGCAGTTGTCTACAAGTGGTTGATGTGCACATGTAGGCATCTTCAAAACTTTTCAAAACCAGTGTCTTCAAATTCTCAAATCTGAAGCCCACACGGACGGGGCTGTTTAAATGTTCTAAAACTGCAAAGGGCTGTTGTGAAGCTATACGTACCTATGTTATACCAAATTTTTCACCAGTATTTTTGTTTTAAACTCAATGAAAAGTTTAACTTGTTCACAACATGTAGTCATGCATCACAACTTGTATTCAAAGTGCTATTTCAATTAGCATGACTGATAAACAAGGTCCAATAGCTTCCTGGGACTTTAATTGCATGTTTAAAACATGTAGAGTGGACAAAATATTCTAGGGTTGGGTGAAATAAAATTTCGCCATTTTTTTGGTTGGTTGTTTAAAAAAAAGTGGTCTAAATCTGTTGGGTAAGAAAAATTTTTAAGGTAAAAACCATTTCTCTTGGGGCCCAACCCCGGTCATAAATAATGACCGCTCCCTAAGGTATATAAAAATTTGGAAGGATAGCAAAAAGGACTAAAATGGAAGGATGATAGAAAGGATATTTAAGGAAGTTTGTTTAACAGTCTTTGATCGGTATAGAGCTTGAGAATGGTGAAGTGAGTGAAAAATATTAACTAATTATGACAAATTTTGAACCAGCTCTGGGTAGAATTCCTAGCTGTAAACTTTTTAAGCTGGGTGAATCTCTTCAGTATATTGACAATCTCGATCTGTGTGTAATAATTTGTTACGTTTCATTTCCGTTTTCTTCATGTTGTACTACTCTGATGAGCATCAAACGTTTAGGGTCAGCTTCAGCATTTAGTATGTTTCTGGTGATCCTGAAATTTTATTACCCTTATCCTAGCTAGACCGACATACTTTGCTATTCTTTCTAGCTTTGCCTTCATCGAAGCTCTTACTCTCAACTAATTTATCCCCTTCTCGTTAAATTTCCAAATCTTCGTTGCATTATATGCCTTCCTGTTGGCATCATACTTTTAGTCTCTAACTGCTTTGCGTTAATTGTTCATGTCTGATATATATATGAGAAATTCTTAACTAAAACTTACGGCAGCAAAGAAGCACGAAAAACATAAACAAATGACTCATTGATCCCTCGGATTTTCTGTTCAGCAACATCTTACTCGCGATCTGCAATATCACCTTGTATTTACAATTTCACAGCACTTCCACAATCTTTTAAATCCCCTCCTTCCCTCGCATTAATATAAACGATCGTATCAAATTTACTATCAGACACCAATAAATATCTGAATTCACCTTCAACTAGAGTTTATAACTGATATGTAATTGCATTGAGGATTTAGGTCAAATAACTGAGAATTCGAAACGCGCACTCGTCTAAACTGGTGGTGGAAATTAATGTGAGTCTATTCCAATCCGGGGGGACAAGCATACATTGAAACAGGAATTTCATCTTTCAAGACGCCTCGTCCTTGAGTAAAGATAATATCTTTGGTTGAGAGATGGAAATATCATACCTGATACCGTAACAAATAGATGCGCTCGTATACATTATTAAAACACAGTTTCTTGAAAATTTCTTCTAGCGATTATTAAAGACCATGTTTAAAATATGCACCAAAGAATAAAGGCTCAAGCTGCAAAATACACAAATCAATCTAGAATGAAAAAACTAGATACATCAAAACCCTTTTACTAGAAGTAAGTAAGTTGCTCTGCAGTAGTCAAAAGTGACAAAAAGGCTCCTCTATACTCAGCAGCAAATAGGGCCTGTTGCAATGCTCATATCCCCTCCCAGGAAGTTACTTAACCTTATGCAAACTCTATATACTGAGTGTGAGGAAGATTTTAGGGCAATTGTCTTCGGCATGACTTAGACAAGATTGAACTGATGGTCTCCAGTGGTGAGCTCTCTACCGCTATGCTAGCTCTAAGTTAGAAGGAGACATCAAATTAGATAATGCCATGCTCTACCATCTGAATTCTTGACTTTGATAGTCATCTCTTCTAGTCTAATAGTGCCCCAAAAAAGCTTACCAATGGTCTCTAACCCTTCTTTCACCTGGTCTGCATTCTCACCAGACTTCCAGTAAGGTAGTCGGTCATTCCACAAAATCCCTTTCAATCACTCTTGCTAGCATTGGGCAAACTTTGATGCACTTCTAGGTAAAAAAAACACTTCCATGGTCCTCATTTTTTTCTTATACGTATCTGTATTATTATTCCATATATTTCATATGGAAATCACTTGTTAAATGATTTGTGGTGGGACTGGAAGTTTTAGAAAAATCTTTTTTCGTCGAACATCAATTTAGATTAGTGTATGTGTATTAGTATTTTCAATGTACATAGCTGACAAGAAATTGTAAATGATCGATGTAGAAAAAAGTTATAAGAATAAGAATCAGGACTCTGCATCGAGTTTTAGGGAGGGCTTAGATCATTTGAAAGTGAGCCATTCTTATTCTCGAGACAAGCAGCTTATGGTTACTCCAGTTGCACTTAGTTCTCTTGCGACTGCATCGCCAATTCCTGAAATGTATGATTGGAATATGTAATTACCCCCGGGGTTCGGAGTGGGAAGCCTTTATGACTGTTGACTGCAGGTACTTGCATAATAACTGGCCTAAATTCAATATAAAGCTTTTCTGTTTTGTCAATTTGACAGGTGGCAGTGTAGACTGTTTAATAGGACTGACGATTGTTTGCCGATTGTTTGCCGATTGTGAGTAATCAGCGTTTTCGGAGAATCTTTTATTGCGGGTTTCGGATTCCGCAGGCAAAATAGTCGAGTTTTTGTGTCAACAGGGAAAGCTTAGTGTACCTTCTTTTATTATGTGCAAGAGTGGGCGCCTGAATGCAGTCAGGACTCGTGATTAGAGCCCCGTTTTGATTTTTAATTTCGCTTGCGGATATTTATTCAGTGTACAACGATCAGAAATAGATTTGCATGATTGTCCAACCTTAGCAAGTATATCTGAATAGGTTCAAAGACGATGTCGTTGATTCAATTGTACGCTGAATTACATTTTACCTTTCATTGTTCGTTCTTGAATCACGTATTGTTGTGTATGATATGGGATTGAAGAATTAACAATGAAAGATACATTTCTGTTCAGGCCGTAATTCCATGCGTGATAACAGCAGTCATTTTTGTAATATTTTGACATTCAAGGCATATCGAAAAAGTTTCCTTTCAAGATACAACGGGATTAGCAATAATCACAAAATGCACCTATCTTCATCCACAATATCTGACATGATTGTCACCGCTTATCATAACAAGCCTTCGATATTTAGTAAGGCAAGGTTTCGGGAGAGATCTGCCTCCCATCATCGGTAATAAGAAATGCGGTATCTTCCCTATTTATCGCAAAGGTCGGATCGAAAAGGTATCTAATACTAGATATCAAAGGCTTATCATGATAATTGGTTGATATTATGTCGAATATTGTGTGAGAAACAGGCTTGATAAGACCAAATGTATCTAATCTATCTTTATCCATTAGATAGGAAATCCAGTGACCTCTTAGTCCGAGTTTACAATAATATAGAATATCACATCTTAATGTGGATTATTGTTATAAAATATCATCTTCATCTCAACGATATCTTCTTTAAAATGTTTTCCCTGGTTGATGATTTTTTATATCGAATTGCGACTTTTATGATTTTGATTTTGAATCTATAATTTTGAACAGTTTATGACGAAAAAGTATCTGAAATTATAATTTGAAATTGTCAAAAATCAATCCAAAACGTCTTAAACATCTCGAGCCATAGGTTCGAATTATGATCTTCTGGTTGTCAATGTTGCTGATCCCTTTGGTGTCAGCTTTGTAATTATCATGATATTTCTGTTTGTTTTTTATTTTGGGTTCTTCCATTTCTTTGTAGATATTTGCGATGTGCATGGAAAAGTATTGAACAGCTTCTTTGGAGCAATAAGCTCACCAAACTACCCTGCGGTGTATCCAGTTAATGAGTATTGCAAGTGTACAGTGTCCGCTCCCGATGGAGGTGGACTTGTTCTATCTTTCAAAGGGTTCAATGTAGGGACAAAGGGGTAAGTACATATAGCTTTGTTATTTCATATCTTACCTCTTTTTATCTCTCTCTTTCATTTGGATTCCACAGACCTCTGATGCTGGTGGTATTTACTTAAATCAATTGAAAATGAGGAAGGTTTTGTAGTAGGGTTTTCAAGAGCGGAGGAGGGTTGAGGAATTTATTAGACTCTGCCTATGCATTGTGTAAATCTTGATTAAGTCTATACATCTATTTATCAGTCTACACTTATTTGCAGAAAAAGGGCAGGAAATTACTCCTTCATCTCTACAATCCTTTTTCGTGATAACAGGCATGAAGAGATCAAAATTCTTGACTCTTTTCTGATAATAAGTGTATTCACAGCTCTACTATGAATTAATCGAGCACTTTTTCTTTAAAAATCGAAACATCGACTTCATTTACCATAATTTGTTTTGCCATTTTCTATCATCGTTTTATCATTCCGCTTTATATTATTGACTACTATTAGAATAAAAATAGCTAAATAGCCCGATTGAAATTCGAATTGTCTAATCAAATTGAAATATTTTTAAGAGAAAGTGATGAAAAAAGTTGTCGTGCACGGTAACAGCTGCAAACATTTGAAAAAGACTTACCAAACAAGACTTACTTAACTTATTTAGCTTACTAAACTTACTAAACTCGTTTCCTAATCATTCCAAGAGATTGACTATGGAAGAAAGTGTGTAACATTTTTAGTTGACACTTAGCTATCGGTTTCAGCTCAATAGAACGTTTGGTCGATTTGGTTTGAAAGTACTCTTTGAAAGATAGCAATCATATACAAACAGCAGGGGTATTTCTCTTATTTCCATAGCGTTCAATATTTTCAAAGTTATAAAGCAAAGGGCTTCTGCACGGTCACAGTTGTAAAAATCCAAAAAATACTATGCTTTCTGCCCATTCCAATCTACTGATGATAGAAGGAAATGTTTAAGATTCCTCGGTAAAGATACGTCCATGAATTCTAATTGAAGCTTTTGGAACTTTACTTTTCACAACAGAGCGAATGGAGAGTGTCTAGACGACTATTTGGAGGTTCAGCATGATGGAATATCAAGAAGATTGTGTGGAGACGAGAAAGATAGTGAGATTGCTGTAGCTGGCAAGAAGTTTACTGTATCTTTCTACTCCATGGACATCAGGATAAGTGGAATGGGTTTTGTCATGACCTACATCACCAAACAGTTCTTGAAGCAGCAGTTTGATTTCATCAACAATAGAAAGCGTGGTAAGAGTGCAATTTATGAAGTACCATATTGCCTACGCTTAGTAGCATAGGTCTATCGACCCCTTCGACTCTTCTGACAAACTCTGCCCATATCAGACGGTCTTTTGGGTTCCGTTCTACAGTAAGGAGTGGCAATCTTGTGTCGACTCTAAAGTACCATATACGCTAGGACGATGTATAATCTTTGACGGCCTATACAATCACTGCCTCGAAGGCCTGTTTATATTGAAAAAATAAAATACTTCACTTGCTTGACCCGAGGCTGACAAGTAAAGTAAACTTCAAGTCTGGTTCCTATGGGCCTTTTATGCAAGGTGGGTCTGCAACTTTTATTCATTTATATAAGGGCTTTACAGTTGCACTTGATTCATTGTAGATTTGTATGTTATTTTTCATTGTTTTTTGTCAGTGGGCCCTTTTGTTAAGAACTGGTTACACCGGTTATCAAAGTATGTATTATTGTTATTAACATGATGTATATCAGTATCATTGTTATTATGGAAAGGTGAATTCCAATCCATGACGCATACTTGAATCTCCGTTTTAAAAGTTTTATTTCGTGGATTCGGCTCTTTCCTGTTAACCTTAATACATTCTTTATTTGGTATCCCAAGTTGAAATAAAGTCAGCTCGCGCTGATGTGGACCTACTCTTTTTATCAGGAAATTGCGAGTGTAGTTATCTCGTGCAAGTCGGTGCTAATCTCTTCCCTTGTATCTAATCAAACCCTTTCCGTTTTCAGTTTCTTCTCCCAAGAAAGACATCATCAACCAAGTGAAACCTGCTCCAAAGCCCATTATAAAGAATAAAGCATCTTTGATAAGTGTTCTGGATTTATTGGGAAGTTCTGACTCGAGAAACGATACAGGTATGTTGTTAAGTTAACTGTACTACAAAAAAGTAAAGTGCATATCAACATTATCTAGTTATAACTGACTAATTCATAAATAAACCATACTTCAAACTTTTCGATAAAATCTTCTTCAGTAAAATCTGCTAACAATGATTGGGGGACTAAAAGTGGTTATTAATAACAACTGAAGTTTTATGTTAGGAACTTATCAGAGAAGTATACGTGAGATTCTTTATCCAGCCATTCCATTTCTCGTAAAAGTTTCTTTCTGGTTATGAACAAAACCTTTCAACGCAGGTGTGAATCTGCCAAAAGTCACTACAGATGACACAAGAAAGTCAAAAGTTCCAGACAACTCTCATAAACTCCTGGGTTTTGAAGATTATACTAAAGCAGGTACGAGACCATGTAAAAATATATCTTACCTTATTCATTTCAATAATATAATAGTGGCAGAGATTTTCTGTAGTGTAATGCATAAGGTGATGTATGCGTGTAAAGGTATAGGGTGTTTTATGGTGCTCTGCTAGCACCATACAGCCTATAAGAGTTAATTAACTAATTATGATTTATCCAGGAATACCTCACCAACACTCATTGTCTTGATTTGTTTGTATACACATTCTTAGAGTTCCTATAGACAAACAAACCGTTAATTAGTATTATCATTATTTTCTTCGATTGTCCATGTTGACCTTACTTTAGTCAAGTCTTTAGTTTAATATTCTTTATTTCAGGTATTTATAAAAAGGAAGGCGTTCCACGCAGTACCAAGAGCAATCAACAAGTTACTAATCAACCACCCGTCTTATCATTTCTAGGTATTTAGCAATAGCTATGTTATTGTTCTCACTTTGATATAATATCGAAAACCACTTTTTGTGATCTTTCCCTGCATTCTGAAACTGAAAGAATATTCAAGAGCATCTAGACTTATTTCTTACAGGATCTTATTCTTTCTTGGATAAAATATCATACATGATTGAACAACAATAACTGATGCAAGAATGGAATGAAAGGAAAAATTCGATTCCGGGGGAACGTCTGTGCAGTACTGTGTAGGGTATTCAGTACTGTGGCCAATCTTCAGTACTATGGGGGTACATCATCAGTACTTTGGGGAGACTATAAGTACATTGGAGGGTGCTCAGTAGCTATTGTGGGGGGATACCATCAATACTGTTGGTGAATACCATCAGTTCTGCGAGGGGATACCATCAGTACTGTGGAGGTTTTTTCATCGGTTTTGTGGGATGATACCATCTGTAATGTGGAGGGGTACCATTCAGTAGTGTGGAGGATGATCTGTACTTTTGAGGGAGACTATCATGACTGTAGGGGGATATCGGAGAGAATCCAGAAGAACTTCGGGTATTACCTCTACAGTACTTGTGATTTCCTTCTGCAGTTTTGAACATCCTCCTTGATACTGGACATGCTGCACAGAACTTCCATGTTACCGTATTGATTGTATTTAGAATACAGAAAACCATGGAAAAACCGTAATCATTCCTTTCTAGGTAAACCAGCCATCAATAGATATGTTCCTAATGTAGCTAAACCTGTGGTACAGCCATCAAACCAGCAAAGCCTGAACAAGATACCTAGTCAGTTTAACAGATATCTTGGCAACAGTCTTGCTGCAAAGAGATCACCAAACTATCTGAATAGTGCTGATCAATGGAAGATATACTGGGAGATTTACTTGAACAAGTACAATCGAAGAAACTTCATTCCTAGAGGTAAGAATATGTTTTGCCGGATAACGAAAGACTTCAAGAAATTGATTAGGTGGTTGTTTTTTGAGTGGTCCATTAGGGCTATTCATACCTGTTCCCTTCTATTCGACCTGTCACTTAAGCCTGCAAACATTTACTGTTTCAAGAAGTTGAAAATTGCTTTGTGTGGTCTTGTTTTCTTGCACACACACCGTATCAAATAATACTTTGTGTTCATAAATATTCACCTTCCCCTTTCAGGATGCCCAAACATTGCTGCTCTACCTTGCCAAGCCGTGTCGCTATCCTACCCCTGCCAAAACGTCATCACCTGTGGCGTCCACCAGCGAATGCACTGTTGTCCAACATATTGCCCTTATAAGCCTTCCGTTTGTGTGTGGACGTAAAGTCGAAGGAAACTTGGAAGAGAAGATTGTCAACGTATGACTTGTTACTCAAAACCTTACAACAACAGCTTTGGGAGAATCGCAAAACTGAGTCACAAACATTGCAATCCATTCGCATTGGCACGGTCAATGACCAGAGAAAGGCTCCGAATGCAAGGAGGAATTCTGAAGTCTTCAGATTCCCAAAAGGTTTCCTCTAGCTGCCGTTCAATGACACTTATCAACTTCCAAGGTAATTTTGCCTCATAATGTCGTTAGCTTTGAAAAATTACGGTAGAATACACCATATCATCTAAGTTTTTGGGGCTTCGGTGTGTCACTTATTTGGTATCTCTTGAACGGGAAAATTTAGACTTTTTCAATTCTTTTATACTTCAAAAGGCCAAAATGTTGAATATTCCAATTAAAGGTTACTGTCTTCAAGTGCGATTTTTAAAAAGTTTCATTAATGTTAGTCTTGTATCAAATTCCTATGACACAAACCTGTGTGACAATCAATGTCCCTTATGGAGCATTGAAATCAAAGACCGCCTTGAAAAATTATTGTTTTGAGAATTAAAAAGATTTGCAATGAATTTGAAAACAATTTGCAACAATTGAAGACGATATCAAACAATCGACAAAAGATTTCAAACACTTAAGCGATAAGAAGGCGAGAAGATTCAAACAGCTCCCAGGATGGGTACTACTAAACCTTCAATATGGGGGTCCATGTAGATATTTTCAGGTCTAAAATTTTCAGTTAAATCCATATTTGAGATTGTGAATTACAACATGGACAGTAAGAGATGCTGATGATTTTATTTAATGACCCATCCCAATTCAAGACTTGTCATTTTGATAAATAACAATATGTTAGTTCCACAAAAAATATTGCATTCAATATTTGGGGTTCCAAAAACACAAGGCTAGATTTCTAGAGGTCTGTAAAGAAATAGTAGCATGGACCCCCCACCTCCTATTAAAAGATGTGCATTACCTTTCCTAAGGGCTAGCCTAAGTAGTAATCAGTTGATATATTGTTGTTTATTTCACGATTTTATGAAACAAATTTGCAAGGGTAACTTGCAAAAACCACCTGTCTCGTGCAACTTTCAGTTGCAATCAATCATGTTAGAATCTTGACAAAATTTCACTGCAGAATTGCACATGTTTCTAATCACATAATCTGTGCTGCAAAGAAATCACAGACTGCCTTGAATTATTAATGCTATTTCCAAACAGAGCTTCATGAACTTATTTCATTTGATTTCATTTTAAACAAGAACGCATACCATTAAATATTGATAAGTTTAACAGTGATTTCAACAAAAAAGTATGTTAAAAATAAAAGACTGTAATTTTGTATTTAATTGCTTTGTGTGCATAGATGTCAATTTAATTTCTAAAATTTGAATTACCACAACACTCTCTGAGACATTAAATATCTTATCTCATGTTTTTAAAAACATTCAAACTAAAGGAACTAACCTTGGAATAATTAACCCTGGAATAACTTGAAGAGAAGTGATGGTACACAAGGGGCAATTTCTCCCAGTCCATGAATGTTATATGATTATGAAGACCTTTTCATTTCATTTCTTTCAAGGACGGTGCGGGTGCTGATCTACCTGTATATTTATAAGCAATGAGATATTTCAAAATACTTCTCCAGACAGAAATTGTTTCTAAATCTCATTTTAAGCTGTGCAGACACACATTATCTGAAATCTTAGTGTTTTTTCGTGGCATCTACATATATTCTTATAAGAGAGATTCACTATTACATTAATAACTACATATATTCATATAAGAGAGATTCACTCTTAAACTGCATACAAAGGAAGTTCGGGTGAATTTGGGAGAATCTTTGCATTCTCTAAGACAATTTACATTTTCACATAGTCCTTTTGTAAAGATGGATTTAAAAATGATTTTGTGAAGCAAGGCAAGGGGTTTTCAGTTATTCATTATTTTAGAAAATAGGAAACAGTGAAGCTCAACTTATCTTTACAAAAATGATGTGTAAAGTCCCTTTTCTGTTGAGTTCCGTAAAGACTTTATCGCAATTAATAAGAGACTTCATCATTAGCAGGCCTAAATTCTAAGCCTAAAAGAAAACATGATTGTAAAATAAAATTATGTTCATAAAGCACCTGTTGATTGTGCTGAAATAACATATCAACCATGTTCCCTCTGAATAAAATCCTCAAATGTCCTTGTAGCTCTCTGTTTCCAGATGATTTGACGGAGAAGAAGCAAAATGAGTTCCATCTCCAGGGAGTGGTGACTTTAGAAAATAGCCTAGAAGTGGCAGATACCATTTATAACCTAGCACTTCTATCCAGTTGTCCTTGAAGTTTTTATGGTAGCACCTGATTTTCTTTTTGCATTCGAATTGAGTCTGTCCTCTTGAAATGAAGAAAATTTGAAAGGACACCAGGCAGGTAAAAAGGAAAGAAGCTACAAAGCAGACACCGCAAACTATCAATACCAGCAATTGATAGAACGTACAGTAGCCAAATGTAAATGCAGCTGCAGGGAAAACAAGTTTTAAGATGGTAGACAGACCAAAACCATCCAGGGTTTCACTGAAAAACTCAAAATTGAAGAATAGGGTGTAGACACTTCCAAGCCATAAATAGAAAGCCATGCATACAAAGTAGCGGTGACTTGAGTATCCAACACAAGTTCCAGTAAAGACACAGTGATGATCCCGCTTCAACACGCAAATATCGCAGATAGGGCAGTGATGCGCTCTGGGTGGGGCATTCATTTGGCAGTGCTGGCAGTAATACCAACCTGGTCGTAACACAGATGGCAGGCTTAAATGGATACTTTTAACAGTTGAATCAGTAAATATCATGCAATATAGATTGCTGAATACCCCAAATGCCATAAAGATTCCACATGAAACGTGCAGTGTGTGCCAGTATGTGAAAGGGGCGTGGTAAATCGGCAGAACAACAAACAGCTCGAAGAGAAATATGCCAATTAGGCCGATGTGAGTGACTGAAAACGCAACTTGGTCTGCGAATGATTTGATTGGCCATACCTTTCGGAAAAATGAAGGCTTTTCAGCATGGAAATCCATTTCAGATAAAAGTCTGCTATGCTCTCAATTAAGTATTTTCTGGCTTCTTTCTGTTCGAACTTCAGGAGAATTTCCTTAGTATGAAGGAAATCAACAAACTCGAAAGAGAAGAAGGGAATGGAAGCAGCACGCACGAAATCCCCTTGGCTTGATTCTATTACCCCCGGTTTTCTCCACGGATTACTGTCATTCGAGGGGGAGTTATCACATTTTAAAATTCCGTTCAAAAGCATTATCTGCATCGCCCCAGTCTCCTCTATAATCAGGCTTGCCATATCGGCTTTTTCTAACCCAAACTTACTACAATTGGCATTTTCAAACATTAGTTGGCTTAAAAAAGACTTTTATTCGAAATCTTGTGTGCGTTATAAAGTCATTAAGAACAGGCTATGTGGAAGAACAGGACTGAACATAGATATCTAAAGAGAAGGAAGGGAGGAAAGGGATTTTTGTTTCATGTTATAGTGTTTTGGTTCGTGATTACAGCATATTTTCTTCACTAGCCTCATTTTCACGTATGCAGGATTTCTTTTGTTCTAAAGCCTCGTATTCAGTCTTGGCTTAATCTGGCCTTTTTTCATTGCCAATTCTCTTTTAGCGGGCTGCCTGGCATGTGGCCACCCTTTTCCGCATGTTTCTAATCGTTGTAAATTGAATGGTTTGTTGAATGGCCGCAAGCACGATGTCAGCGCTACGAAGTTGAAATCTAATCGAACTATTCAAGTTTAAGGAAAAAGTTTTATTTATGAAAATACTCCTGCTTGACTGAATTAATATATCTCTATATGAAATAAGATTTAAATTTGGTTCTTTTTACTTTGGCGTTGGTTTTTAGCTTGGCCTAATCTGGGGTCGTGGCCTAAATTTTTGAATTAGGCCAAAAGGGAAAAAAGTGAACATGTCCGGCCTTGAAGATTCGAAGAAAGACGAAGTAAAGCCTCCAACTACTTCTTCAGCAGAAAGCATGAAATCTTCAAGTGTTCCTTCAGCTCCTATCTCAAATGCTGCTGTGAAAGATGCCAAAGTAAGTAATCGTGCCTCAATCAATTCAGTTTACTCATGCATTATGCAGCATACATAACACGCTTTTTAATAAGATATATTATTATAAGAAACAGCATGATTTTAGGTGAAGTTTCCAGTGATGGTGCTAGAGGCCCAGACTTCATTATATGTTGTGCGCTAAAAATTTGTTTCACAATATATCGTTTTCAATTTCATTTGGTTAAAGTTTTAAATCTAACCTTGGGGGCCAGACTGCTGAGTACGGAACTTGTGCCAGGGTGCATTCCATGTTTAATCATGCCAGTGATTTTATGATACACAATAGATGAAAAATACACTTCATTGTTCCAAGAAAAGTTGCAAGCTTAAGATCCTCAGGCCTAAGTAATGCGTCACACTTGCGCAACCACTGCCCCCCCCCCCCCCCCCCGCCTGTTGCGTAAAGTTGAGCATGTAAGTTGCTAGCATATTAAAGTTTTTCCTTGATTTGAACATGACCTTCAATGAAGTCTATACCAGAGAATCCCTATTGTGGAATTTAGATTAAACAATAAGTCATGCTCTTTCTATTTTGCTTAGCAAAATATCTAAGGCGTGGACTTGACATGGATTGTACCCTCAGATACGCTCTACGTTCACACAGCTAGGGCTAAATAAATGCAGCCCTCTGCTTTTGCGTTTTCAAATAAAACCTGTCTCAAGGAAAAGTGTGTCATTAAGCCTTCTAGCCTGTTTTGCTATCCCGTAATTGTTTGTTTTCATTATTGCTTAACCCCAAGATATTCGACATCCCTAAAAGAGATCATGTAACCCTGCTGTCCTTAGAAATGCATTTTTCAAGAATAGCAGAGAAATAGCTCATTCATAAGTACTAGATTAGGCAAAGTAGATCAAGAATTTTTCGAGTTGTGGTCTTTATCCAGTTTTAGAGAGGGGTTTCAAAAGATTTTTGATGCATTCTTACAATGGCAAGAGAAATATTAAATCATCCAGTGCTATTGGATAGACGTTTAAACTACAAGGAAAGTCGAAAGTGGGACAAAAAG
Organism: Pelagia noctiluca; assembly: GCA_963924455.1. Lineage (NCBI taxonomy): Eukaryota > Metazoa > Cnidaria > Scyphozoa > Semaeostomeae > Pelagiidae > Pelagia > Pelagia noctiluca. The sequence continues at coordinate 16,881,665 of OZ004316.1, forward strand.
TATTTGTTTCAACGGGCAGGACTGAAAATGATGGATATGAGATATGGCCCAGACATTTGTGAAATTTTGCTGACCCTGCTCTAGCTGCAACTATTTTTACAGTCTGTAAAGCAAGTGAAAGATTTTTTCAATGGTGAACAACGGAAAAAAATAAGATTTTGCTTCATATGTAATTATGCAACAACAAAAACTGAAAACAACAAACCAAAATATTATAAATCACTATATTTGCAAATAGTTTCTTATTTCTTGAAGCAGTTATTTTGCGGTATGACTTGCTTAGAGCGGGAATCTAGTTTGGAACGGCCAGATAATCTACAGACTAGATGCATTGGATAATGTTGAAATACTCATACCAATGCAATTATTGTGCTTTGTGATTATCTGGCCTTCCCAAAAGCCAAACTGTGCAATTTACCTAACAGAGAAAAGTGAAAAATGTGTAATGTGAACAGACTGAAAAAGAAATGGCACGCTGTTTTCATTAAGGAATCTGCTATGCATTGAAAACCATATTGTGTGAATATGCAAAAGCCTTCCCAGGAATTTGAAATAAAATTGATTTGGAAAAGTTAGCTGTTGTAGGCAATTGCTGAGATAATGAATTGAAAGGAAAATTTCCAAAAGGAATTTATGCCTCTAACTGTTGCTTAAGCCTGTATTACATCAAAGGTGCTGTGATGTAAGACCAAAGGGCATTTGATCACTCTACTAAAAAGTATGATTGAAGCTAAGTATCTTGCTTAATGATAGCCTAATAGTGAAATACTGCCAACCTGATGGTTTTCTTTTCTTTTTTCAGAAACCAAACTACTCCTTGAAGTACACGCTCACTGGTCATACAAAAGCAGTTTCATCTGTCAAGTTCAGTCCAAATGGAGAATGGCTTGCATCATCTTGTTAGTTTTTGTTTCTACCAATTTTGAACCATTCCATAAATTTCCTTATCTCTTCAAAGAAAAGAGCTTTGTTCTATTCTGGTTTTTCTAGTATAAGTGCAGTCAAGTGCAGTCTCTCCTGATAACTCCTGGTAGATGCTTTACTGATTCTAGATTCTTTTATCTATCTTTGTAGCTGCTGATAAGCTGGTGAAGATATGGGGAGCATATGATGGAAAATTTGAAAAGACAATTGCTGGCCATAAATTGGTAATTTGAATACTTGAAATCAATTCGCTATCCAAGAAATAACCCCAAATTATCTTGAAAGATTGGTTTAAGAAATCTTTAAGCCAAAGGAATAAAAACATTGCACATTGCACTATATGGTTGGGAATGGTGTCATAATCATGGAAAATATTTTCATTTTTGTTGACTTCCAGCAGTTTCAATCATTTAAAAATTATTGTCAATAGTTCTTCTTTTGTGGCCAATAATAAAGAAATACCTCAAGTTATTTCAAACTCCTTGCCAGAAGAATTTGTGTTCTCCTGAAATTTTACTTTCAATAAGTTTATCAGTTTCAATTCGGAAGCTAGGACAGCACTGAATCGTTCCATTGCTCAAGATTTGCTTTCTAAAGTCTCACCCACTGAAATCCTGTTTAATATCTAGATATTATTAAAACTTGGAAGGGTAAAAGCTTGAATACAGCCTATGGGTTTTTATATGCTTTAAGAATTAGGGCAATCAATAGCCCAACTCAGATTTTGTTGCATTATTGGTCAGAACTAGCCATTTGAAGCAGGCAGTCGCCCTTCTCTTCCTCAATGCCTTCATCTGCGATTTGAGGTAGGCAATCGCCCTCCTTGATGTGCACTTTTACGAAAGGATAGCCCGCCATAGAGCCGTTAGGAAGGCAAGTCACAACTCACCCGCTAAAATTCTTATGGCCTGGTCTGACTTCTGGACAATTTATTGCCCATTTCAATAAGTGAAATTAAGAAAAACACACCAATTTAAAAGCTGAGTTATTGCATTTTTAATTATAATTGAAATTATTAGAAACCATTGACCTTTAATGCAGGGAATATCTGATGTTTCTTGGTCTTCTGACTCAAAGCTTCTGGTTTCTGCATCAGACGATAAAACATTGAAAATCTGGGATCTAGCAACGGTACGTTCTATGCCCCTTACTAAATTATATTCATTGCATTTGATTATCTATGAAGTAATAGTTGAGATGAAGCAGGATTTGAAAAATAAATTGGGTTTCAATCAAGTTTCTTGAGAATGTAAATGACCTGCGTAGGACTAGAACCCACAACCAAGCTAGAGGTTGTGGTTTCGAGTCTAACTCAGGTTATTTTCAGTCTCATAAATTACCTCAATTAAGAGTCCTAGTTTTTTCTTAGTTAATTGGGGGATTGTTGCTATGTCATTTCCATTACACCATCCGTTTCTTCCCCTATCCCCTACCACAGTGGGTCTCCTATCTTGTGTTTTCTTGCCCCACTTTGATTCCTCACATCATAAGATAAATTATGTCCATGAAATCCATTGTGTTTTGCTTGGAAGACTATGAAACAGATTATCAATCTTCTTCTGTTTGAGCCAAGGAATTTGGTATAACTTTAAGAATCTGCTTGTTTATGACATTAATAGATAAGATGATCTTTATCAAATTCTCCCTTTCAATATTCATCATTAATGCCAAAAATATATTTTCATTGGGTTGTTGGCATTAATTAGCAGTAGTGTAGTGTTTTATTTAACAAAGCTGTTCTGCAAACCAGTAATAAATTGATGATTGGTTAAATGACTGATTTAATGTCAAAAGTTAAAACAACCCATTTTGAATTAAAATAACCCATTTTGAATTTTATTAGTTTTCCTAATCCCTGTGTCCACAAGCTTGTTTACTACATAAAATACCTGGGTTTGTCCCGGGTTAAAGCTTACCTAGGTTAGATTTTGCAGTTAGTATACTTCTAGGGTTAACCTAGATTAACTTATGGGCTTAAGCGTAAACATAAATATGTTATTCTCATTTCATCTCAGGGGCGATGTTTGAAAACCCTGAAAGGACACAGCAATTATGTATTTTGCTGCAACTTCAACCCACAGTCTAACTTAATCGTCTCTGGATCAGTGAGTAAAGTTGTATTGCTTTGATAATTGGAATACCTTTCCTTATTTCAATCACCCCTGATGTTTAATTTGTGCAGTTTAGATCTCAAATTTGAAAATGACGAACCACTAGAAAACCCCTTGAGTTTGATAAAGTAAACACGGTGGTTGAAATCCATGTTGATGAGAATCTCTTGCATTATGTAGTAAGTTCAAAGATACATACTATTTCATCCACTTTGAATACTGCTTCACCCATTATACTGGGTCTGTGCTCATCCATTAATTTATTCAAAAAAAGTAGTTGGCTCTCATTTGCATACTATTTCATCCACTTTGAATGCTACTGTACCCATTATATTGGCTCTGTGCTACTCAAGTGATTAATTCAGAAAGATCTATATTTCTGGCCAACCCAATATTTGTAACGTATTAACAAATATTTGCTTGATTTGATTTATGCCATTTCTCTTGTTGAAAATATTTTCAGCTGGTTGTTATCTAAATTTCAGTTTGATGAAAGTGTTCGAATTTGGGATGTTAAGACTGGAAAATGTTTAAAAACATTGCCAGCTCACTCGGATCCTGTATCAGCTGTAAGTTGATTCTTTTCACTTTATACTTTTTTTCAGTCGTACTAGATATTATTTTTTGTCACAATTTTTCAACAATTATAGGAATATTTTACGGCAATTTAGAAGAATTGCAGAGGTGTAGGAACCAAGGGAGAATCGGGGAAAGCACAAGGGGCAGATGGCCTCCTCCCCCAGATGTAGCACAAAACAATGAAATGATCAAACTGTTAACTCTTTCAAAGTAACTAGGTTTCAAAAAATAATATCTGGATAGTTTCTTTGTTGTCTATTTTTTCTCCGCAAAATTTCATTCATATTGATATAACGCAAGAGACCCGGGCAGTAAATAGAAACAAAATTTTCCTCTGTAAGTATTTTCGGGGAAGTAAGATTATATATCAGTTGTGTTTTTCAATTATGAATGATAGATATCTCTTGCAGGTCGATTTCAACCGTGATGGTGCTCTAATAGTTTCTAGCAGCTATGATGGCTTATGGTGAGCAAATATTTGCTAATGATAAGTTTTTGCAAATGGTTCACCACTATTCTGATATGCCTTGGTCAGGTCTCGAAACTGGACCATATTCACTACAAGGCAAGGGCACAGTTGAGACACTGTGCTGAATCAGGAAAATAGGTTAGAGCTCTAGCCTTCTGCTGTATCCAGCGACAATCCTATCCACAGTAGAGGCATGACTAAGGCCAGACTAACAGGACTAATCTGCTAACTAAGGCAATACCTTATTACTGGGGAACAGAAATAAAGAGTCTATCAGTGGATATGATTGAATTAAGTCCTCCTATGTTTATCATAACCATTTGCATTACAAAAATCTCCAAATCAAAAATAACTGGCTACGAGACAATTCTTCAATTTCAAATTTGGTCTCTACTGGTTTAGAACCCACATCGTCCAAAATCTTTAGCTGCAAGCAGTTTTTTTTATAGTTGCACGCTTATTATTATACTCATTAAGCCCTGCTCATACCCATGCATGATTGTGTAGCCTTTCATACTTTTCATGACTTTCAACCTTCTATCTTAGCCGAATATGGGACACGGCATCTGGACAATGTTTAAAGACACTAATAGGTAATATTTTCTAAATTCCATACTAGTAATGGGGAAGAGAGCTCAGACCAAACTTAGAAAGAGGGAAAGGGGTTCATGGTCATTTTCAAGTACATGCTGTGTCTGTCTTATGTTGTCAAAAGAAAATGTTATGAAATTTTTTTTTCCTGCTTACAGGATGATATGGGGGCATCGATATTTACATAGCCCATTACCTTCCTTTGTAGGTAGAATTTTGTATTGGGGTGTCTGAAATCCTACTCCTCAGGAGTCGTACCCCTGTTTACTCTCCTGTTTTAGTCTAATTGATCAAGCTCCTCTTGATAATAAAGTATTTTCTATGTTCCAAATAAAGGCTTCATATGTGGCCTCTATGGTAGGGTAGACTAAATAGATGGTCTAATCTCTGTAGGTCCTTGTCTGGATCTAACTCAGTTAAGGGATCTTAGGAGTACTCACCTAATAAAAGACTTCTTACCAAATAGAGCAACCCATAGCCGATGATGGAAATTCAACACCAATTGTGTTATTCCAATACGATTTTTGGCTCACCGTGTTAAAAGTAAAATTGTCTGTCAAGTCTTTGAATTACTATAAGCCATCCACAAAGCATGTTATTCTCATAAGAACCAATTGGCATTTTTTTTCTGTTACATTTTAAATCATTTGAAACAATTTGATTCACTTCATTTTTACAGATGACGAAAACCCGCCTGTATCATTTGTGAGATTCTCTCCTAATGGCAAATACATTCTCGCTGCAACTCTTGACAAGTAAGATTAGTATTTAGATCCATAATAAGCACTCCTGACCAAATTGTGGATGAATGTTTTTCTGATAGAATTATTTCTTGAAATATAGTTTTCCTAAATCTGTCGAAATGAAGAAATGTCGAAATGATTTGTCAGAATGGAAACTTTTGGGAAACACTCAGTACGCTAAACACACCTTGAAAACAACTGAAAAATGGTCATTGGGTACAAATTTTACATTTACCCCTCTTCCAATGCCTTGCAGTTATTTTGTTAGATTTTCTCTATCCGTGTCGATGAAATTTGAGTGTACCAGACCCAAATCAGGGCTCTAACTATCACTGACATGCAAAAACTAATTCCAAAGTGTTGTCAAATATTTCTCAACAGCCTGAACAAGCGTAGTTATTTATCCCACCGTGCTATCACGAAATAGAAAGTATTAGATTAAGTTGCACCCCTCTGGAGGTAGTTTGAAGGCTCCATTGTCAGGTTCTGTCGGAGGCTGAGGTTTGGGAACTTTAAGGTCTTTGGTCATTCGCATCAATTTTCGAAATAACGTCTACTGTGGCTCAGTCTTTAAACCCTTAAATAACCCTACCCGCTCTTTTCAACCCTTAAGCCTATTGCTTCGGGATTCAGTTTCACAAGCTAAAAACAAATAAGTTTTCTAAAGTTCCAACTCTCCTTTTTAGCACTCTCAAGCTCTGGGATTACAGTAAAGGGAAGGTAATAATATTTTATTTCTACAATAATCTGTTAACTGGGATTTAGTAGAGTTCCATTACAATAAGATCGTACAAGCGTCTGTCTAGAATTGTTTAAATATTTCATATGCAGCTGCAGCGTATAGTATGGTAGCTTACTTTAGGATGAGGTCCTAGTGGTTCTATTGCACCTACTTGCACAAGCTGACTCTTCTCTCAGAAAATCTCCCCCCCCCCCTAAAACAACCCCTTGACTTAAGTTTGGATGGATATTGGTTTAGAGCACACGCCCTCCTGAATATCTGGTATGAACCTGCTGTTATACCGGTTCACGCCACGGCCTCAACTATAGGGATCTTCCCCCTAAATTCTCGATGATATTTGTCCTGAAGCAATTATTTATGAAGAACAATGTCTCCTTGATCAAAGCACGTACTAAAATGTTAGTTGCCCTGCCCTCCTTTCCCTTATTCGTCTTCACAAAACTCAATATATTTATGAAGATTCTCGTGACACCTTATGTCTATGGCACAATCCAGAGCCAATGTGTAATTGTCCATAGTCAATCTGTGAAAATTGGACCCAACGAAAATACATAGTTAATGATGATGATGATTATAGTATTAGCTGGGAAATATTTACTTCAAGTTAACAATACCACCCATACCTAGCCTTCCCACTTATTACTTAACGCCCCTGATCTAGTCTGTCTTTTCTTGGTCCCTTTACTGAGATGTCTTCACATTGTTACTTTTATTAACGGTAAAACTCTTTGATCCTTGCCTCATAGTATCTTTAATTCTTTTTCGTGTTTTTGTTGTTTTAAATTATGTCAAGTGATTCCAGCAACTTGAATAATCAAAAATCTTTCGTTTCTATTCACAGTGTTTAAAAACGTACACAGGCCACAAGAATGAGAAGTACTGTATTTTTGCCAATTTCTCAGTAACTGGTGGAAAGGTAAGAGCACTAAATAGTCTTGCTAATTATTCACATCTTTTATATCTATAATCAAGTTGTGATAATCTCTTGCAAATTATTGGCCATCGCAGTCTGCCCCCAAAAATGCTATATTGTGCATTTTCTACTTGATACGTTAGATTATCTTACTGAAAGATCTTCATACTGAGATTTCGTTCAGTAAAGCTACTAATTCACAATTTCTTGTTTTGAAAATAAAAGGAGAACTGCCTAATTTTAATGTTTATTTCGTTATATCTTGTGTTTATTCATGTTAGCATGGTAAAGCAAGCAATATTGATTTTATTACTTCAGAGTATCCGGTAAATATTGTACTAAATATTTACGGTATGAAATTCTTTCAATTTAGTGTTTATGTGTTCTTTTAACTTGATTACACATCTATTTTAGTGGATTGTGTCTGGGTCAGAAGACAACATGGTCTATATTTGGAATTTACAAACGAAAGAAATCGTACAGAAACTTGAAGGACACGAAGGTAAGTAAATTATTCTTTTCAATACATCGAATATGTTTATACATTTGCATCGAGAGCGGGACAAGAGGGAAAGCTATAAAGGGCTTGCAGTGGCTTGAACGCCCGTTTAAAATTTTATTGGCTATATATTTAACATTTTTGGTAGAGGAGATCAACCGTAGAATTTGTAACGATATTTTGAATTTTCGTTATTTGTATGCGTAGCAATTTTCGCACAGCTTAATTTTCACGCCGTATATGTCTGCGCACTTATGGGTGCGCCAAAAATAGTACAGCTCGAATTCAAATACACCTAAGGTATTTTTAATCATTTTATATTTCTATAATCCTTGCACTTGCTTTGCTACTGATTGAATTAGATTAATTACCTCTTCAGGAAGGATGTCTAATTCCTTTCCACTTGATTTAATCATTCATTACCAAGGAAAATGGCTATAATATCAAGCATGCTTCTCTCTTTTCAGATGTGGTACTCTGCAGTGCGTGTCACCCATCAGAAAACATCATTGCCTCTGGGGCTTTGGAAAATGACAAAACAATCAAAATGTGGAAGTCTGATACGTAATAACTAAGTTATTTCATCTTTTCGTACACAAATTTCAACTTTAATGAAGTTGTCAGATGGAAGATCAAGGAAAAGTCATTACCATGGAAAAGGCCTGGACAACAATTTGTGAAGGTCTTCATGGATGTGTAGTCGAGATTATTATCATGACATGTCAGTAGATTTTGGTAAACTTGGATTTAAAAATCTAATCAGCTGCACCGGACCTTAGCCCATGGCTGTTTGCTACTGCACTGGACCTTAGCCTGATTGCTGTTTGCTACTTTACCGGACCATAGCCTGATTGCTGTACTGCTCCGGACCTTAGCCTGATTGCTGTTTGCTACTGTACTGGACCATAGCCTGATTGCTGTACTGCACCGGACCATAGCCTGATTCCTGTTTGCTACTGCACCGGACCATAGCCTGATTGGTGTACTGCATCGCTACACTGTGAACCTTTGATAGAATAAGGCCACCAATAGACCAGAACAAACTGGCTAGATTCACCGGTCGATATATTGACGGGGTCTTTTCATGATATAAGTTAGGATTCGACTGTATTTAAGTCCACAAATTATCATTTGCAACAAATTCTTTTTTATATAATCGTTTAAAACGTCCCTAGCTATGGTCAGGATTTCGTGTTGCAGTCGTTAGGTTTGATAGTTACGGGTTGCCAGGGGCATAATTTTATCATGCATTGCGAGAGATGTGATCTGTTATCAGTGGTTGCTACCCACTGTCTTTCATAATGTGTAGCAACCAACAACAAACATGTTTCTACGATATAGGAACAGATTAAACAACTGTTAGTTAACCATAAGTGAGCGATAAGAGCTGGAAGTATGTTATGCAAGATGCAACCCCTTGGATGTAACCCCTGATTTTTAGGTAATAAACATTATTTCATGCTGCCGAACGTTATTTTTTTTATACTCAATATAAAAGTGGTGCAAGAAAGCTAGGATAGAAACTAGACTGAAATTGTTCTGTTCCTGACCTAATTCACTCAAATAAAAAGCAAGAAAGGTTCGGTTGGCCCTTGTGGGTCTCCTAACGATGCAGTGAGCATGGTGGGAAAATAAAGCTATGCAACCGTAAGACTATACGGAAAACATGTTTAGTGCGTTGTGGGTCACAAAAGTACTTACAATTCTTCCGAGACAAATACTGGTTACCACCATCATAATACCATAAGTTATCTAGTTTTGTGGAGTTTATATAAAAAGATATGCTTCTTATGCTTACATTTCAAAACTCGAGGATTTCTCTTTCTATTCTTCTTGTACACGTTTTTGTCCATGGTTTTTGGTCACCAAATTGATACTTTAAAATAGGAGATTCATTCTCTACCCGAGAAGCATCATTTGCCTGTAATAGCCTGAAGGAGACACATTGGATCACTAGAGAGCACAATAATATTTTTCCCTGAACAGTCCGGAGTAGATCAAAAGCCTATTTGGAAGAATTTATTTTAGCACAATTTTGACCTAAACCATGGGCTTTTTCAAATGTTTGGTCGACTGTGTTCAAAGATTTTGAATTGGCCTAAAATAAACTCTTCCCAATTGGCTTTTAATCATCTCAGAATTGTTCAGGGACTAGTATTAAACTATAATAGCCATAGAAAACGTATGAAATCACGAAAAGAAATTTTGGCAAAACGCATGATCGTTAGCCCATAGTTTTTCGTCAAAATTCGCCCGAAAAAAACTTTTCCAAATTGGCTTGTGATCCACTCAGGACAGTTCAGGGGCCAATAATGGGCTATGATAGCCATAGAAAAGGCATAAAATCAGCAAATGAAATCATCCTTCAAAATCAGCCAGAAAATTGAATAAGTAGGATGGTTAGCCCATAGTTTGTGTTCAGAATTGGCCCTAAATAAACTCTTCGAAATTGGCTTTTCATCCACTCAAGACTGTTCAGGAACCGATATTTTGCTATAATAGCCTTTTCCAAAATTACACCAAAATCAATTGCGTTAGAACCACTAGATAATTTATTGAGTTAGCTATGAATAATTCACCTATAAACAAGTTGGTATGTAATTGGGCTGTAATAGCTCAAAAAAACACATAAAATCATCAACGAACACAAAATATACCATTTAACGCCAGCATGTGTAAGTGAGTCGTAAACAAACAAAATGAAATAAAGATTTTCCTAAACTATGGTAGCTGAAAGAAACTGATGGGGCGATTTCCCAGCTCTTAGTAAGTTAAGATTGTCATCCTCACATGGAAAAAATAGTGAAAGAGTTAGGGTATTTGCGAAGGTACATTACATGTCAGAGTCTTCAGCGAGTCATGCAAAGTTGAATAAGAAGCTATTTGCTCCTTAAAATACTTAATTTTTGCACGGTGATTCGAAATCTTCAATCTGTTCGCTTCAATTTGCTGTTTGAAGTTTGCTAAATCATTGATGATGTTCAATGCAGAGTATGCTGTTTTCACACGAAGCATATTGCCATAAATGGCAGACATTCGATCCATTTGAATTGTGGGTATTACAGCAATGGTGGAAGAAAATCGTGTTATAGTTGTAGCAAGGTTATTGGCAGTTGACAGTGACAGAGTTGCTTGTGAGTTGGCTACCTTGGACTCCTCCAGGAGACTTTTGGCTTCATTTGTATAATTGGAGCATCTGAATAGCAATGGGTTGATGTTGTTATTTATGTATTGTTGTACGTTGAGGCCATTTATAGTTTTGAGGGCAGATTGACTTTGGCTTTGCAGTGAGGTTGCTCTATTGTGGACTATTTCCACCGCCTGCAAATTAAACAGGAAAATCCAGTCAGAACATTACGTAAGGCTTAAGACCTAGTTTCTAAATGGCTCTTTCAAAGACAGTTTATCGTTCGTCCAACCAAACTCCCGCTGATGATTGGTTGTTTCTCGTCATCTCTTTTCTGATTGGCCAATCTCGATCCACGGCCGAGCACTAAAATTCCTCGGGTTTCATTTTCGTTGTTTTCTAACTACCCTCATGAGTGCTAGGCGCAAAGCTAAACAATGGAGGGTGCAATTCTTTGCAGGGTAGTATCCATTTATGGCACTAGCACCTCATGGTTCCTTCGTAACTATAATCATCACGCATTCGCGAATTCTCCCTTCACAACTTATGTCACAGGTCTTTGTGAGCTGGAGCCCAAGACTCTCTGAACTGAGAGTCAGTGACCCAGCCACCCAACCCCACCATCCTTGTCGCAAATGTAAAGATAAAAAATAAAAATCAGGAATAAACAAAAGCAAGCTTACCCTTTTCTCGGCTGTCGCAATTTGGTTGGATTGAGCTGATATAGAAACAGTTTGGTTGAGTTTGGATTTGATTGGCAGTATCTTAGCATTGACTCTGGCAGTGGTGTTCATCGAAGCAGCAGTTAACACTTTTACTCCATCAATCTAAAATCGTGAAATTAAATGTCAAACAGACGGCAAAATATAAGAACTAAAGATACTTTTTAGATAATTTATTGAGTTAGCTATGAATGATTCACCTGTAAACAAGTTGGTTGGTACTATATATTCTGGAATGCCCTTAGTTTTAAACGAATATATGTCAAACACTGTAGTTATCAGTAATTCTCAATTGATAGACTTCTGCAGTGCAGTAAACACACAAGGCCTTATACTACTATATGTGATGATGGAGTAGGCTTACGTCCCCCTGCTAGAAGCAAGGTTCGGCCTTTTATCATCATGATCATCATCAATTTATTTAAAGTAGGTTTATTTACAATGAAAAAGCTGATTAAGCTAACTGAGGCTTACTAACTTGATACAAGTGTAGGATACATCAAGTAGTTGACTTTACTGAAATAAACTTTGTAACCTTTTTAAGAGCGTTTGCAGCATCAAGAGACGCTTGCTGAGATACCGTCTGAAAGTTCCTGACCGTATTCAGAATTGAGACGGCCTCTTTTTCCGTATTCAAAGCTGAAGTAGAGGCAGTAGATGATTTTGACTGAGCGGCAGCCACCTTCACCGTGGTTGCAGTGAGCCTTCTGTCCAGAGTTGATACTTGGGAGTCTGTTACCACGTTCTTTTGCTTGAGAACAGCTATCTGTTGTCCGACTCCATTGTTGGTACTCGTTGAAGTGCTTATGCGTGTATCGAGAGATTGTCTTTGTGTGGACAAAGATGTTGTTGCTGCATTCATCGATGCTATAGCCTAGAGTGAAAAATAGAGATAGGAAAATTAGAGATTGGAACATATACATATAGCGTATCGGTCCCAAACAAACCAGAAACCTTCTTCCAGAGGGCTCAATTTTAGGATTAACTTTCATGTTGGGCTCCTCGTGAGTGAAATTCCATAGAAAATCTTCTGGATCAAGCACTCTCGTTTCTCAAAAAATATTTATTGGAAAGTTTTGAAAACATTGAAAGACTCTTTTCCTAAAGCAAGGCTCTATAATTTTAGTCTGTTTGAGAACATGTTCGAAAGTCATTGACGAAAAAATTATCTAGTATGGAAAGGGGTGAAGCCCACCATCAGATCACCAACACCAAGAATGAGGAGAAAATGTTTCATCAGAAAATACAGTACTCTCTTCTTAGGTAAATATTCATGAAATGATGTCACATCTTGATGATATAATTGCAAATGGCTTAGCAACTTTTGTTGTTGTCAATACTTCGCATTGCAGTAGTTAGTTTTGGTAGTAATGGGTAGATAGGAGGCATGGCCCAATCATGCATATCACGAAATGGGATTCACTGTCTATTACAGAATCATGTATCATGCAGCATATCGCCTTACCTGTGTATGATCGGTTAATGCCGCTGTGATGTTTGAATTCAACTGACTGGCATAACTGGCAGCAGAACTGGCATTGCTTCTCATCTCAGATGCAAACTGCTGCATTGTCAAGCCTTGCTTTTGAACATCAGAGACCGACGTCTTCAGCGCAGTCATCGAAGAGCTTATGGTAGAAACACTACTCTGATACCCTAGAGCATTCGTTGCTGCAAGTTTCGAGGTATCTATAGACTGCGTGACCTTTGACACAGCTGTTGACTTGAGGATATTTGCGCTATTCAGTTTCGCTTGCACTGACCCAAGCTGTACTTTCGTTTCATTCAGCAAGACTCCTAATTGTGATACTGCCACTGCCTGCTGAGTGGTGCTGCTTGCTGCCGAAGAAGAGAGAAGATTATTGCTTGACACAATCTTCGTGCTGATGGATACCAGTGAAGCGTATGACTGATTGTAATAAGCTAGGACTTGCGAGGTGGCTGCAGTTGCACTGTTAAACGCCATTGTGGTAGAACCAGCCAATGTTGTCTGTAGGGCAGTGATATTTTGCTGCAACATATTCCAGCGAGAGTCTAGAGATCTGGCCATTGATGACGAGACTTGAGCACGAGAGGTAAGGTTGTTGACTGTCAAAGATACGGCAGCTACTGACTGATGGAGAGGAGCAATTGCCAAGAGTGCTGGATCTTTAAGGAGGGTGTCAACTTCTTTTTGGAGTAACGACATCTGGTAATGGAGTAGAATGTAATCTTGTTCGATCAATGTGTAGCATGGAGGGCATTCTGAAAAAGATGCAATTGGTAAAAGCCTAGTTGTGTCTACACATTTTCAATGCTTTAGTCACACTGGATATGCAAAAAATGGTTGAGACATGGAATGGCATACAGTGAATGTTATTGCGGTTAATCCGCAAAGTCCTCTTCAGACAAGATGCTCCGCTGAGCACAGTCGTTTCAGAATAACGTCAAGACTTATCACGACGCGATGTCCTCTTTGTGAGACTTGCTTGCCTTACTATGAGATTCAGCAGGCTACGTTATATTCTAAATTCATCACTTGAATGGAAATGTTCATGTACTTTTTCGAGAGCGTTATCAGCGATGTTATGGTTATGGAATTTTCCCTGAGATGCTTCTCGATTATCTTTTAAATCCAATGAGATGAAATCTTAGGAAGGAGAGTGTGATCTTGGTTACGAAAATCTTGACAATAAACTATTGACCCTATTACTATCCTATAACTCCTTCTTTTTAATGCAATAATAATGCAATTATGGAATATTAGCCATCTTTTTGTTTATGGTTAATACATGGAAAGAATGCTGTAAAGGCAGATTCATGATAACTGAGTTGGAAAACAGGACATCAGGACTGATGAAACAATGCTTACGTTTGCAGCGCAGTTCTCCAAGAGAAACATTGTACGCATTCTGTTTACATTGATTGCACTGTCTTCCTTGTACATTCATTGTAGTATTGCAGACACACTGCCCAGTGACCAAGTCGCACGTGGCTGAGTTCCCATTAATGGTACCAGGTAAATAGCAGTTGCATGCTAAAAGACATAAATATATCACAGCATGATAACTTGGCAAGAGAAGCGGGTTCTTGAATAAGGAGTTTGATTTTGAACGCTGTTTTTATAAAAAAGGATGTATCTTGAATCATAGCGTATGAAGGTAATTAGCATATAAATTCATCCAAAAACGTTTTCAAGTCTTATACAGAATCTTTTAGCGTCAATTAGCCTCTATAGCGTCTGTTTCTTTACATTCTAGAATTTTCGCAGGTGTATACATTCTTTCTACTTTTACAGTGGAACCCCGTTAATACAACCATCACTTTGCTAGAAAACTGGTCGTGATAAATAGGTGGTTGTAAGGCGAGTTTCACTGCAGCAGAAAATCGCTTAAGAAATATAATTACTTATATTTGGCCTAAAAGTGGCCTAGACATGACTTTAAAGTGAAATTTATTTATAGTTATCTTACAAATGATAAGACCGAAATTCATTTTTCAATAACATGAATAAGGATCAAGAAATTAAATGAAAAACTGATGAACTATTTCCTATCTCTGCATTAACTCTTTAATAGTAAGGTTGAAGGGTTTAGAAGAGTTTGTCCCACACATGGTACATTTTGGTATGGTTGTATTGGTGTTAATCTTATACAGCCTAAACATCCTAGTTCAAACATTTATTGAACAAAGTAGTCTATTTAAACTAATGAAATATTTAATTGCACAATTTGCAACTCACTACTTCCTTAAATAAACTAAATTGAGACGAGGAATCGTCAAACTTACGTTCACACCCTGATGTTGAAATCTTCCAGAATCCTGGCAGACAAGAAGTGCAATTAGGAGCCATGAGGTTCGGCATGCATTTCTCGCATTGATTCCCTGTGGTGCCAGTTCTGCAATTTCGACATATTCCAGTCGTTTGGTCGCATTCTGTGGAACGTCCATTGCAATTACACGGAATGCATCGCACAAGCGGACCACCATTTGGAACAGCACGTGTGTAGCCTGAAACATTCATTTGATATGCATCATCAGCAAAAACCCACATTTATTTGAATTGAGTAAGTTAAGACTTGCGCGGCCTCATTTCCCTGTGTTTTTATTCCTAAAATGGAGCTATTTTTCTTTCCTAATTATTCTATACTTTTTCCAGACAAAGTATCTATTATATCTAGGTTGATTAATAATTCATAAGGCATGGTCTAACACGGGTAATTAAATCATACTTGAGGAGGCCACTGCTATTGAAATATGCCACGACTGCGTCCCAAACCCGGGTTGTTGCAGCTATAGTCGAGCGCACCAGGACAATAGGTTAGTACAGTAACCTTGATGTGTTTACAACTCCAGGCTTATCCACAGTGAGTGATTAATTCGTGTTTTGGATTAAATCCCTCTTCAGAGCCATATTAGATTAACATTAATTCACAAGGCACGGTCTATTATATCGTGGTTTATTTGAAGTCATTAACAGAATGTCAATATATATCATAAAAATATATCTCCCCTTCAGCAGGTCCTGTGTAGTTGGTGTAGTAGTAGATGGTGATTTGTGATGCAATTTGTGAAATTGATATCTTTTGGGTCGGTCAATCAAATTGATTTCCCATTACCTCATTTGGTAAAGTGGTTCGAGTCCTACCCTCGTCATTTCCATTTTCACAAATTGATTTCGATAAAAATGTATATACCAACCTTTGATGCATCTCTCGCAAGATAATCCTTCATATCCAAGCTGACAAGTTGCGTTTTCAATGTGAGTGACAAACGTAAGACCAGTGGAAGCAGAAGACAAAACAGCACTTTCTATTTTGATGTATCTGAACACGACGAGGGTAGGTGGGGTGAAGTAGTTCACACCGATTCGCAAGCTCGTCAACTGACCTAAAAGGATGGGGTAAGAGATGTATGAGGAAAAATGAAAATATAACAGCTGACCAATTTGAAGGGAAGATCGATCCACAAGGTCTATCGGGCTACAGTAAAAATTCGCGTTTAAGAACCTGGCTCTTAGGAACCTGTTATGCTAAGATTTCATCACTCATTAAGGTAAATTTTAGATTTAAGGCTCCAATCAAAGAAGTTAGTTTTCATCAATATTCGTTACGGCTATTACAAAGCTTTTTCAATTATTTTTCCGTATAAAAGACGAATCTATTAAAAACCC
Organism: Pelagia noctiluca; assembly: GCA_963924455.1. NCBI lineage: Eukaryota > Metazoa > Cnidaria > Scyphozoa > Semaeostomeae > Pelagiidae > Pelagia > Pelagia noctiluca. The sequence continues at coordinate 16,898,237 of OZ004316.1, forward strand.
TAGGAGTAGGCTCCATTTCAATAAGAACACGTTTAGGGTAAGTGGCAAAATCTAGGCTCTTATAAGCAGGTTGTTATTGTATATAAAGCCAGTAAAAGTAATTCTGCAATGCAATAAGTGATGCTTGTGTTGATTCTAGGCCCTTTTCGCAACAAGGAAGGAAACATCAGCAAGAGTATAATTTGTGTGATGACATAAAAATTATTCAATACCGCTACAAGTTTCAACATGAATTCTTAGTTAGAAAATACAGTCAAAATATCAATTTCATTCAAATTAAAGGCGGTAGGCACTGATAGGACTATTATAATACAATGCGATTGAAATTGAACTGTATTGGAAACATTTGATTGATTGCCAATACGAATTCTCATTGAGCAGTTATGGTAGACAAGAAATTTGTGGGCATTTACCCATTTCAACAATGTCGAATCATCGTTTTATCATATTTTCGTTTTGCTAATCACAGAGCCAAAATCAAGATTACCAAATCACACAATTAAGAGTCCTTTTATCATGCATGAATTGATAATCGAACGTTCTGCGATTCAAAGCCAGGCAGCCTAACTCGATAGTTTTTATCTTGATTGCAAATCTTGACGATTGATAAAACGCTGGGTTTAAAAAGGGCTTCAAGCTATGCCAGATTTACTCATTTTTTTATATTAATAAAGTAACTTTTACTTCATTTAAAAGAAAATTGATCAATCAGGTTAGATAAAGAGTTGAAAGAGTTGAAAATGCTTCACTGTGGCAAAGCTGGTCACACTCACCTAGAAGGCTTTTGAAATCAAACTCTGATAGCTTTGTTTTGTTGGCCATAAATTTCTCATGTAGTCGGACACTATATAAGGTATTGTTTTTGTGTGGTGACGGATACAAGGGAAACACAGCTGTCATGCCTCCTCCTGCTAACCGGACATACCAAGATCGGGCTACCAATGTATCAAAGGAAGAAGAAAAGCTCATCTGCAAAAAATGCGAATGTGCACCGAAAGATCTTACATATCACTTCAGAATACTTCAGAAGACAAAAATATATTTTAAAGGATTGTTGGCGACTAAAAGAAAAACAATGCCGAGTATGGTTTTTTAGGAGGGATTTCAATAAGAACATCAAAAAGCCTGATTTAAAGAAATTTAGTTTCTTGTTGGCATAGTACAACTTCATTTGGCTAAAGGTGGCACGTTCTAAAAAATCTATTCTGACACAAATACCACATTCAATGGTACGAGATGGGTTCATCAAAAGAACGACGTAGAATCCAGCGTTAAGATAATCTAATGTGAGCATTCAATCTCTCTGTAACAATCGAGTATTGCCCAGCTTTCTCTAACACTTGAAATACCTGGATGTCAAAATATGTAGGATCTCGAATAATCCACCTTAAAAATAGCTTCTCACTGCACCACCACGTTAAGGTGGGCTGAATGCAATCAAAGCCAAGGAAGGTGAATTCAAGGTAAAAGCAACTACGAAGAAGTGAATGTTATTATCAGACAAGATAGATCGTCAACTAAACATTAAATAACATCTACTAGTTATTACATATCGAAAAATAAAGAGACGCACCTGAATAACCAGTAGTTGCCCATATGACGTTAACTGATTGCCAAGAAATTTGGACGGTGCGCTGAGATACCTGATAAAGCCACCCTCATCCAAGTAGCTCAAACCAGTTGACGTGCTCCTAAGCTGTGCAGTTACAAACGAGCCATCTTCATTCATCAGTGACCAACCATCCAAGCCATTAACTGTTGGAAAATGATATGCAGTGAATAGCGATCGTATTGTAGAAGAAAGCGATGAGAAATATCTTTAAGACTAGTTTATAAGAATGCAACCCTTGAAAGCAGAAAAACTTAAAAAGGCCTTAACAAGTCCTAGGTCTAGATTTGATGAATAGAGAAACTTTCCGTGACAGATGCGCTGATTAGTAGTCTCTAGTTTGATAACATTCTCTGTAGATTAACATAGATTCATAAGGTAGGGCCATTTCTTATTACAAAAGAGGCCATTTGAAGGCAAACAGGTTTTTCTGAACTGAAATGTTTTGAGCATGAACCAATACATCATTTAAACTTAAGAACTTTTCAGGCTCTTGGATATCAAAGGATATTCTAAAGCTTTCAGGATTCCCAATACATGTAATAATATAAACAAAAATATATGTACCCAAGTGAGGGTAATTCCTGGGACGGGATAGCTGACCTTGGGCAAGTTTACTGGCCGAGCCAACTCGCCTCATGTAATCGAAAATTGATTTTAACAAGCTTTTCTACGCATTGCAGGCCAGTCGTGACTTGGCATAGTGGCCCAGCCCGAGTCAGCTGACCTCATATAATCAGGCCCTTAGTAGATTTATGTCGAATGCAATAGGCTGCCTGAGAGGGGGGTCTATAAAATCTCACAATGCTGATGAAGGGTAGGTTGACGTGGCATGAAAGAGCTCCTAAAAACGGCAAAAAGACACAAGTAGCGTTCATAGTTGTTTGACTGACTGTTTTAGACCTGACATTCAAAAATAATCATAAAATGGTGTATCTGTGATATCGTAGCTAAAAATGACATAAATTCAGATAAGGATTGACATACTTGTGAAGTTGCTGATTATTTCTTTGTATACAAAACGGCTAGCTCGTTTGCACGATATAAGATGCCCGAAACCATAACAAGACTGACATCCATCAGGATTAGAAGCAGCCAAAGCAAATGTGTTTGGTTTGCAAGTTGAGCATTTGCTGCCTTGAGTATTCAGTTTGCAAAAGCAGTTCCCTGTAGTCTGGTTGCAAACTGGGGTGAGACTTCCAGCAGTAGAGCAGCCACAAGCTGTAAATAATAACACATTAATTATAGCAGGAGAGCAGCGACAAACTGTTAACTATTTGTTGATTCACTGATCTCAAAATCTGCAATAATCGTGAAAGGACTGGATCCAACATCTTATGCGTTAAAATGAGGTCATAAGTGACCACATTAGAGGGATTTATTTCAAGCATTTAAACTCATAAGAAGATATGTTTGTTTTATGTTTATCCTTACTATTTTGATATTTTTGCTGAGTTGTAATTAATACTTTATCTTTGTTTCTTGCCTTGAGATATATGTTCTTAGAAAATCCAACTCGCTCGTTATCCCTATAAATTCATCGTGATCGTTACAAACCTTAAAGGGGCAGTGGCATGCACGGTGCTTAGAATCGAAGGAGATCTGATGAGTAGTCGTTTTAAAGTTGGCATTGGTATCAACCCACAGTACTAATGGTATCCCCCTAAAGTACTGATAATATGCCCTCAGAGTACTTATGTATGCCCTTGTAGCACTAAACATTCTCTACAACTGAACATTCTCAAAAGCACTGTGTACAGACTGTGTAGTTCCCTAGGGTAATAGTCGAACATACCAAGACCTCATACTACAAGAAATAGTAATGTAGAACATGCTACCGTACCCGGCTGCAGACTAGGCCTAGTCTTAGTGAGGCTAGCACATTAAAATAACCCCTTGTTCGCTCTCGAATGTATATAGAATTTATCAGTCTTAAAATTAAAGTGTCTATAAGGAGACTCACCAAGACAAGAGACTCTTACGTCTCCGTAAAACCCAGACAAACAATGATCACATCTCCTTCCTCCATAGCCAGATTTGCATGCACACTGGCCTCCATACTGCTCGCAGATTGCAGGATTTGTGCTCCCTGGAGCATAGCAATCACAAGCTGAAAAGTAGAATAAATCCCATCATTACAAGGAGGTAATCTCATAACAGAAATTGAGACATGTTGAAAGTTGATGGTAAATAAGCTTTTTACTATCTCTATGTGTTGAATGGTTGATGCACTAAGCACAAAAAAATCCATCGAGTAGCAAGTAATCGATTCAATGCAGCTCTGCTCTTTCCTTTACATGAATCATAGGGATTGAAAGTCTATTGCCAAGCAAAATATGCAAAGGACGCTAAATGGCTTACAGACTAGGTGAACATTTCTTTGAATTTCATGCAACTTCTTTCGCTTGATAATCTTTGCATATAGCTAATAGATTTTTGAAGAATTCATGTTGAGGACAAGATACTTACGAAGAGTCCCATTGTACATCCATACACTAAAGCCAAAGGTATGTTGTCTGCACACAGGCAGCATAGAAGGCATAGTTTGTAATTCCTTTGACTTCATGTAACACTGCTGAATTTCATTTCGTTTCGCAACTGATTGCGTGTTGAAGTAAGATATTGTAGTCAGGTCGGGCATGAGGATTATAGAATCGACCAGTAAAGGCCAAGGGACACCAAAACTCCCGCCACTAGACACATAGCTGATTGCCATACGGTACGATCTACCAGCCATAAGTTGAATCAATGAGATATCACTCCATATGCTTCCCTCTCCAACATACAACGACCCGACAGTCAAAGATGTTGACTTAACGAGAACATTCGATGAATCAAAAATTGATATAGCTAGCCTCCAGCGTGAAGGGTTATCAGGTGGGGCAGTGTAGTTGGATATGAATCTTGATCCAGACCAGGAGAGTGACTCTGCTCCGTAGAGGTAGACAGTGTTGTACCATGATAGTGGGTATAAAGAATAACGGAAAGCCATGAAATAGCCATGTGTCACAGGAACTTGAAACGTATAGGATGCTGATTGACCCTCCATTAACTTTAGTTGGCCATAACCTGCAATTGAAACATTCAGTTTCAGTCTTCATTGATTTATCAATTAATCTTAAATACAGTCTATCAGTACATTAGGTACAGCAAATTACACAAAAAGGCGATAGCATTTTACAAGATTGTATTTAAGATTAATTGAATAAATTGGAAAAGAGATATTTGAGAAGAAGCGGAGTTTGGAAAGTCAATCAAAACAATTTGTTAGAATGAAAATTACCCGAAAAGGATTCAAAATATGGAGCCCGTCAAGATTTAGAAGAAAAACAATTAAGTGTCTCTTTTACTTTCAGAAATTACTTCTCTTGATAAATGAGAAAGCTGCTCTTGAAACATCAAACCCCCAAGTTTCAGATGCTTTCTACGTTTTTATACACCCCTGAAAGAGGTTGAAAACTTCCAAAAAAGAGTTCTATAATGTATAAGAATTCTGACCATTTAGCTTTCACTTAAAAGGTGGATAATGGTTTTTAGATAATCGAAACATGTTTTTAAAAAGTCGTTTTTAATCTTGAGATTACATCTAATTTACTGGTGAAAAATTCATTGAGTAATTAATTGAATATAAACAAGAACTAAATACTGGAAATTCAAAGTAGGACCCGTTTTCTTACCGAGATAGATAGAGTTGTATCCTTTAAGTAACCAGTAGTAGTCGCTTTTCCCAGACGATCGCATTTCGATTTCATGTTTTACGTGAGTGAAGTTAGGAAAGAAGTAACCGGTTTGAACGATAGAGCACTGCTTTCCAGATATTCCTCTTCTACATGTGCATGCCCCTGTAAAAGATAACATGAAGAATCACATGCTGGCTAAAATCATAATGCAATCTGTTTTAAATTTAAGATATGAACTATGAGATACAATGGTTGGGTAATGTCTCAGTGTGGAAAGTATGGCACTTGGGTACTTGAGAATTGCAATATAAAAATAGGGTAGAATAATAGAAAATGGCTATTGCACAGCCAAGATCTTGATAAAGAGAACGATATTTCTACAATGGATCAACTGATCTAAAAGTCAAAACCAGGTTGAACATTTCTGTGCTTCTAGATGTCTGTGATAAGTGACTTTTGAACCTGGTTAATCATTGGCCAATGAGAAATTTCAATGACTTGATTGCTTTAACAGTAACTGCAATATCATTCAGCCTGGTGCTTATTATTCACAACACGCTAAGAAATATCAAATGGAATTTCAATGCAATGGTGACTCTTCCAAAATGGCTACTATTAACTTCGTTTTATTCTCAACCGATGCTCGATCCAGTCCTAATCAATAGATCTCAATGAGAAATCAAATATGTAATTCTTTTACCAGTCAGTCGATCGCAAACTGGATATCCTCCAGCAATGTTGCAGCCACAAGCAGTGCAGTCTGTAGCTAGATTGGTTGGGAAGCTGTAGAATCCTTCCTTGCACTGATTACACACACGTCCTTGTATATTTGGTTTACAATTACACTGTCCAGTGTATTGATTACATGTCTGATTGTTCCCAATGATTCCAAAAACATTGCAAGCACAATCTGCAGAAAGAGAGATTTTATCTTAATATGATAAAGAATATCTTCTGTGCAATATTCTCATTTGAGGTGCATATCCAAAAAAATCCATGGATATACCTGCAATTAACATTACTTTTCTAGCACTTTTTGTCTTTTATTACATAATCGAAAGAAAGATAAAAAACACAACTTATGTGTCAATCATCACGAGAATAGACACTAGTTCATCAGAGCTCCCATCATAAAGGGCACCTACAATACAAACTTTTACACCAAGCAAAGGAAAGAAATAATGAAATCTAAGAGTTCAAGAGTCTTTCCTACATCTAACACAGGCAATAATAGCAATAGTGAAAAGATTTGTATAGTTTTTGCATAAATAACTTATGAAAGATCTGTCACAATCTAACGGATGCGAGAAAGAGATTATCCACAAAGTCACAAATATCAAGACGCCTATGGGTAAACAATGAGTGCTACAGTTTGCTTTTAAAGCACGTTTCAAAGCTGCTGGGACTGAACCTACTCCACGAGCCCCACTTAGGTTTCCATCCTTATAGTGGGAAGGAACTTCCAATGGAAAGACGTCATGATAAAAATGGACACAGCCCTATCGGTTCAAAGCGCGCTTCAATCGAGTCTTTTTATTGCCTTGATATAAGGTAATTGTAACACTGCCCCTAACGTATAGAATAACCAATATCGGTGGGGCTAGCGTTCCTAAACTTTTGAAACTAGCCATGCATGCCTTTAATGCAAAAAGTCTTTAATTCTTAGGAATGCAAACTTAGGTTTAGCTTTCTCTCAACACTACTCAACCAACTAGTGTTGCAAGTTTGTTTTAGAAATAATTGAAATAAACGAATTCAAGAAAATGCGACACTGTGGTGAATTAAATCATTTTCAGATCGATGCAAAACGTCCACTATTGATTAAATCGTTTAAAAGCGAAGCAAATCGTATCAAAATCGTTACAAATATATTTAAATCACAGCAATAATTTTTGGACGTCCCAAAACTTACCAAAACATGTCCCAACTGGAGGCTGGACAAATCCCCACTTTCCAGGCACACATTGGTCACACTTGCGACCGTAAACTCCAGTTTTGCAATTACATTGGCCAAGTTGCTGTGTGGACGAAGCAGTCTGAAGGCAGGTGCCATTATCAGTTATACCAAGCATGAAGCAATCGCATGCTGAAAAGAGACATTTTAAACATGTATAACCACATTTTAAGGGACAACATATTTCAAGGGACGTTACATTTTAAAGAACACCATCTTTACGGGATTTCAAATTCTAATGGACATCACATAATGAAGAGCATCGTATTTTGACGTAAACTGCATTAACTGATGATGTAGATTTCAAGGGAAAACATATTTGACGAACATCACATTGTAACAGATGCTACATTTTAACAGACAAAAGTTTCGAGAGCTACCACATTTAATCGGGTACCATCTTTACGGGACGTTAAATTTTAATGGAGACCACTCTACGAGACATCACATTTTAATGGAAAAAGTTTTCAAGTGACGTCACATATCTAAGATCACTGAGACTTTTTGAGATATCTCTGAAGAATTTATCATTTTGATTCATTTAATATTTCATCAGACACCTTTTTACGCAACATCACATTTTAACGGGTACCGTCTTTACAGAACGTTACAATTCAACAGACATCATATGCTAAAGAACATCACATTTTAATTGATAGCTACTACATTGACAGACGCTATAGACTTTAACGGGCACTAAATTCGAATATTTCAAATTCTGCAAGGCCAGATGGTCGCGTGTTAGGTATATTTCGGATAGGGTCATGGGTCACATAGTTCATACTAGGTTACTAGGCCTGGTTAATACTAGGCGTTAACATGATTTTATGAAACCATGAACAGTACTTTGAACTACATCAGTGTACATAAGTGAGAAAAGTGAATCCCTAAATAAACGACTGAAGAAGTAAGTAAGTAAACTTACGCTGACAGACATTGGGGTCACTGAGACTTTTTGAGATATTTCTGAAGAATTTATCAACGCAAGTTTCACAGTTTACACCTCTTGTATTGTGCTCGCAATTTTGGCATACGCCTGATCCAATAAGATGGCTGTATATGCAACTTGAGGCGTGGTCATAGCAATTGCACTCTAGAAGAAATATTAACAACATTTGTTTTATGGTCAATTTTTCAATAACCTATCACTATCGACTAAGAATCGAGTTTTGGAGACGCAACTTTGCAAGTAGCTAAATGTTGACTAGTGAATATTGTTTATTGCCGATATTCTAGATCAACGAAATATATACTCTACAAGCTGGCAATGACACGAACACAATTCTAATTTTAAAAAGAAAAGCATATTACTAGTTACAAATTATATTTGCTCGTAGATTTTACATTGAATTGTAACGGCCTTAAAATTCTTGACTGCGGTCAAGATCTTACGCCAAATTGGTTGCCAAGGGGTAATTCTGTCATGAATTGCGTTAGAGTGGGGTCCGAGCCTATTACAGAATTGCATTAACTTTTGCAACTAAGATACTCAGGTGAAACAGAGCCTATCAAAGGACTTTTTCGAAGCAGGAATGTATATAGTTTTTTGTTGATGGAAACGCTAATTTTCCCACTGAAAATAAGGGAACTAGAAAAAGCTTGCGTGCGAACAATCGCACCTCGGTTGCCAACCAATACAATTGAAGTAGGAATTTGAATTTATTTCAGTTGAACAAATGTTCGGTAATCGTGACGCTGATAAAAAAACCATTCGCTATGATATGATTTGTTGTTATCTAACTTAAAAGTCAACGTGCATTGATAGAGCGTCCTCCCACAGTAAAAAGACCAGTTGCCGTAACTTACTCGTATGCTAAACAATTCATCAAAAATTCATAACCAATTCATGGCTTGTGAATTCAAACGATTCAATCGAAGAACGCATTTAAAATTCTGTGTGTTGAGATCATTAAATAGCGTTTCAAGGTTGGAATATTAATATCGTGTTATATAATCTTCGCCGAACTAATTTTATATTCTATAATCTTGGATCTTCCCTTTAATCAAAAAGGCCCCCTAATAACTAGTTATATAATCTTCGCCGAACTAATTTAATATTTTATAATCTTGGATCTTCCCTTTAATCAAAAAGGCCCCCTAATAACTATAAAAAGAAGTTTCCTATGAAAAGTGGTGACTATAATGTCAAGCGTGTGTTAGAAACAGCCTTGATAAGTCTTAATGTATCAACTAATTGTTCAAGGACAAAGAAATTTAAGAATAACATCACATTACTCACTCTGACACACATTTGGGTCCGTTGCATTCCCAGCCATCCAAGGCCTGTTGTTATAGAGAGGCAGACAAATCTGGCAGTCCTGTCCTGTCGTAAAGTGTTTGCAGTCGCAGAGCTCGGTTCCATTCTTCTTGTCACAGTACTCCGCATGCCCATTACAGTCACACCTTCCGTCAATGATGACATCCGAAATAGCATAGTAATACTGACTCAACGTTTCCGTGCTGTTGATAAACTCCCTACCATCAGTACCAGGGTACTCTAACGACAGCAGCACGTCAGTAGCGGCGAGATATTGCTGTACTTCAATGCTAAGATATTCACTGACAGTGTATCTTATAACTCTGGGATCGAAAATAACAGGCGCTCCTTCATTAGGAACCTCTCCACTGAACTTCTGTGAGCAAGTAGCTATGAACTTATTATTGGAGTTTATAACAGGATCTGCTACCAGGTTATAAGCAAGTGGACAGTTCTTCGCGTAATACTCGTATACCCTCCAGGTTTTGCCATAGTCACTTGATCTGGATATAAACATTCGTTTGGGCCTAACTGTGCGGAAGGTTACTCTGATACTGCCAGTTATGAGATAGAGCTTGTGGAAGTTGATGGTCACGTTGACTTTGACCGGCTCAAACATCTTGGAGGATCCGTCTTTATTCGTCCGCCACCAACTCTGAGATTGCCACCATGTTAGGTTGGATGGGTCGTTTAGGTCAACCATGTTACTGGGTGGGTGGCTCAGTGCCGGGTTACTAGCATCACAGATCCTACATTTGTCCTTGTTAGCGCCAATTCTGCAGTACAGCTCACTCGGAGATCCGCAAGTGTTGGTTGCAGTGACTTCCTGCTTGTATGCAACGTTCTTCGGGTAGGTCAGGCACGTCTTGGCGATTCCGTTTGGAAAGTAGCAGGCGCTTTGGATGCTTGTTTGAGGAGCGACACGAAGAAACCAAGTAGCAAAAAGTGAACAGAAGATTAAGTGTTGTTTGAAGTAGTGCATTTTCTCGTTGGAAAACTTTAGGCTGTAAATTGGCCTAGAGTTTAATTCTAATGATCGATAAAAGCATTATTCAAATAAAGAGCTCTTACTTTCACTTCTCGCTTTCAGCAAAACAGAAAGGAGCTTCAGCTCAAGGTCTTCCACTACTCCGCTTTAAATCAGCTAGTCTGCAACAGGAGAAACACGATTTTCTCGAACAAGTGTTAATAAATTGGCCGTGTTATCTCGATTGAAAGATGCTTTGGGTATGCTCTCCATAAACTTTACGTTTGCATGCACGCAACACCAGCAATAACTCGAGCTGAATTTAAAGCGTTGGTTAACTCAGTCAATGCATGTTTATCAATTAGCCTACCTGCAATAGTATGAGTAGTAAACCACATGTTCAATTATTCTATGTCGTGACTTGTAAGGTTCGTGGTAAGGCCGGATGATTCACCATGTGAACATTTTATTCTTGTAGTTTTTACTGGGAAAGTGAAACCATGATAGCGAAGAATGAGTCATCAAAATACAAAGTCTAACGGATGGACCTAACCTAAGGTTTCCTTCAAGAATGGAGTATCACTGAGTATAATGGAACATTGTGTCGGGGATGGCCAACTGATACGATAAGGCGACCCTTGTTCAAAGGGTCCCAGGTTCGAAAGCACCTTCAAGCCTGCTTCAAATTATGAGGAGAGAGTTTGCTAGCTCTCTTGGATCCAGACGAAAAGGCAAAAGGAATCACGAGGTGTGGCTAAATCGAAATGAAGGACAAGGGTCGCACTTCTCGATTAATTTACCTATTCAGTGGGCCTTCTGTGTTTTGCCCATAAACAAATACTTTACGAAGATAGTGAGCGTATTGCCTATCAACTATCAAGGTACTAATTTGACTAGTCTGCCTATTCATTTCGCTCTTTGTGATTTGCGCATAAACAAATACGTTACGAAGATAGTAAGCGCATCTATTTGCCTAATTTGCCTATCAATCATCAATGTACTGCGTCGATTAGTTGATCTATTAATGGGATAATAAATGAATTGGCCTATCAAAGTCAACAATAACCTTGAAGATTTTACGCAATTGAAAACCCCGCTACAAAAAAAACAAGTTTTATTGGTCAGTAGCAAGGTAAATACTGAACAATATTCGCATGAAAACATGACACTTCAGAGGGTAGGAATCGAACTCACAGCCTCTTGGTTAGAAACCGAGTGCCTTAGCAATTGTGCTATAAATCACAAAAACTAAAGTTTGGAAGGAGCCGAGTTTATCAAGTTGGTGTGATAATTATATGATTTTTTCATTTCTCAATTTTTAGTTTTTGATTCATACAAAAGATAAGTACGGTTCTGCTGTACACAGGAACTGTAGGCAGTGAAATAAAGTAGATGGTAGGAATCGAACTCACAGCCTCTTGGTTAGAAAAATCATGACACAAAAGCATGACAAATTAAGAACAATTACAACTTGGTTCGAATAAAACTTGACTGAAGTCTAGATATTTATCAATTCAAATGAACCATTGCTGAACAAGGCTCATGATATCATATCATGTTTTAAAACTGTTTGCTAGTTATCAAAATGAAAACAATATAGTGGAGAAAAGAGTCAAGAGACTAAATTCTTTATCTCTACATGCCTTTTTCATGGTTACCTACTTATGATGAGATGCACTTATAAAGAATTCCCTATACATTGTAAAAGTAACGTGTGAAACGATGCAAGTAGGAAATATTCTTTATTAGTACTTCTCCTGATGAGTGGGTAACCACGATAAAGAATTGTAGAGATGTAGAGTTTAGTTTCTTTATCTTTTTTCACGATTCGTGTATTACGCTCTTCATTTATGTATCTGTCTTAGGGAAAGCAAAAATACAGACTTTAAGATTATTTCAAATTATTTCCTGGTCATTTTAGAAACTCAAGTTACAAATCTAGCAGTTTTTTGTGAAAATTTGACTGTTAAAAACAGATCAGGAATATATAGAAAGAGTTATACAAGAACGATCTTGAATTTGATCATGTTAAACAGTTGCCATAATATTACTCCACATAGACATTCTTAAACTACTGATAACATTTTTCATTGTCATTGTAATACTGTCAAAGTTTCCTGTTATAAAAGCAAACATTTTAAAACAATGAAAATATTGAGTGTATTCGGTACACTGTTCCTATACAACTTTCTTCAAGAGTTTGAGTAATAATTTTCAAGTATTAACACTATTTTGACCTCATACTCTCTAATTGATAAAAATCCAGTTGTTATTTTGCTTTCTTTAGGATTTTTCATCACTTAAAACGAGGATTAAGCTAAAAATATTGTCTGATACACTAAAACATGGTACAAAATTAGTTATCTTTTATTCTAAATCATATTTTGTAAGCAAGGGAATGATCAGTGACAGTTTTAGAGCCATTGGGACCAGGCCATTCATTTGGCCAGATTTAGCAGTTTATTTTGCTGGGCCCTTTTGCCTTAGTGGAGCCTAGAGCAATGACCCCCTCACCCCCTTACAACTGCCACTAGTAATATATTTTTCATCACTACCCAGCTGGTATCTCATCAAACATTCTATCAAGCAGTATCGATGGAATACCCATCTTTTTCAGTGTTTGATATTTGTCGCAGCCACCCATGCACGTACTGCCTAGGATATAGTTGAAACAGAGCTTCAAAAGGGGCGGTACATCTAGCCATAGTTCATACAAATCAGAAGTTCTTTCAATGCTATTTACCACTCTGCCAAATATGAACATGCATCCCTCTGGAGATACTGCAGCAGAATGAAAAAACAGTGGTCTTGGTAGAGTCTGCAGAAAAGGAAATAATAGTTATGAAAGTCTTAGAGTGGTACGAAATTCAAATTCTAGTCAAAGATCAGAAATGACCCAATTCAACAAAATTTCAATCATGAAACCTTGAATGAATCCCCCCTGAAAAGAGCTCATTAGATTTTCAAATAGGTGATCATGAACCCTGACCAAATGAGTTTTCGAGGACAATGAGAGAAGAAACCAAGTATTTTATCCTTTGAAGATTTTTTCAATGAAGAAGAAACATAAATCAGCACCCCTTTTATCCAATAAAACTCTAAATTAGAAGAATTGAGGGCGTGGCAGAGCACAATTTTCTGAAATTATACTCTCTGCAATTTAAGCAACTTACTGAATATAGTCTGCTTTATTTTTGTCGAGATCCCTGCTTTTGTTCTACATAACTTTCTATTGGGTTGATACTTTTGATTTTGTACAGGTATTTCACAAAAATTCTACACATACTTGTTTGTTGTAGTTTGTCTTTTACAGGACCTAGAAAATCGTGATTTATTGTTTTTCTTTGAATTAACGAAAAAGTTAAAACATTTTTCGAAATCCTACTGGTATATAGCTGGGAAGACAGATTGGTTACTAAGAGCATCGGCCCTAAATCATTATCTTCTCAAACAAGGCTCAACTTACTATATCCATTCTATGCCAACTGAGATCACCAAGACAGATTTTCCACACATCATCACAAGCCTTTCGATTAACAGTCAAACCTCCAACCATGTAGACGTTACCCTTGTATAAAACACAGCTATGATGTGTTCGTGGCTCTGGGAAATTTCCATCTCTCCCTGCTCGGCAAGCAAGCATTTCCCACTCCTGGGAGGCAAAACTAAATCTAAAAGTATGATCAAAGCCGAATGCGTGTCCTGTAATCGAGCCTCCAAAAACATAGAAAGAATCAGCAGTTGCAACAGCTTCATGTCGGTACCGTGGCTCTGGCATATTTGTACATTTTAGTATGTGCCAGGATTTTTCATTCAAATCAAAAGAATGCATTTCATCAACAAACTGGCTCCCAAGTGTACCCGAAAAAACAAAAAGTTTGCGCTCTTTCACTGACATGACCATGCTTTGACCGTACTTCGGCTCAGGACAATTCAAGGACTCCCCGCTGTCAAGCACTGACCATTTCTGTGTATTCAAAGAGAAAAGAGATAACTCGTTTGAATTCGTGAATCCGAACGGGAAACCAGAACCTCCAAAAACCAAAAGTTCGCCTTCATGTAACAACATCGAACAGGAAGCAGATTCGAGTCTCACATCGCCGGAATTAGGCACAACAATCCACTTCTTCGACGTCGTGTTGTAGCAAAGTATTTCACTGAAAACTTTATTGTCAGGCTCATTGTTGAATCCCCCATACACAATCAAATGGTTCGAAGTTGCACAGCAGCGATGGCCACTTCTAGGCTCTGGAACGGCTTCACATTTGGTTACTCTAACTAAGCTGCGGGCGGCCATTTTTGATTTTCTGTGATGAGTCTGTCGTCTTTCATATCAATGTTGCTGCTGTTGTTAGCATAGGCAATTCAATGGCGATTAAATGCAATTTACTCGCGGTTAATGGGCAATGAAGCTCGCTTACTTGCTCCTGTGGGGGTTTGTTGCCAACGTGTTGATATTTAGATAGGTTCTGATTGGTTACAGCAATAAAAGACGCGATGGAGGTATTTTATATACAAAGACATGTTTGGTTGACTGCTTAACAAAGTAATCTTTCTTGCATTTCGAATCAGCTATTGTTTTCATGAGCTTGCATAAAATCTAGGCGTGACTTGGTTGAAGGTCATTCGTTCAAACAAGCAGCCAAGCCGTTCGTGTTTCTTCTTGAAAGTTAAAAAACCGACCCAACTGCGAAGTCTCGAGGAGAAAACAGAAAAGTAAACAGGGTGAGAAGTTTCCATATTGTTTCTTATAGCAAAAATAGATGGTTTGATAATGAGTGCAAAAATAAGAAACAGAGTCTAAATAGAGCTAGAAAAATTTATCAAGAAAGTTTAAGAATTTCCCAAAATTTGAGTCCAGCTCCTTACCAGGAGAATTACGTCAAGCCTATTTTCAACAAAGGAGAGAATATAAAAAACTTATCAAAAATAAACGTAAGTCGTTTCTGGACACAGAAAAAATTAAACTTTGGTCCTTAAATTCCGAGTCACCTAAATTATTTTGGAAAAAGTTAAGCAAAGGAAGGAAACAAAACCGATTTAGATTTTGATGATATTGAGCTTTTTGATTATTTAGTGGCTTATTACAAAACAATTCTGATGAATCTTTAAACGTTCAGGAACTAGATTCACAAGAACCATTGTATGACATTGAAACACTGAGTCATATTGACAGTGAAATAAATTGCCCAATCACGATTCAGGAAGTCAGAGCCATGATTCATGACTTGAAAAATGGGAAAGCGCCTGGCCTTGATAGGATCAGTGCCGAACTGTTGAAAAACCTTAATGAACAATTTCATAAAGTTTTTGTGCAATTTTTCAATAGAATTTTGGAGAGGGGTGACTTTCCAGAGGAACGGGCGGTAGGAATCATTTTTCTTCTGTTCAAAGGTGGAGACAAGAGAAATCTTGATAACTACAGAGGAATAACCTTTTAAGTACCTTCGGAAAGCTGTTCGTTGGTATTCTATTACAACGACTAAACAAGACTGTTTCAACATACAACATACTGAACGAAAATCAAATAGCTTACAGGAAAGGCTATCAGACATCCGATCATATTTTTCACGCTTAGGGCTATAATAGAACACAGCTTTGAAGTTCACTTTATGTTTGCTTCATTGATTTTAGCAAGGCGTTTGATTCGGTGGATCATAAAGATCTAATTAAGAAACTATCAATGTACGGTTTTAACGGGAAATTTCTAAAGGTAATTGAGTCCATTTATAGCAAAGTAAAATCTGGTGTAAGGGGTGAAAATGAATTAACTGGATTATTCCCTTGCTCTAGAGGCGTAAGACAGGGTTGTTTGCTAAGCCCTCTTCTTTTTGCCTTTTTTTTTAAATGAATTGGATGATAAGATAAAAGCTTCATCTTTAGGGGTTAAAATGGGTAACGAATCACTTCATACCCCCCTTTATGCAGATGATCTTCTTCTATTAGCTGAAAACCCTAAAGATATGCAATTACAGCTTGACTTGCTAGACAATTTTGTGACTTCAATAAAAAATGAAAATTAGCTTAGGTAAAACAAAAATTATGGTCTTAAGGAAACATAAACGCAAATCTGGCAATAAATCAAAAAACAAAGATATTTGGAAAATTGGCGATAAAGAGGTGGAAGAGTGTGAAACATATAAATACCTAGGAGTCACTTTCAAATCAAACGGATCTTTCGTTGATCACACAGCGAAAATCAAAAAAAAAGCCCAACAGTGTTTTTTCTCTCTTTTATCTAAAAGTAGGAATGGGGTGGTTTCCAACCTTGGATATTTCTGTATCTTTTCGACCACACGATAATACCAATTCTCAATTACGCATCAGAAATTTGGGTTACTAATGATTGGCCAAAGTTAGAGAGGTTGCATCTCTCTGCCCGTAAATACGCTCGTGGAGTAAAGTCAACAACAACAACCGATGCAGTTTATGCAGAATTGGGACGTTATTCTATGCTCTATTCTAGGCATATTAACATTCTTAAGTTCTATTTGTGTGTCTCCATGTTAGAGAATGAGAGGTATGCAAATAAAGCTTTTATTATGCTGCAAGAAGATGCTGATAATGGGCATTCTAACTGGGTCTCTAAAAGCCAGGTCTTTGGCGACTCTTTATGATATTAAGAGCTCTGACAATAAAAGTGCTATAAAAAACAAAATTTATCAACACTTTCAATTTGTAGTAAGTTTAGATGTCCACATAGAGCAAGATAAAAAGCTTAAGACATACGCTTTGTTTAAAACAAACTTTAAATTTGAACCGTATCTTGACATTTTTTCAGATTACAACATTAGGTGTAATTTTGCAAAACTGCGCCTAAGTGCACATAATTTGCACATCGAAACAGGCAGGTATGGCTCGAAAATGACCCCACGTGATGAAAGATACTGTTTGACTTGCAAATCTAATGGTTTGTCTATCGGTGAAGATGAAGTTCATTTCCTGTTGAATTGTCCCTTACATATTGATTTAAAAAAAAAAAGATATGCTTAACCCTATACCTCAAAAATACCCCTCAGTTAAGCTTCTGTCAGAAGAAAAACTTTTTATCTTGCTTCTCTCTCAAGAAGATACATATACTGTAACAAGGCCTTTCACAAGACGTGAAAAGACGATAAAACAGTTGAATCCCTCACTGACATGACTTTACAGAGCTTTATCAACGTTTCTTTATATTATATTATTAAATTTTGTAATTTGATTAATTTTTGTAAAGAATTTTGTACATATTTTGTAAAAGAGATATTAATCCAGCTCGATATAGTTAAGCTGGTTAAGGGCCATCTCGGCCTATATACCATTGTTACATAGACCTCACGGTTCAGGCATAGTTTTCGGGTGGGGGCAGCAACCACCGCCGCATCTCTAGGCTTTCCAGAATATAAAATATAAAAGCATTGGGTCGCTGGTCAAGCAAAGCATATAAAGCTGCCTACGGAGCAATTGACATTGGCGTCGAGAAAAATGGCAGGAATTCCCTGACAGAGTCGTTTTCTTTGCCTTTCTTCTTCTTTTCCCTTTTTCCAGGAATGACATCACCTAGCCTCGAGGAAAGGCCAAATGGCCAAAATCAAAGAAAGACCAGCTGCAGCAGAAAAGGGCGAAAGGCCCAACGAAAAGGAACGGCAAAAATGGCAGAGTGGATGAGCAGGCCAAACGCCTCATACAAAATAAAGATGCAAAAATGGCTAAGTGCAAAGAAGAGGGCCAAAGGCCCGACACAAAGTGAAAGGCCAAATGGCCAAGTGCAAAGTGGAAGGCCAATGGCCTAAAACAAAGTGGAAGGCCAAAGGCCTAAAACAAAGTGGAAGGCCAAAGGCCTAAAGCAAAGTGAAAGGCCAAAGGCCTAAAGCAAAGTGAAAGGCCAAAGGCCTAAAACAGAGTGGAAGGCCAAAGGCCTAAAACAAAGTGGAAGGCCAAAGGCCTAAAACAAAGTGGAAGGCCAAAGGCCTAAAGCAAAGTGAAAGGCCAAAGGCCTAAAACAAAGTAAAAGGCCAAAGGCCTAAAACAAAGTAAAAGGCCAAAGGCCTAAAACAAAGTGGAAGGCCAAAGGCCTAAAACAAAGTGGAAGGCCAAAGGCCTAAAACAAAGTGGAAGGCCAAAGGCCTAAAACAAAGTAAAAGGCCAAAGGCCTAAAACAAAGTGAAAGGCCAAAGGCCTAAAACAAAGTGAAAGGCCAAAGGCCCGACACAAAGTGAAAGGCCAAAGGCCCGACACAAAGTAAAAGGCCAAAGGCCTAAAACAAAGTGGAAGGCCAAAGGCCTAAAACAAAGTCAAAGGCCAAAGACCTAAGACAAAAAACACAAAATAGGTGGTCGGAGTTCTGTGGTGATTGGGTGGGGCACTTCGTGTTGGCGGAAAAAAATGTGTTTTTCTGTCCAATCACCGACAGTAAATAATGTTTCTGTGCTAGCAATCCGGGCCAGTGTACTGCTGCCCAATTTTTCTAGCAACTATGGTTTAACTTGTCGTATGAAATTCGAAAAAGGAGTTTTTTGGGGGAAGAAAATACAGGGAATTGGTGTTTTCGCACAAGTTTTTTCGAATGAACTGACAAACCTCTTTGATAGTGGCTGTATGCTGGCCTATTTGCGGGACAGCTACCAGTGTGAACCTTGAGAGGTTTGTCCGTTCCTTAAAAAATTCATTGCAACCATTAAATGGCGATTAAATGCAATTTACTCGCGGTTAATGGGCAATGAAGCTCGCTTACTTGCTCCTGTGGGGGTTTGTTGCCAACGTGTTGATATTTAGATAGGTTCTGATTGGTTACAGCAATAAAAGACGCGATGGAGGTATTTTATATACAAAGACATGTTTGGTTGACTGCTTAACAAAGTAATCTTTCTTGCATTTCGAATCAGCTATTGTTTTCATGAGCTTGCATAAAATCTAGGCGTGACTTGGTTGAAGGTCATTCGTTCAAACAAGCAGCCAAGCCGTTCGTGTTTCTTCTTGAAAGTCCCACCCTACCCACCACAGCTTCGGTACTTATTCTTCCACGGTCGACGGTGAAGGGGCGAATCGTAATCTTGAACCGAGTATATAGTTGTTTTCACGGAAGTACCCGATTGGTAATACCGCTACCTCTACCTCTACAAAAAGAGTTTCTGAATGCACCAAACATCTTTCCTTTTAAATCTATTTTGATTCCAGAGAGAGGGTCCCTTCGCCGATGACTGTGTGACAGGTGCAATTGGCTCGGAAAAAAATGTGTTTTTCTGTCCAATCACCGACAGTAAATAATGTTTCTGTGCTAGCAATCCGGGCCAGTGTACTGCTGCCCAATTTTTCTAGCAACTATGGTTTAACTTGTCGTATGAAATTCGAAAAAGGAGTTTTTTGGGGGAAGAAAATACAGGGAATTGGTGTTTTCGCACAAGTTTTTTCGAATGAACTGACAAACCTCTTTGATAGTGGCTGTATGCTGGCCTATTTGCGGGACAGCTACCAGTGTGAACCTTGAGAGGTTTGTCCGTTCCTTAAAAAATTCATTGCAACCATTAATGACTATTATAAATACTTGAAGAGTCATAAAGTCTTTACATTTCTAAATCATTCTCATCAGACAGATCTTCACAAAGTGGAGTAAATTGTAAATGCGTGAGGAAATATGATAAATTAACTTAACAAAAAAGGTTTGATACAAATCGAAATCGAGACTCTATGTGAGGTTGTGGCGTAGCTAGGATATGTTAGGAAGCGGGGCGTGATGGTAATAAAGAGGGGCAAGCGAGCGAGGTGAGGCGATTCTGGTCCTGGTCTGGGGTGGCATGGAACTGTAACCCCCCCCCCCCTCCCCGCCCAGGAACAAGGGCAGATTTTCTAATTAGCCAATCAGTGCGTTTGTTTACAAAACGGTGAGATCTGGCGTTTGACGTCACAAACACAATAGAAGCTATAGGAGAATTTTTGTCAGTAACCCCCTCTCTTCTTTCGGGCACATGCACGTGGTTTTCACAGCTTTTATCGTTTTTTTTGGTTTTCCTGATTTAATAACGATTTTACTAAAATCTTCCACTGGAATTTCTGATACGACGTCCAGATCGTTAAAAATCTCAGTTTGAAATCTCGGCCTTTTCCTACCCGGTTTTTCATTAGGCCCATAAACCAACGATCAAGAAAATCCCATCGTTTCCGACTCCCCCGCCTATTTTGGTAATAAATGATTGAAATGAATTTAAAAGCAAAGCAAAGAAGGTCTCTGTCATCTGAGCAGAGATCACAAACACACAAAAAGCTGGAAACCCTCCCCGGAAACCTCTGGCTTGACTAGCTGCAAGCACCCCAGCGGGTCCAGGCCAAAGCCTTGACAGGGGTCGAGGGGACGAGCCCCCAGAAGCTCCTGAGATTGTGCCTTTTCTGAGGGTTTAAAGTGGCTGAGAATCCTCTCTATGATAGAACTATGTAAATACAAACCATGTAGAAATAAAGAGCTAGAAGAGAAACACCGCGACGCAAAAAAACAGACAAATGTGTTCGATAAATAATCAATACTAATATTTCACCCTGCTAAGCAAGGCTGCCTCAAAGAATGCTTAAAGTAATTGAAAAATGAACGGTTGAGTAAAATAATTTGAATTTGGTAGGATACATATCAATGATTACTGGTAGATGGTTAAAGATTAGATATTATTGGTTACTGTTTGATGGCCTTCAGTGCTAAAAAATGCATATAATAAGAAAATAAGAAATTAAAAAGAAATAAAAAAGAAATAAAAATTACTAAACACTAAAAGAAAGCTGTGTAATAATGATAAAAGTAATAATAATGTTAGTAATAGCCAAAATGATAATAAAAAACCATAATTGACGAGATGTTTATAGAGCAGTGTTAGAACGCAGAGAAAAGTATTAACGGTCGGTAGAGACTAAATCAAATCAAATCAAAATCAAATCCATTTAATTGAACCACAATCTTACAGGTAAACATCTAAGTATACATAAAAATAGTTGAAATATTGATAAAATTATAAGAAATGTTGTGAAGGACACTGAGATAAACCATAAAGGTTGAGCCCAGTGCCCTCTTTGATATGAACTGTTAAGGATAAACAAGTTTGAAGCTAAAGTTAAATAAAACTATTACACGTATTTAGATTGAATTATTACGTAAATCGTTTTAAAAGATTTGAATTGAAACTTTGACCAGAACATAACAGCAATATATGATATAATAAAAAATTGTGGTGATAAAGAAAAACAAAGTAAAAAGAGGGGAGGGAGAGACAGGTTTAAAGGTTTGCAGAGTTTGGAACTTGGAGTGTTGTAGTAACCATTGAACAAGATATCTTTTAGATAATGCTTTATTTGACATTGAGCGAATTTTGAGTCGAATTTCATTCCATATTCTAATACCATTAAAAGCAATAGACTTTTTTCGACATTCTGTATTTACCAGAGGAAAGGAAAATTCATTATTGGTAGCTTGACGGGTTTTGTAGTTGTGTCTTGTTTTTGTTTTTTTGGAATAAGCCACTTAAAGGGGGATGCTAAACTTTTGTTACTAATTCCATATATGAATTTTGTAACTAATGTCATACATGAAAATATTTTCAAAGTTTAGTATACCTAACTTTGTAAATGAAGGCTTTAAGCTTTCTTTAAGACCTGAAAACGTCATAATTCTAACTGCTTTTTTCAGACTTTTATTCAGTTTTATGGTTGCACAGTTTGTGGCATTACCCCGATTTATAAGAGCGTAGCTTAAGTGCGGGGATACAAAAGCATGATACAATGGATTTAGTACATCAGATGGTACGAAATGTCTCATTTTTGCAAGTACTCCAATACCTTTTGAGATTCTCATATCAACATATTGTGAGTGTTGCTTCCACCTTAATTTGTTGTTAATAAGAACACCAAGATACTTTATGCAGTCCTTCTCTTTTACAGAAACGTTATCAATTTTTACATCAATGGTGGTGTCAACTTTTCTTTTATTTGAAATTATGAGAAAGTTAGATTTATCAATCTTGAGGGTTAATCTGTTAGCAGATAGCCATTTTGAAACGTTTTTAAGCTCGTTATTTACAATTGACTCTAGTTCTTTTGCATTTTTAAGAGAAAAAAAAGATACTGGTATCATATGCAAAAAGAAGAAATTTTAGTATTTTGAAGCACGAAGGCAAGTCATTTATATATAAAAGGAATAAAAGTGGTCCCAATACACTTCCCTGGGGCACACAATGAGTAATGTTATTTGGTTTTGACAAAATACCGTTTATACAAAATTTTTGAGTGCGATTTGATAAGTATGACTAAAACCAGTTTAAAGCTGTGCCTCGTACACCGTAGTGGTACAACTTGTCTAATATAATTTTGTGGCCCACCGTGTCAAAAGCTTTAGTAAAATCTAAAAACATGCAGCTAGATGTTTCTTTCTTATCTATAGCTAGTGTTAATTGGTTATAAAGATCTAATATTGCATGTGTTGTAGATCTATTTTTTAAAAGCCAAATTGGTGTGGAAATAGTACATTATGTTTTTCTAAGAAATTTTTAAGCCTTCTATGCATGAGTTTTTCGAAAATCTTATTGAAAATTGGCAATAGTGATATTGGGCGGTAATTCAAAACATCAAATCAAGACTTAGCCTTGTATATTTATTGGTATAACTATTGCGAATTTTAGCAAAGATGGGTGTATTCCTGAACTGAAAGATTCGTTAACCAAGTCTGTTAGTATACTAGTCACTGGATTACTCATATGCTTAATCATCTTTATTGGGATGTCATAAGAGCGTGGCGATTAATCCCCTCAAGAAGAAATGGGCAAAACTGTGCGCTGGGCCCGAGACTGCCTGAGAATATATTAACATAGCAAGTCGGTGATTGGAGAACGAATTCATTCCGGCCCAAAGCACCTGTCCATGACCTCAGGGGCTAATTGAGGCATGGAGTGTGTGGGTGGGAGAGCCGAATGCGGTGCCCGTAGCTGCTAAAGTGAAATGGCATTGGAAACCACGCTTCCTTCCTTTTTAAACCTGCATGAAACAGAGGCTGCACGACCTAAAAGGGTCAGCCAATCGCCACATAACTCTCCAATTGAAAACGAGACAATCGAATAATGGTTCCCATCGTACAGGGCGCCCTTTGAGTATTAACTTGGTTTAATTAGTATTAACGCTCATTTAATCGCCTCAGGAGAAAATGGGCAAAACTGTGCGTTGGGCCCGAAACTGCCTGAGAATATATTAACATAGCAAGTCGGTGATTTGAGAACGAATTCATTCTGCCATAGATTTCGATACATTTTCCCTTCCCTTAATATTTCTCAGCTCATTAAAAGAAAATGGATTGAAACCTCCTCCAAGAAAACCGACCACTCCCCATTTTTAACGAGCAACGCATCCAACCCCCCCAGCCCCAAGGAACTCCCTAACAAGCTCTCAGCTAAATAAGTTAAGATGTATGTTCCACCAAGGAACTCCCAGCCAAGCTCTCGGCCGAATAAATTAAGTTGCATGTTCCACCAAGGAACCCTCCGGGCCGAGTACGCAGCCGAATACTTCAAGTTTGATATTCCCCCAAGGAACCCCCAGCTTAGCTCAAAGCTGACTAAATTGAAATGCATGTCCCGTCTTGCAGCGAATTGTAAAACTTTTATATCCTTAAGGTGGAAAAAATAACCGTGAGGCACTTTGGTCTCAAAATAAGCATGGTTTGATAATCTTTCACAACACAACAAGGAACAGTGATTGTTTTTTTATATCATACTAAACATCAAGTTCTTATCATTCACATCTCAATGTTGCCGAATGTAGCTAAATTCTTAGAGACATCAGCAAGTTTATCGCAGGATAGCCTCACGTACAAGAGGTACGCGTCACTGTTGCATCGTCCCATAGCCCGTATCATGTAGTTTGGTGTACCTAGGGCTTCTGCAGTAGATGCTGCCCCAACACGAAAACTATGCGAAGTGAAATTGCCTTGCCATCCGGCTTCCCTAACAGTTTGTGCAACTAGTATGCCCCATTCTCACATACAAACAACGGGCCTTGTTGTTGACCTCTAAGGTGTAAATAAGATAGTATGGCTGAAACAGGACATATCTCGGAATTTGTTCTAGCCAGAACGATTGAAAAGCCTCTCCCGAATCGATCTGTTTTCAATTCTTTAAAGGGGCTACATCACGTATAATTCTGCGAGACGAAATTGTGTAATTTCAACTGGTTTTGATTGTTTACATTATGATGAGATAGCCCCTTTAATGTTCACTACCAGGTTTTCAGGAAAGGGTAACTTGTCTGCTTTGATATCATCTGGGGCCAGATGGGTGTCTAGTATAAAGCCTTTATCTGGAACTGTAAATTCAGAGAACCGTAGGAATCCAAAAAAGGCGATACAGCATGCAGCCCAGAACATGACATGGTCATATTTCATGAAGCTAAGCTTATGCTTTATTGACAGAAGCACAAGGGCTGTAATTGGGGTTTTGATACGCCGTTGATCGCCTTGGGTACGTTTTAACCCTTTTATAACGAGAGGTATCCGGGGTAAGCCTTTTAACGGATCAGCAAACCCAGCATTGACATGTAAGTATCTCACTGCGCTTAGTTAATTCCTCACTGCAAAAGCCACCACACGTTTACTCATATGCGCAATGAAACGTAGAATCGTGATCTCCGAAGCCGGCAAAATGCTGTTGTTCGAGTTTACCTGGTGATATAGCTCACAGAAGCTGAAGAACTGACGCTGAGCCGACGTATAACTTCGCATTGTCGACGGAGCACACGCTCTGGACATCAATTGCATCCATTGGCTGTCCAAGGAGGAAAGAGCAGCTTGTGAAAGAGAAGGTGTGGAATTTTGGCTCCAGCTGAATCTGCATGCGGGACAAGTGATCTGAATTCCTTGAAACGAAAACGTGAAAGCGAATCAGCGGCCTTATTTATCTTCCCAGGCACAAACACTGCTGAAAACGTGAAATTTCCAAGTACAGCGCGTATAGCTAATTGGCGGAGGCAAAATGCAAGATGTCGATCGCGACACAATCCCGATTTGAGCGTCGACAGAACAGCCTGGTTGTCGGTGCGGAACAAAATGCGGCGACGCTCCCAATATTTCCCCCATATATCTGCTGCTATGACAATGGGGATCATTTCTTTGGTAGAAATATCGATGATTTCCACCCCCGGGGGCCATTTTTCTGCGAACCATTCTTTACCTACGTATGCCCCAAACCCCACACTCCCTGCTGCATCTGACGTTTTTCGTTTCCTACCCCAGCGCTTTCAAGCCCATCCTTCCAGTGCCGACAGGACTCTTTGTTGTTTTTCAGCGGGCAAGCGGAGCTCAAGTTGTATTGTGTCTAGTTCAAAACCTAAATAAGGAAGGCAGGTTGTAGGTCGATATGTTTGAGAGGGCTCCGCTGGTACTCCTAATTCCTTGCAAATACGGATGCATGCATTCAACCCCCGGTAACAGGTAATTGAGTTCTGAGTAATTCAATGTTGAATGTTCTTCTCATTCACCTCTCGGTCTACCGAAAAAATCCAAATAAGAAGGTCTCCGATTCTGTTGAAAATATTAGGGGGTTTTGAAACACCAAAAAGCAGTGCCAAATCAACGTGATAATTCCCATTCCAAAACATGCCTAAGAAATGTCTGTCCTCCTTGCGGATTGGAACACAACGATAAGCTCGACTTAAGCCAATAAAGTGCCATTGCCGTAGAGCATTATCTTGTCGAAAGCTTCTTGAATACCCGGTCATTTAAAATAGCAACTATCCTCTGGGATTCCATCATTGACACTGGCCCCGGACGGGTAGGATAGATCAGTGATTAAACGCCATTTTCCCGGAGTTTACTTAGGAATTACCCCAAAACGGTTAATAAGGAGTTCTGAAACCAAAAATGTAGGGGTACAGTTTCGGCTAAAACCTATGCGTAAATTTTCAAGGAACCAATTTTTGTCTTCCAATGTACAATCTTTTAAGTACTGTGACCTAGCTGAATATTTATATGGTGAAATTGACGCAACAGATTATAATGATATAGATTCATTTTTAAACAACAACTGAATACTATTTACAGAAGTCCCCCAGCGATCTAGTCATTTGCGATGCTTCTTCCTGGGAGGGGTATCTGGGAGATCTTTCTCCCGTTTGTCCCCCATATCACTTTTTGGACCTTCCGCTTCTGATTTCCTCTTATAGCAAACACCTTTTGGATGAAAGTCCTTTTTACAGATTAAGCAAGTGTGCCGATTTTTGCAATTTTGGTAATTACATCCACCGAAGTTATATTGATAACAAATCTCTGCATTCCTTGTGTCAGGTCGACTAGATGTATTGCCTGGTTTGCTTATCATGTGTGTAACCCACAAGGAAGGCTCGGCAGCACCCAAACATAAATCTGAGTTATTAGCGTTTTTTGCTCTGACAACTTTATCATACTCTACCTAGCCATAACTTGGGTTGTCTGCTACGGCTTTGGAAATCAGCAAAAGTATGATATTAATTCTTGAACCCTCTCAGGAGATTTCTTGGCAAAAATTCCCATATAAACAGCCCATGTGTTGGTCAAATCGCTAAATGTTTAATAGGACTTAATTCAGAGCAAATTAGGCGTCATAGGCTGACTTGCGACAAGGGCATTTTTGGGAGTTTATCAAAGTTGCTTGGGAGCAGCAATGTTAAGTCGATAAACCGACCAGCAACGACAAAAGCAACGATATAATGAGGGACTGGAGAGAAATTGACTGCGATCGATAATGCCTCAGGAATTGGTAACCCAAAAACAGCAGTATTATCGTGTGAAGCCGTTTGGTATTGCATATTATTATAAGGCTGACTAATAACAAAATATGGAGCAAATGGGTCATGAGGGGCCAACTGAACAAAAGCAGGAGCAACTGGCTGGTTTGAGTGACAATTATTGCCTGGATGGGACTGCTGTACTGCAGCTGAGTTAAATGTTTGCACAGGCTGAGATGGGGCCGGCCACAAAAGGTTTGATGAAAGTTTGCTGGGTTCAATTCGCCTGCTTGAACAGGGTTCTGTCCATGACTTTGCGACATTGAGGCGACAATCTCGTCCTGAAACTGGGTAAATGATTGCCTTAGGATATTAACATACGACTGCATTTCAGATCTCGTTATGAACCCTATAGATTCATCCAAAACTCGCACACTTGGGTTCGGCGTCGTTGGTATCGATTGACCAAGTATCTCGGGATGACTTTGTCCCCCCTGGCCTAAATCTAAATTGACTGACTGAGAGTTACTCATTTCAAGCTCCACCCCAGTGTTTTCCCTCGAGCTAGCAGTATTCATTTCGCTCTGCAAGATGCTGTTAATTGTTTGCCCTGCAAGTTCAACTTGACTTAGCCATATAAATCACACGTAATATACTGGAACGAACTCACCGCGTCACAAAACCAGATCTCTTTTTATTTCTTTAAATGTATTTAAGCTCCTCTTGCAAATCTTTTCTGCGTTAATTTTAAATTTCAAAGTGCTTTTGGACGCTCTCTAATAAAAGCCGAATGCGGTGCCCGTAGCTGCTAAAGTGAAATAGCATTGGAAACCACGCTTCCTTCCTTTTTATCCCCGCATGAAACAGAGGCTGCACGATCCAAAAGGGTCAGCCCATCGCCAATCGCCACATAACCCTCAAATTGAAAACGAGACAATCGAATAATGGTTCCCATCGTACAGGGCGCCCTTTGGGTATTAACTTTGATTAATTAGTATTAACCCTCATTTTAGACTCGTCTAAACTCATAAGTTCACATTTAACCTCGCTTGAGTCAACAGGACTTATAAAGAAACATTCTTGGATCGGATATGTTAAGAATTCATGCTGATTTGCCTTCGCCGGGCCTAAATGGTTGGCTAGCGTCTGCGCTTTATTTGTGAGAAATTCATTAAAAGTATTTGCGACCTTTTTATTATCAGATACCAATTTTCCTTCTATGTTTAGCTTAATAACTTGACCTGATTTAGTGCTATCTCTATTTAAGATTCCATTAATACCTTTCTATACCTTTTTGAGTCCTTTTTGAAATCTTTAAAATACGAAGTATAATGGTTTTGTTTACTCGATTTTATTACCCGGTTAAATCGGAAAGTTTTACAGCATTGAAACCAAATTTCGTCTTTAGTCTTAATGAATTTTTTAATCATTCTTTATCAATTTAAAGTCCAATACAAAACGTTTTTAGATATCTTCGCTCCATATAAAGTTTGAAGGGTTTAACAGAAGGGACCTTGATATGAATTATATTGAAAGGGGGAGCTTATAGAGAGGGGACTCGTTAACGAGAGAGGGATTAAAAGGAGAATGGACAGTAACTTGCCTGCAACGTGCTTAGAGTTGTTTCACTAATAACAAATAAATTTATTTTCAGGAAATGTGCCAACTTGGGAAGATTTACTGATTATATTGTTGGGAAGGTGATAGGTACGCGTGAAGATATTTTTTGGATACTATTCTGAAACATGTAGTAAATTGAATGGATTTTATAAAGTTCAGAGTAACTAAGCAGGAAGCGAGACCTGCATTAAAGCATTTATCATATGACAGTGCTTCCAGAAGTTAGAGTATTTAAGATGGTTCAGTCGCTACACGCTTTTTTTATAAAGAACCTTTTTTAAGGAACCTACATATCGAAGGTCGAAAAACTTAGGGAGCTCTTACTACTAAAAATCAAATCCCTAATGAACTTTATCATTTTGTATATAATCATTTGGTGTAGATATGCAAGTTCTCTAATGACTATATAACGAATTTTTACGTTTTAGAGGGCTAGCCTAAGCTTCTTTGTGTTATTATGTTTCATGTTTCCTTATCCACGAGTTTATTGCAAAATGTTGAATAGTAACGCTTTTCTTGCGCCGATACTTATTCCTATCTATTAGGTAAACACTTGAAATTAAGGAACTACTAGGGAACTATAAGAACTACAAAGTGGTCAAAATTAGTCCCAAAATATGGAACTTAAAGAACTAGGCCCTGAGCTAGGTTCTTTATAAAAAACCGTGTAAATGCTTAAAAAAAATTCAACTGTATAAGAGTAAAATGGGATTTCTAAAGTTGGGTTTTTTATGATTTTATTGTTACTGCAGTATAATTATAATAGTAGAAAAGTCTTTGATCCTTACAGAGCATTTGAATAGCAAACGAAAGGGTACTAACTTCAAAAACTATTTGTTTTACACTAACTGGAGTGTAAAAATCGAAGTAGTACGTCAAAAGACAAAGAAAATAAAAAACACGGAAATCAATAAGGCCAGGTGGAAGCTGTCCATAGTTTGTCCGGTTTGAAATAAACAAGATAAACGGCTAAAGTCTGGAACATTCTGAAATCTAGATTTTCTTCGATGGAATTTGGCGCATTTTTAGTACAAAATTTACGTGAAAATAAAGCGAAATATTCTGTAAAATATTTGATATTTTTGGGAGCAGTATTGGTTTTTAAAAAGAGAGTGACTCAACCGAAAATCTCGTCCGGCCAATGCTGCAGAAGCTGGACGGGATGTGCAGGGCCTGTCCATTCGTTAGTTATCCATCTCTTTTCTCTTTCTGACATACCACTCTGATAATATAAGACGAAAAGCTTAGAAACTAGGATTTGCTATTTTTTCGAATCTCTTTGATAGTTTATTATTCTTTGGAAGAAGCAGGATTTTTGAAATAAATTTTGAAAATCCAATTTGTGAGAATGAATATCTAATTATACCACGCGTCCACGCGTCCACTCAACGACGCGTCATTTACTCATCTATGGTAACGTCTCATTGTTTTCAACTAACGCCTGACCTAGCCTAATCTCTAGTATCATTTTTAGAACTTTATTTTTTACTTACAGCTTTATTTCCTTACCTAGGATTCTACACCCTTTCCTTCTTAGCAATCCTCTAATTACCAAAAGCTGCGTCATATGATGTATCGATTTACTTTCATCTTTGTATATAAACTGTAGATATCACATTGTAATTTAGATCAGTTACTTAAGTAGACGTATAGAAGTTCATATCAAGACAACGTGTCTCGCTTCTCTCTGGCTCTCTGTTCTCCGTGTGACCCGTTGTTGCAAGTAAAACACTTCGGCGTTGGATAAGTTCTCCTGAAGGGTAGACATGCAGATTCTTAGTTGTGGAACAAGTAACTCCCCTTCTTGCCTCTCGCTAAAAGTTAAGCAAGTTGCTTTTTGGTGTAGCCATAGTTTATCGAAAAAGATGGTTTAGAAACCAATTGTTGTACGTCTTTGTTTCACAGTCGATGTTGAGCAGTACTTGAACGTGCACAACGAATGTATTATCCTCTCTCTTTACTGTTGAAATTTTACATGTAAATATTGCCTACATAAATATGATGCTGAATATTACAAAATTTTTTCTAAATAGCGAATATTTCTGGCTGGAGAACGAAAAGAAGCTTTTTGGTCGATTTGCTCAACCATGACCCTGTTGGCTAAAACAATGGCAAAATAAAGGCTGTGCACTCTCAATTTTGAAAAAGTTGCACAAAAAGATACAACAATAGGTTTCCACACCATCTTTCTCGATACACTTTAGTGCAGCTGAAAGTAAGCTTAGTTGCGTCCATATCTGGATGGGTGACCTTGTAGGTCTTATCCCTGTGTCGACAAGACAACTCACTCAACCATCACTCGGAAGGAACATTACACTAAGGCTCTTGTGTCCCAGAAAATAAGGTCTCTGACACTTCACCCTTTATTTTGTAGTTTTCTGTTGTTACTAGCGTTGTTTTTGTCGTATTCTAAGTAATTCTTGCATTTTGATATTGTTTTGCCTTAGAGTTGCAGAGAGTTTTAGAAAAATACTTTTCTGGTGCGTATTCAAACAAGGTCATACACTGTGATCTATATTGAGTATATTGGTATAAGCAGGGAAATAGCTACAACCATCTACCTGAACAGAGTTAGAATCGGATGTTTCTGGATGCAGTGATATCATTCAAAAGAAAATCAAAATCCACTAAGAACCAGGGGCGGATCTAAGGGGGTGCTAAGGGTGCTCGAGCACCCCCCAATTTCCACTAAATAACCTTTTTACAATCAGCTTTGTTAACTCTGTATTCTGTTTTAAACCATCTATACCAGGCCAATGATTATGCTCTGAGAAATTAAAAGTTCCGATTTTCCTCGCAATCTATTCAAACTCTCGCAAAATAAATTTGAGGTCCGTTATTGTCGCTGTTTTTGAGTCCTATTATCTATTGATCAAAAGATCCAAGTTTCTGGTCCGTGTTTTAATCTTCCATCTTACTAAAATGCAAGATTTGAGCGGAAGCACCCCTCAGATTTGAAAAAGTGCTCTTAGCCAATAAGTATCGCCCATTAGGGTTCTCAACAGTTGCGCAAAAAGCGCTGGAGCCAGTGGCGGCGCCAGGGGGGGGAATGGGGGGGACTAGTCCCCCCCACTTTTTTAGAAAGATGGTATCTGAGATCCATGCAAATCCGATGAGAAAATGGGGGGAAGGGTAGGCCTACGTCCTGTGAATTGTGTCGCAAGATTATTTCAATGTAATAGCTACCCAGTATTGTTCTGTATAAATCCTTATCAATATCTATACATTCATGACTTCTGAGATTTGGACAGCCTTGTTCGATCGTTGATTTAGACAGGCAATTGATCAAGGGAAATTTTCTAACGTAAATAGAGCTTTTTGTAAAAGGACGTTTTCAGCATTTAAAAAGGCGTTCCTCGGCGTTGAAAAGGGCGTTTCCCTGGTTTTGAAAGGGCGTGGCCCTAAAAATTTTCCGGGGGCTTCGCCCCCTGTCCCCCATCTCTCACATGTCCCCCCCACTTCTTGGCGGCTGGCGCTGCCACTGGCTGGAGCACCCCTGATTTGAAAATAAGCTCTTAACCAATCAAATCGCTCATACAGGGTTGCTCAAATTCATTCCGAGCACCCCTGAGATCGATGGAGAGTTGCTCGAGCAACCTACTGACCAGCCACTGTTCGCCTTCTCGTATGTTTTTCAATCATGGCTGCCGCTCTCAAGGCAGAAAACTAATTGCGTCCTCGTCGAAGATGGCAAAGCAAGCCAGGAATTGAAAGAATCTGCAGCTTCAGAGTGACTTTTTTTGAATGAAGTTAACTTAATCTTTCTTCAAGATAAAGGGCCAAACATAACAAGAAGATAGGAAGACACCACTATGGACAGTCAAGCGTTCAAGGGCCGTAGGGCCTAGGCCTAAACTAAAAGTAGTCGACGCTTCCTTGAGTTTGCGATGCTTCGAAGTAAAAGCCTCTTTGAAAGAGAAAGAGCTATTATTATTATTATTATTATTAATACTTTAATTTAAAGTTGGCTAAAAACAATAGCAAGAATTGCTAATTAAGGCCAACTATTTACAAAAATCAATAAATACATTGTTAAGAAAGGATAAATTTACAATAAAAAACCTAAATTAGCGTAAAATGTTTTGCATAACCTGCAGTTGCATGCTTGGCATTTATGGGTCTTTATACAAGTTTTGAATATCTGGAGGGAGTCTGCATGCTTAAGTTCTATTGGTAATGTCTCACATACCTTTTTCCCCATAAACCTTACTGTATCGACTCCAAGGCAAGTTGTTTTTGCCTTTGGTAACTGTAGTTTATCAGAACACCTTAGATTGTATGATGTCTCTTTTTCTTTGAAAATCTGTTTCATGAAAGCAGGATTTAGATTAAATTTTGTTTTATAGATCTCAACCATAAGCAACTGCAGGTTCCTCTGATGAACAGTTACCGAATTATCAATTTTCAATAAATCTTCAAAACTAGAAACATCGTCCTTGTATGCGATTCTTAAGGCCCTTTCATGTATTTTGTTAATCTCATTGTTTAAGTTTCTGTCATGAAACATCCAGATCAGCGGGCAGTAGCTGAATTGGGACATAACGAATGTTTTCATCAACAATTTCAGTTTATCAGGCTCCATGTACACTGAAATGCGTGTTAGGGCATGAAGTTTTTGACTGGCCTTTTTGCATAGCGTTCGGACATGCTTTTTAAAGCTTAATTTCTTATCAAGATCGATCCCCAGTAACTTTTCTTCGTCACTTTCTTCTATCTGGGCTTCTCCAATGTGTATATTTACTTTTTCGTTAGTCCCAAAAAGAATAAAGTGGCATTTATCTTCATTTAGTTTCATATAGTTTTCTGGGAACCATGTAGCTAAATGGTTAGCATCTTGTTCTAGTTTTATTATGATATTCCTGATGTCATAGCCGCAAGAGTATATCGTGGTATCGTCTGCATAGTTGCATATTTCAGTTCCGTTCATCAGAAGAAAAATATCATTAATATATATATTGAAAAGAAGGGGTCCTAGCACCGAGCCTTGTGGCACCCCTATGTTTGTATCTTTCCATGCGCTGAAGGAACCGTTGATTTTGACCCTTTGTCTTCTGTTCGAAAGATAGCTATGAATAAGCGTGAGTGCGCTCTTACTAAAACCATAGGCATGAAGTTTTGCTAGCAATAGCTCGTGATTTAGACAATCGAAGGCTTTGGAGAGATCCATCAGGACTGCACCAGCAAAGCCTCCGCTATCCATAGTTGCCTTGCAGGTTTCCAAGAACTTCAAGAGCGCATGTTGCGTATCATAGCCCTTCCGAAACCCACATAAAAGTGGAGAAAGAAAGCACTCAGCAAAGGGCATTATTTGCTCATACATGAGTCGTTCAAAAACCTTGGAAACTGACGACAACACAGTAATGGGTCTGTAATTTTTTTTGCAGAAGGCGTCATCTTTTTTATAGAGTGAAGAAATATCTCCAGCTTTGAGCTCATCCGGAAAATATACCTCGGAAATACACGTGTTGTACGTGCTGATGACATGGGGCACAAGTAAACCAGAATTTTCTTTTAAGACTCTAGCTGGAATACTTCCTTTTGGCGATCCTTTTTTCGAATCTAATCTTTTTATTTGAACTTCTATCTCCTCTGTCGAAGAGGGCTGAAATACAAACATTTCAGTAGGTCGAAAGTTTTCGGCTATCTTCTTGATACTTGGGTGTAGACTATACTTGACGACAGCGAGCTCTACAGGATCGTCGATATCATCAGTTGATACCAAGTTTGATCCAGTTTCTTCTATTCCCAACGAACTTGTTATGTTGGCGAAATATTCGTTAAATATCTCAGCAACAGCTTTGTCATCGGAAATTAGCTCGCCATTTTCAAGCAAAGTAACACTTGAGGACGTTTTGATTTTGCCAGAAAAAAGTGGTTTTACAGCTTTCCAGAATTTCCTATTGTCATTAAGACTTTTGAGATCGATATTTGCATAATAATCTCGTTTGGCTTCACGCAAAAGTTTTACGCATAAATTTCTTTGTTTTTTAAAAGCCTTTTTATTGTCGTCAGTTCGGTTTTTATTGAATCTGTTGCGAAGGCAACTTCTCTTCATAATGGCTTTCCTGAGTGCCTTCGTCATAAAGGGCCCATCATTGGCTCTTACTGATTTCTTTTTCATAGGGGCGTGTTTATTTAACACACTTAGGAATATCGCATCAAGGGTATCATAGCTAGTCAGAGGCTGTTGGCTTTCTCTTAGAATTCCATCTTGGAGATCTTCTCTGAAGCTATGAATATCAAATTTGCGGTAGTCCCGGTAATTGATGATCTTAGGACCCCTTTTTACGAAGCCGCCCTTAAGTACAGTTGCAATCATGCAATGGAAGTCCGAGAGTCCTGTTTCAACCGTCATTGTGTTTTGAAAATTGTGGACTCTGTTTGTGAGAATCAGATCGATTGTCCTAGGTCTCTCAGACTTAAAGCATGTCGGATCTTTAACAATATTTTTTAAGCTATAGGATTCCATGAAATTGCTGATGTTTTCGTCATTTTCTTCTGTATTAAAATCACCCATTAGGATGAAGTTTTCGAATTTCAAGCTGAATTGATCTAATGATTTCCCTATCTCTTGGAAAAAATACCCCTCTCCTTGAGAGGGAGGACGGTATATATTTGCAAGAAGCCACTTCTTGTTGTTGATATTTATTTCAAGGAAACCACACTCTACATTATCTGGAAGTTGATACTCCTTTAATTCTTTAGCAGGGACACCATTTCTTACATATACAAGAATTCCACCCCCATACCTATTTCTATCGTAGCGAAAGGGAGGGTGAAAACCTTCTAATATAAATTGACTTGTGGGAAAAGTATTGTTAAGTTTTGTTTCAGCTATGGCTAGTATATCTACGTTATTTGATATGATGACTTTTAAAAAGTCAAACTTATTTCTTATCGAATTTATGTTCAAATAAGCAAGAATTATGCCATTGTGGTTTTTGATTCTTAAATCTTTTAAAATGGAATTTGGATCCTCTGTATCGGAAATGTCAGCATTTTCATCGATTCCTAAGCTTTCATCTATTTCATTACTAATAGAATCATTATTGTCTACAGTTATAAAAAAACCACTATCTTGTTGATTACCTGGAGTCGTTTCAGATCAGCACTTTTCTATGGCATCCCGTAGATTTCGAGCAAGGACTGCATCACCATTACGATTAAGATGTAATTTACTTCCATTTAGGTGCTTGGGCATCAATGTTGCTGTTGTCCATGAAGCCGATATTTCTAGAGCTGCAAATCTGTTTCAATGACTTGTTCACTGCTGTTGCTTTGTTGTTGAGGTCAACGTCATCGCTTCTTGGGCAAAGGCCAGAGATGATCAACGAGTTGCTGTTTGTTTTCATTGAGAGGCCTACTTCCATTATGGTGTTGGCTATAGCCTCAGCACTTCGTTCGGAGCGGAGATCATTTGTCCCGCAGTGTAAAACGTTGAGATCGGCTTGTTCTTCGATGGTTGGTTTTGAGTAATGTACCATATCCGCTGTTCGCGCGCCGGAGAACGATCGTATGGTGACATTTTGCTTCAGTGCAGCTCTGAGCTTCCAACTATGAACATTTTTTATCATCGAGTCACCGATAATTACAACTTTTCTTCGTCTGTCTTTACCAACTTCTTCTTTTTGACTTGAACTATTTCTCATAATGCTCTCCTCTGAAGCTTTCCGGGAAATAAACTGTTCGTATGCACTAGCGATTTGAACCTCGGCTATTTCTTGTTCATTTTCTGCTTCGTTTCTTGATGTTGACGGCAATGCGGATGCTTTCGTTGCGTGTTCCTCGCAAGCAATCTCTTCGGTGTTGCATACATTGCTAGCCTGCTTTTTGTTGTTTTTGTTCTTACGTTGCTTTTTGTTGGGTCGCTTCTTCTTTTGTGTCACCATTGTATCGCTATCAATTGAGATGCTTTCAATTACAATGTTCTTATTGTTTACTGCATTTTTCTCTGTTTTCTCATGGCCGCAAGGGGAATGAGTTTTGAGCTTATTGTTTGCTATTTTCAACTCCAGTCTTCGATCAACAAATTTTGATTTTTATCTTTCTCAGCCGTTAAGGCCTCCTGTAAGCGTCTAATATCCTCAATTAATTTGTCTGCAATGTCCAAAAATCTAAAAAATTCAGACCTTTGGGTGCTATTTTCTGTTTTGATAGGCGATGACGACGAGATTTCATGGCGGGTTTCATCAAGGGTGAGGCTTGTCATGCTGTTTGACGAACATCCATTGTTGAGATTAGTCGTCGAACACTCATTGCCGGGAGAATTTTTGGTTTTTCCATTCGTTCCCTGCTCTAAGTCATAGATAAAATAAGACTCTTCACCTTTAGAAGTTAATTCAATATATAAAGCTCCACTTTCGACGAGATATTCTAGGTGCTTTCGAACACCATCTTCATTTAGGCCATGTTGTGCCGAAGTTACTCTCACGATATTTTCTCGATATGGCCGTTGTTTGTCGATCTTGCGAATTTTGTTTATTGCCTTATAAATTGCCTTTTCAATGGTTTCTTCCATATCTTCTCCGGTTTGTAGCAATATCGAATTATAAACGAATTGTAAAGAGCGAAACGGGAAGACTGAGAAACACGTCCGTACTCTGTCGATAGCTCTCCGAACTCTCCAACTCCGAGCTAGAGTACTTCTAGGCCTACCCGTCCTCTTGAAAATACATTATTTCTTATTGACATTATTCACAGCCTTCGCATCCCAGTAACCTTGCAGGGCAATATTTAGTCTACCGGCACCGGACCTTCTAAGGCTTGTTTATATTTTACTGAAAACATAATATCTGAGATCCAGTCCTTGTCAGTTGATTTTCCGATTCTGCTAGCTTGATGACGAAAAAAATCTTTCAAATTTCGTGAATCAATAAACATATTTATTTTTATTTGGATTTTTATCAAGTTGTAAGGATAAACCTCTCAGTCTGGTCAACTGTGACAAGTCACTTCATTGTGATGCATTTGATATTCATAGTGGAACCTGAACTGGTTAGAATAGGGTAGGATTTTCTTGGAGGATATATACTCATATTTAAGCTAGTAAAATATATTCTGTAATTAAGGATAAAGTTTTCAAAATATTCATATAATTCTTGAAATGCCAATCACCTAAGGTGGAAGGTAGGCTGGAAGTTGGGCAGTTTGGTGAAAATGACTAGATCTCAACTAACAAAGAATGGTTTTTACAGAGTCAATAAAGGTTTTTCTCTGCCAGAATTGAGTAGAAATCATTGATAAAGTGTATAGAAGAGTCGACCCCGGCATTTGGTACCGTGCTAGCCTGAAAAAATTTTCCCCGAACCCCTGCTCAGCACCCCTCATTTCCAAAGTCTGCATCCGCCCCTGAGAACTGTGTAAAGAATGCCATTGTTCTTACCGTTTAAGATTGACCATCTTGCAAACTTTCAAAAATGTCATTTTGTGATAGATGTTTACATCATGAAATAGTTTGCCAAAATCGTGCAATTTGTTGTAAAATTACGAAACTTGGTATACTAAAGCAGTTTAGTGTGTTGAGAAAAGAAAGGACAAAAGGTGCATCTCAAAATTGTGCCTAGGTGCCATTTTTAGCATCGTTTTATAGTACTTTTTTACTAAATATTACAATCTCGTTTTTGAACTGAACAAAACTTTGGTATCCTCCCATGACATTTCAATAAGCTGAAAATTATGAAATTGAAATCCAATGACGAAATTGGCTGCAGCTACTATCCCAAGCATAAATCTCTGGGTCTAAGTCTTTCCTATTTAGAAAACTCAACAATAACTCAGTTTCAAATTGTTTGAAGAACAAATAAGAAATCATCGGCAATCTCACTTCGGGCTCGCATCAGAGTCTCAAAGTACCACACACGGTAGAACCAAATTAAAAGTGGATACCAGGTTGTAAAAGTACAGAAAGGTAACAATTTCTTCGATGTACCAACACTAAATAGCTCGTTCAGGTTCAGGCTGGTGAAAAAATGTATTGCTAATACAACGATATAGCAACCATACATGTGTTTAAAGGGTTAAAAACCAGTTTATGATCTCCACGCTCTGTTTCATGTTTGCACACTGAGGCTTCAATACCACTGCTCTGCTTGTTTTTCTGCCTTTTTGACGAAAAAGGAATCCAACAAATACGCTATGAATAGGATGAAGCGTTCTTAAAGATGTTTCCCATTTACAGAAAGCCATTTCGATATTTTCTGGAATCTGTGGAAACTAATTTTTGCATTTTATTTTAGCTCCTCAGCCACCATTACTTCCAGAAGGCATAGGAAAATTTTAGAGAAACGACTTTGTGAAGATCAATCAAAACAAAATACAAAAACTTAAAGAAACAGTAAAAACATTTGCCATTTTATAAGAATTAAAAACATATGTACATAGATAAAATTTTAAAAACTATTATATGCATAAGCCTTTCGGAATATCTCCATCTTCAGTACTTACTTGTACTTGTACTTGCAGCTTTAACCGGATCATCATTGCGACGACTGTCGGCGATCAATTCTTGTATGATCATGTCCTCCTTTTTTCTTCAAAGCATCTTTATAAAACTGATCTTTTGTGACATTAAGCTTCTTTATAACTTTGTCCTCGAGTGACTCCATTGGACGACCTTGTTTTGTTCTTTTCTTATCATTAAACAAAAGTCTCTTCGTAAGTGAAGTATTTGGTTGACGAGCTAAGTGTCCCAGGTAGCTGGTTTGTTGTTTAAGGACGAAGCTTTGGATGTCAGAGGTTTTGCATCTTTGAAGAATCTCATGATTGGTCATCACGTTTCTGAATTGTTCATCACGTTTGCATCCATTTCTTACAAGTTTCCTTAACATTGAAATATAGATCGAATTGATCCTTTGCATTTGTACCTCTGACAAGTTCCAAGTTTGGCATGAGTATGTGAGGCGACTTCTAACAAGCGAGTTGAAGATCATAACTCTTGTGCTTAGATGAATCTTGAAGTTTGTAAGTTTCTTTATAATTTCATAAAATTTGGCTTGTGCGATATTGATTCGTAGGTCAATTTCGGCATCTCAGTGCTATATACAAGTTGTATAGTACTATATACACTTGTATATAGCACTGAAGATGGAGATATTCCGAAAAGCTTATGCATATAATAGTTTTTAAAATTTTGTCTATGTACATATGTTGTTAATTCTTAAAAAGTTAAAGATTAGCTAAGTTGATATTTTTTAATATAACAACCTCTTCATTTATAACACGACTGTCATATTGAGTGATGCCTTTCTTTCACTTTATTAGTTTTGGTCTTACATTAGACCTTTTAAGATTTAGGTTCTTTTACAATTTTCAAGTCACGTGACCATGTTCTTCGAAATTTCTGATATTGCGCTAAGTCATTACATTCGCAAGAACATTTGAAATGCAACCAGACGTGTGGGAGGAACAAAGAATTGTCCCTTCAAGAGGATGATGGAATTACTTCAAATGGGAAGAGAATCCGCCATCCTGGGTCTATCGATGATCTTCTTTTTTAAAAATACCATATTCTCTCGATGGCATATGTCCTTTACAAAACAGAATATTATTTGCCAGTCGGAATATGCTCTCTATAAAACTGAAATGTCTTTATCATGACTCTTCAATCAAGACTGATATTCACCTTTGTTTCTGATCTGAAGAGAAATGCAGGGAGTAGAAGCCTCTTTCCTTTCAAATAATTGTCATAATTCCCTCAAATTGAAGATCTACTACAAACTTCACAGACCGGAGCCAAATCCAGTTTACACCTGGGTATCCATCATGCTAGCTATACTCCTACCCTATTTTACTAATGAAGTTTATAAAGTCGTTATATTTCAAAAATTCATGGTAAATGAAGGACATTTTTCTAAGAGCCTGTATTAATTGTACTTTCTTCTTTTGAGGAATAAAAACAAATGATTCTAACTAGAAAAATAGATGAAAAAGTAAACAAGAAATATCATTTATCAGACCTCAGCTTGCAAAGAAATTTTTCTCTGTTTTTCTTGATTGTACCTTGCCTATTCCTTTACTCCGTTTACATTGCATGCTCTTGCTCCTCCGCATTTTTGGTATAAGCATCGCCTTCATCAGTAATGACGAATTTCTCGCCACTCGGTGCATGGTCAATACCAGTTTGCAGCTGCTTCTGGCCGCCCCTGTTGCCAGATCTACTCTTGTCTCTTCGCATCTTCACTAAGAGCATTGCAACTAGAACCACTAGAATCACCACACCGCCAATCCAGAGCAGTGTTGTTGTCAGAAAAGTGCTGCTACTTTTGCTGTCCTCGACTAAAAAGCAAGAATAAATCATTTCAGCATTATTCATCTCTGCACAGGTCATTTTTTTCACGTGAATTATTTTGATTGATTTTAGCATTATCCTTCCTATTGGCTTCAGGAGGGCTAGGCCCTGCAATTGATTGAACAAGCTTCTAAGAGGACCACTGGTATAAATATTCTCTATATTCAAGTGGAAGAAAGCAAGCAAAAAGAATGTGATTGTAAGACCCAATGTGCCCTTCCAGTTGGTTACCAACACACACAATTAAAAGGGGGCGAATTGGAATATATTGAGATTCCAACGATGGGTTTAAATTAGCTCCATCAAGTAAGCTTTATACAACACACTATGATTTTAGAATATCATGCCACAACATGCAATAGGCAAGTTGGGAAAGGAAGGTCCACGACCAAAGTTCAAGAACGACCTCGGAGTTTTTACCAAAATTCATTTGAATTCCTAACTCGAGGAGGGAACAAGTGGCACACCCTTTAAAAATGTCCATTTCAAATGCCCAAGACAATCAATAATTTGATGGTTGTGTTTGGAATTGGAGTGTAATTGTTTGAATAGTTTTGAATGTGAATATTATCTCAACTGCCAACGACCTCTTGATTTACGCTGCAGCTGATACCTTATTCAAAACTCTAACTAGCAAGAGAGAAAAGTATCAACACAAAATATCCCAAAAAGAACTTCTGCCTTGAGAAAATATTTAGAAACGTTTATTATAATTTTCTGAAATAAAAAGAGCAATTTGCGAATCACCAAATACCAACTTTTCAGTGTATGTGGATAAAATTCCCAAAAGAGCTTTTGCTAGAGTAACTAAAATATACACTAAATTTCAAAGTTATAAACCTGCTGGCCCCATAACGAGACAAATGATGAAAAACAAATTGAAAATTCTTCTTTCTGGGAATATCCAAAACATATCTAAAGCGTTTTTCGTTACAGAGTGACTTTGAACTTTTTTGATACCATTATTTTTAATTTTACCAATCACCAAGCTCGACGTGAATGGAACTCTAAGAAAATTAAACTAGATATCAAAAAAACAAAACCTAACCTTTGACACCACAATATCTATGATTGCATGCTAAAACTCCATCCAACCAGTAAACATAAAACGTCCCACAATTTCTCACTTTGATTTGCTTCTGGTACAGACAGCGGCAACTATTCGAGTCAGAGAAGCAGACTATCCTCGATACCTCCCCCTCGTACTGAC
Organism: Pelagia noctiluca; assembly: GCA_963924455.1. Classification (NCBI taxonomy): domain Eukaryota; kingdom Metazoa; phylum Cnidaria; class Scyphozoa; order Semaeostomeae; family Pelagiidae; genus Pelagia; species Pelagia noctiluca. The sequence goes on from OZ004316.1 coordinate 16,940,518, forward strand.
TCGGCATCGATCCTGACGCAATCCACCCTTGCATCGCTGTCCCACATCGATTGTGGCTTGACCCACTCACCGACAAGGGACAGTAGTCCAGCATCCGGTTTCCTGCGTCTCCTTTGAACCTGTACCAACCGTTCAGATTAGCATCACATCGCTGATAGCTTCCGTCAGCATATGTAACAGCCCTTGTGATGTCAGAGAGGACCTGGTATGTATTGCAGCCATCGATGTTTTGTGAGACAGGAGTAGTTGGTTGTACTGATGATGTTGAGGGTGAAGCACTGAACAATTTAGTAACTGTGTTTTTTGAGACGGGAGTTGTTGGCTGTACTGATGACGTTGAAGGTGAAGTGCTGAACAATTTAGTAACTACATTTTGTGAGACAGGAGTTGTAGGTTGTACTGATGATGTTGAAGGTGAAGCACTAAACAATTCCGTAACTGTGCTTTTTGAGACGGGAGTTGATGGCTGTACTGATGATATTGACCTGCTTGAGGATGCTTGAGGCTGTGGTGAACTGTAATATCCGCAATACCCACTACAACCAGCAGGTGCTTTTCCCAGATCATATACGTAAAATGTGCCACAATTTCTTACTTTTATCTCGCGTTCCAACCCTTTGCAATCAGTACCACGTGCAAAGTACACCGTCCTATATTCAAACAACAGATTTTAAGAATTCATTAAACCATCAAAATTTCATTAATCAAATAAGTTTTCAAATATGTTTTTTGACCTAATTGATTACGCAGTAAAGATATGATCTGTAATAACAATAAAAGTTACAAACACATCATAAAGCCTGATATTTTCAGGTGGTAACCTTAGTCCATATTTCAAATATATTATATTGAGTACCATAGAAGATCATAACGATGATTAACTCGCTTTCGGGCTTAACCCGTTATCAAGTCTTGATGGCTAGAAATATAATCGGGAACGGGGAATATTGGAACAAGAACCGGGGAATATTGGAACCGGGGAACGTAAAATCTCTAAAAAGGAGAACATCGCAATGGCACTTCCTATTGCAATGTTGTTTACAAAAATGGAAAGGGCTGCCCTTCAACAACCCCAAGCCAAGGTCTTAGGTTCCCTGAGTCTGCAAAATAGCCCTACCAAAGTTTCATTAGAACTTGGATATCTCTACAGTCTGACTTTTGCAAAGGTTCTGATGAAACTTTGGTTATGGCTATTTTGTAGACTCAGGGAACCTATGACCTTAATGTGGAGGTTGTTGAAAGGCAGCCCTTTCAATCTGTGTAAACACCATTGCAATAGGAAGTGTCATTGCGATGTTCTCCTTTTTACAGATTTTACGTTCCCCGGTTCCAATATTCCCAGTTCTTGTTCCAATATTCCCCGTTCCGGATTATATAACTAGCCATCAAGACTTGATAACGGGTTAAGCCCGGAAGCGAGTTAATTATCATTATGATCTTCTATTGTACTCAATATAATATATTTGAAATATTTACTTTCGTTGTTTATGTACCAAAACGCTACTTTCAAAAATTAACCTTAGTTCCCTTCCTACCGCATTAATCAGTAATAGATCAATTATCAGTTAATTTAAAGTTTTTTTGAATTTAGAAACTTATTTGCCCATATCATCAAACTTCAAATTATCATTCACATACCTGGAGACAATGCCATCTGACTGCTTAGGTAAACTTCCACTCATCCAACCTTTATTTTCTGCTCCACAATAATGATCCTTTTCTGCCAAGTCCTTTGGGCAATAGTTGAGCATAATATTTCCAGCGTCACCTTTATACCGATGCCACCCACTGCTAATATAATAATCATTCATTTGACAAGCAAAAATCTTTTCGGAAATTGATCTGAAGAAATCCTCGAAGACTTGATGTGAAGAGCACTCATCCTGCAAAAATTAAATATCCTTTAGTCTAATGAGATGTTTATTAATGTATCCTTTCATTGAAGAGGAAAGGCTAAGTTAACCGAGCTTTAAAAATATTCTCAAATCGCTAGCGGGGCTCACTCCATTTTTCAAATCAAGAATACCTTGCCTTGTTGGGTATCGATGAAGCATTTGTTTTGTTATGAAAATGGCATCATACATGAAATTGCTAAGGATTTATGATGCTTGGTTTAAAACCAAGAGATGATGAGCTTGAGTTCGAATCCTACGTCTACCTAAAATACAAAATAATATTCTTATGCTGTTATTCTCTGCTAGTGCCAGGTGCTTTATTAAAACTGGATTTATCCACGGTATAAAGCTACAGTCAAATGCATGTACAACATTATATACATGTGCAGCATTTCTTCAAAAAAATTTGAGAACTATAGCTGGCGAGCTTCCAAGCAATGTGATTGCTAATTCTTTGTCATCCATTTCAATACTCATCTGTCTCAGTTAGTCATGTAATCACCTCATGTGAATTATTAGTGCAAGCTATTTCCATAATGAGCAAATTGATTTTCAAACTGACCCATGTTTCTCTCGGTGTCTGTGTTTCTCTTACGTGAATGCTTTTGTTCAGAATCAACAGCCAAACAAATTTAAGTCCTGGCTTTCTTAGCACGATGTCTAGAAGTTGTAATGTTTAATGGCGAATGTTTAGGGGTTGTTGACGCATCTTGGACCGACCTTTTTCATATATAAATCATTTTTGGACTGAGTGGGCACACGCAAAACATTTATGATGATAAGAACGCGGAAAGAATGGTTTCGGGCAGCTTGAAACACTAGGGGTAAGTGGGGCAAGTTGTCACAAGGGTAAGTTGCCACAGCCTCTTTTTAGGTCCAAATGTGAATGACAGCAGGCTCGGCGAGAGGGTATTTGAAAAGAAAGCTTAAAAAAGGTACTTCACGATACCCTCAGTTTTGCACTGATAACAAACAGTTTGAACTCAAAAACAGAGTGTGGGAACTTACCCCTGTAACAACTCACCCCACTCTCCCCTACGTGCCTGGAAAGAAATTGGGATACCCGAGGTGGCACTGGTTTTCACTGAAGGGAGAAATTTATGCAATTTTGATGCTTCAGATCGCTGGATAATACACGTTCCGATATCAAAATTGTTCTCAAAAGTTCTATTTTGAAGAAAAATACGATTACTTGAAATTTAAAAACGAGATTTAGCAGTGAAACCAGTTTAAAACACCATGTGATTGACAATCTGTTATTCCTTCAAAATATTTAGTTCGACTTTTGAAAGACTTTTGAACCGATAGGAAAATTGATAGGATGGGGGGACTAGTCTCTAACGTGTGCCTCTCTTTATTGCACCCTGATATCTTTTGTTTACCTCGTTCGACTCAATTGGCGCTTAAGCAGTTTCATCTGCGTAAACGATAAATGAAGCATTTTACATTACAGAATTGTAAGCAACGAACTAGTCGTACTTTTGCATTTTGGACCTATAGCCTATTGAACTCTTTTTTTCTATAAGTACAATTTTTTGAGAACACCAGCCTGAAATTTGGCCAAAACTTAAGAACAATCTGAGATTCTACTTCATCATTGGTCCACGTCACTAGAAAGTCACGTGAGATATGCCAACCATGCTCGCATCAGTTGCTTGCTTTGCTTCGCGGGGAACGGTCAAATCCAAAATGGCGAAAAGAAAACATGAAGAAGACGAGGAAGAAAGACTTTTAAACAACTGTGAGGAGGATACCTCCGTAGAAAACACCAGTGACACGCTGGGTAAGACACAGGATACTCTCAGTCGGCTTGAGAAAGGCATTTCCTCCATGACAGAATCGATTTTGTCAATGAACAAAGCTATCGAGCAAATATCAACTCGTGCAGGTGCAGCCGACACGGCTAGGCCGGACAAGGTTAGGCCTAGGCCTAGGCCTAAACACCCATCAAGTAAAAGAAGCCGGTCAGACCAAACTTCTGACATTGGAGGGGAAGGAGAGGAGAGTGATAATAGCTCCTCCTTGGATGAAGACAATTTATTGTCAAAGCAACCTCAACAAGAGGAGAAAAGTGACCTCCTGGACGAGATTGCCATGGAGCTAGATATCGAAGAAGACACCGACACCGATGTCTCTGAAAAATTAGCCAAAATTATTAATCGGCGTTGGACAGAGAAGTTGAATCCAGAAAAACTCTCTGAAAAATTAAAGAAACACTCCCGACCCGGGAATTTAACTGTGTTAATAGCTCCAAAGGTTAATCCTGAGATTTGGGCTGTCATGTCAAACATGAGTAAACGGGAAGATTTAAGGAAAGCCAATGTGCAAAATAGCATATCAAAAGTTGGCTCTATTCTTGCTAAATGTACTGACCAGCTTATCAAGGCCCACAATGAGGCCAACACACATTTAAAGTTGGACGAGTAAGTCAGCTTGCACACAGATGCTCTGGCTCTGTTAGGCACTGCTCAGGTTGAGCTGTCTTTACAAAGGCGTGACGCCATCTTGAATCGTACCCTGAAAAAGGAGTATGGTGGACTACGTTCACAGAACAACGTACCCATTACATCATTTCTCTTTGGAGATGACCTTCAGCAACAGCTAAAGAACATCAAAGCCTCCAACACCTTGACACAATCAGTGTCCACCAGCCATATGAGCAAAAGGAGAGGCTATAATTATAATAACACTTATAGAAGAGAACAAGATTCCCCTTATTGGAAACATAGGGGACGTCAGACTCAATATGTCAAGTCAAAAAACTTGAGGTTCCCCTCCTACAAGAAGAAGGAGGGGGGACAGAAAAATTAGACCCTGTTGGTTCAGCAGGACTCATAGAAAATATTGAGGTCAGTACCTTTGAAGCAAACCTTCAAAATATTATAAAATACTTGAGATCTCAAGTAAAAGATTTTAGAGCTGGTAGAATAAAACAATTTTACCCAACATGGGAAACGCTCACCTCAGACACTGAGGTACTCAGTACAGTGAGGGGACAAAGAATTGAATTTACTAAAACCCCACTGCAGTTAAAAGCTCCTAAACAGAAAAAATTTAGTCCTACTGAAAAGCCAATAGTTGACAAAGAAATTGTAAACTTGTTAGATAAGGGGGTAATTGAACTCACTGGAAAAGAACCCCGTGATTATTTATCTACAATATTTCTCAGACCAAAAAGTGATGGAACTCATCGCATGATTTTAAATCTAAAACAGTTAAATAAATCAATGGTTTATCACCATTTTAAGATGGACACATTATGGTCTGTAGTACATATGATGAAACCAGGTTGTTATATGGCATCAATAGATATAAAAGATGCCTACTACTCAGTCCCTATTGATGAGCATGACAGGAGATTCCTTAAATTCGAATGGGATAGCAATATATATCAATTTACATGCCTCCCCAATGGCTTGGCCTTCTGCCCTAGGAAATTCACAAAATTGCTCAAGCCTGTTTACCACAACTTGAGGATTCACGGGCACGTATCTTCAGGGTATATCGATGATTCATACCTGCAAGGGGATACCTACCAGGAATGTCTTGCTAACATAGTCGCCACAATCAAACTGTTTCATGCATTAGGTTTTGTGGTACATCCAGAAAAATCGAATTTTATACCCACACAGAGAATCACCTTCCTGGGTTTTATCCTGGACTCAAGGACAATGGAAATTTACTTGACAAAAGAGAAAAAAGAAAAACTCAAAAATGCTTGCCTAGAAATCCTCAAGGCCTCCAAACCAGCTCTAAGATCTATTGCTAGACTACTAGGTCTTATGACCTCAAATTTTCCGGGTGTCATGTACGGACCTCTCCATTATCGAAAATTAGATATGGAACTGACTAGAGGTTTAGGACCTCTAAGAGATTTTGAAAGACAAATAACATTACCTGTTGATGTTTTAGAGGATATTCAATGGTGGTTAAAAAATGTTGATGACTCCCGAAATGTCATCACTCATGGGGATTTTCAGATCACCCTTTCAACAGATGCCTCAAACACAGGATGGGGTTGTGAATGCTTGGGCATGGCAACAGGGGGCGCTTGGAGCTCTATAGAAGCTAAAAATCACATCAATTATTTAGAAATGCTAGCTGTTATCTTAGCATTACAGTCTTTTGAGAAAGATGTAACTGGAAAACATGTGAAAATCCTTGTAGATAATATGACTACCGTAAATATACTTAACAATATGGGAACCAGTCATTCCAGAGACCTTAACAGTTTAAGCTTCCGGATATGGCAATGGTGTATTGATAGGGATATATGGTTAACAGTTGCTCATATCCCAGGAAAAGCTAATATTGTAGCAGATAGAGAATCACGAGTCAAGCAATATAGCACAGAATGGTCACTAGATCAAGAAATTTTTTATCAGTGTATAAGAAAATTGGCAGTAGAGCCAATAATTGATTTATTTGCATCGTAACGTCTCAACCACAAACTTGATCAATATGTTGCTTACAAGCCAGACCCAAAGGCATTTGCTATTGATGCCTTCACAATTTGTTGGTCAAAGCATTTATTTTTTGCTTTTCCACCTTTCAGCATCATCATGAAAATTCTGCGGAAAATTTCAGAGGACAAGGGAACAGGAGTTGTGATAGTACCTCACTGGCCTACTCAGACATGGTGGCCAAATCTCACCAGATTGCTAGTCCAGGCCCCAGTGATGATACCCAGAAGGCAGGACGTCCTGTATCTTCCACAAGATCTCAAAGCAGTGCACCCGTTGATCAAACAGATGACTCTGCTGGCCTGCCATTTGTCTGGAGATCCCTCCAGGACCAAGGCCTTTCTGAACAAGCTACCACCATCATCATGGATTCCTGGAGAAGTACCACCAAGTCACAATACAGAGTATACATTAAAAAATGGTCAGAGTACTGTAGTAAGTGGCAAATTGATCTTATTTCACCATCTGTAGCAGAAGGCATTAACTTTCTCTCAGAATTATACAATACAGGATTAAGCTATAGCAGTATTAATACTGCTAGGAGTGCAATGACAGCAATAATACAATTGCCATCCAATACGCCTTTTGGCAGGCACCCACTAGTTTCCAGATTTATAAAAGGGGTGTTTAACTCTAGACCTGCTTTGACAAAATATAAGGAAATCTGGGACATATCTACAGTTCTGACTTATATCAAAACACTATACCCTCTGGAGAAAATATCTTTGAAAGAATTAACTTTCAAAGTAGTTATGTTATTGGCCATACTATCTAGTCAACGTTGTCAAACATTACATGCATTGCAGACTAAGGACCTGATTGTTACCGATTCAAAAGTTGTGTTTATTGTAAAAACTTCAAGACCCGGACAGAAGGAGACAAGTATAGAGCTTCGGGCATATGAGTCAGATAAAAGCCTTTGCCCTGAGCATAACATTTCAACATATTTGTTAAGAACAGAGAGCATGAGGAAAAAACACAGTCAGTTCTTTATCAGTTACATCAAGCCTCATAACCCTGTATCAAAGGATACTATTGGAAGATGGTTAAAGAATGTTTTAACTCGTGCCGGGATAGACACTGCTGTGTATAGCGCTCATAGCACTAGGGCTGCTGCAAGCTCAGCGGCAAAAGAAAATAATGTTTCCATCCGATCAATCATGGATCACGCAGGGTGGTCATCCGAAAATACCTTCATGAAATTTTATAACAAGGAAATAGTAGCTGATAACAGAGAGGAGCACCTTGGACAAGATTTAATGAAAAACTGTTGGTTTGTTGGAGACTATATGTTGAGTGCAACTTGATTTATTTGTGTCTTTAGAAACACTCGGGAAAAAATTTTGAGTTTATATTGTTGTTTCGCTATTGATACATCATTTAGTTATGATATTCGACTTATTTGTTGGTCACATGCTTTCAAGTCTCACGTGACTTTCTAGTGACGTGGACCAATGATGAAGTAGAATAGAAAAATTAAACGAGACTTACCTGTAAGTTGAAGTTTGATTAAAATTCTACGAATCATTGGTCTGGAACTAGGGAGTCACGTGCCCACCCTATCATTATGGGGCGCGGAACCTCAGGGTGGCTCCGATTGGCTGTTTATAGCTACTTATCATGTGACATACCCTACCCTAATTATGTGACCAACTTACTTTTCAATCCTGATGCGAGCATGGTTGGCATATCTCACGTGACTCCCTAGTTCCAGACCAATGATTCGTAGAATTTTAATCAAACTTCAACTTACAGTTAAGTCTCGTTTAATTTTTCTATCAAATCGGATTTGAACATTTTTGGCTCAATATGAAAATTTTACGAAATGAGCATAACATTGAGAAATAATTGCAAAACAAGCTGAAGTACAGCACGCAGATATTGTCAGATGGTTAAGAGAGTCTAAATTTTAAACAATTAACACTTCTGATAGCAAAAAGTACGGTGGCCCATATGGGTCACGGCAAATCAGTTTGAAAACTTGCAAATATTTTACAACTTCTTTAATTTGAAATCGCTTAGAAAATTTTTCAGATCTACAGCAAAAACTTTAAAAGTGAAACCAGACTCAACAATAGTTTTGAAATCAGGCTGAACAAAAGTCCAGGAACTCAACAACAAAATTTTCCCAACATCACTACAAAATATTGCCGAATTCATAGCGAAAGCTTCTGAAACCCACGGCAATAGTTTGAAAACACCACGGCAATAGTTTTAAAAAGCCAAGATTATAGTTTCAAAACACCAAAGCAATAGTTTCAAAACGCCCTGTCAAAAATTAGGAATGTCACGGCGGAAGTTTCGAAGTTGCGGCGGAAGTGAAGTTTAAAACGAGTAAAAACGAGGTTGGCCCTCGCATCGCTGGAACGCACACTTGAGCCTACATGCCTAAGCAAGAAAAATATCAGTATGGTGAGTAAAGCGAACAAGCTGGTCAGATAATTTCAAAGCAAAGAAAAGAGAGACATTGTTGTCATTGGGGGCTAGTGTTGTGAAACAGCCATGGCATAAATATTAACATTCGTGTTTGTGTCTCTCGTGACGTTTTCATTTTCACTGCTTTGGCGCAGCGGTGCCATCACGGTTGGATCCCTCGCTGTCAACTAGTCAGTACAGTTGTTTTCAGAAAGTCGAACGAACAAGTTGAATATTTAAGAACGTATTTTTATATCTTAAACTTCGTAAAGCCGAACTGCTCTTGTTAAGAATAAAACCGAACTGCTCTTGTTTTGAATAGAGCCGAACTGCTCTTGTCTTTGAAGCGTTAAGATTTTCATAGTTAAATAAATTGAGTTTCTTATAATTTGAGTTTGATTGATTTCCGTCGTCTGTTGCTGAACCGGCTGAATCCACACAGTAAAACCCCCTTGGAAAGTGGTTTTACACTAGAACAATGTCCTGATTTTTATAAGTATCTCGTAAGGAACTAAATTTTCAATCAGTATGTAATTCAATAAAATTACTTTTTGAAGAATTAATCATCGTTCCAGGGTTCTTAGAGCTTTTATCAAAACCATTCGTTTAGCATTTTCTGAGAGCGTTTACAAACTTTTTAAGGTGTGATTGCCCTTTAAAACTTTGAACAGAATCAAATTCAGAAACTTTGAACTATGAAAATGTTTCCCTATAAAAACGAGTGCATGAAAATTATATGAATGTAAATGGTATCGAGTTTATTTAATTGAAAATATTTTTGCGAGAGGAGAAAAAGTAATCTTTTGAAAGAAGCGCTATGTTTAAAATGTTTAGAAATATTGCAGAGAAAAGGGCAGCAGAACTACTCTACACTCTTTTTTATCAGAATAATTTAATAACAACACGAGTCTCAAATTTTAAAGGCTGGCCATTCTTGGCTCAATATAAAAATTTTATTGAATAACCCTGAGACTGACAAATAATTACAAATCAAACAGAACAACAGCACACAGATGTGTCAGATGATCAAGAGAGTCAAAATTTGCAACAATTATCTCAACTGATAGCAAAAACAGGCTTCCGAATCAGTAAAAAGTAAGAGCAATTTACGATCATTTCAGGCTGAAAATAGAGGAATGTTTAAAATCAACCAGCTTCAAATAAATTTTAGTTGTTCTTATAAAAAAAGAGTTTATTCAAAATTATAAGGTAATTTCTTAAAATGTTGTATCTAACTGAGAGATAACATATTAAGAAAAAAGTCAACTGTCTGAAATTTTGAAGAAGATCAGAAATGTTTTAGATTTCCATGTCTCCGGTTCCTTGTAGATTAGATTCCAGTACTTATAAAAAATGCTGCACTGAATCTCTGTTGCTGGATGAGCTTAAAATTTGCCCGTAATGGTAACATTTCGTTGAGTATGCTCATTTGAATTCAAAAAACGGTTGAGAAAGTTTCAGTTTTCAAAATCCTAAGGATCAGAAAGATTTCAAACCCCCCCTTATGGACTGCTGAGCTGAATTTCTTAAAAAAACGTGTACTATGGGCAGGGGCAATTTGCATAACACATAAGTAGGCCTTTTACAAGCAAGGCTTCCCTTCCTTTGGCCTATTCTCATATTTTCTTCTGCTTCTGTATGGGCATGCATAATAAGATAAGATGTGAAAACAGAAATGGTTCATTTTGAACAACTTGACTGAATCTAAGACAGTATTAGCTTTTTATTAAGTTCTGCTGGACTCAAATCGGCTTGTTCGCCCTCCATGCTGATCTTTTACTTGCCTCAATATGTAGGCTCAAGTGTGTGCTCCAGCGATGCAAGAGAATGTGGAACCAAACTTGTTCTTGTTTAAAACTTCTCTTCCGCCGTGACTTTCGAAACTTCCGCCACGGCTTTTTCAAACTTTTGCCCCGGTGTTTTAAAACTTCTGCCGTGGTGTTTTGAAACTATTCCCGTGGTGTTACGAACCTATTGCCATGGTGTTTTCAAACTATTGCCGTGGGTTTAAGAAACTTTCGCTATGAGTTCAGCAATATTTTGTAGTGATGTTGGGAATATTTTGTTGTTGAGTTCCTTAACTTTTTGTTGTACCTGATTTCGAAACTATTGTTGAGTCTGGTTTCACTCTTAAAGTTTGTGCTTACGATCTGAAACATTTTCTAACTAAGCAATTTCAAATTTGAGAAGAGGTAAAATATTTTCAAGTAGTTGTTTTCAAATTGATTTCTGGGGGGTCTTTCTTTTTAGATATGTATATGTTTGACCGACTCCTTTGCTTCCGCTAAAATGACTGCAATAGAATGAGGCCCACCCATAGTACCCCTGGATAACGGATTCACGCGTCAATTTTTCGTTTATCACGCCATCACGGACCTTAAAACAGAATTTTCACGATCTTTTCCATCTAATTATGTGAGAAAATTTTTGTTAACGACCAGAAGGCGTCACGCAATCACGCACTTGAAAACTCCTTTTCACGGAATAACGACCTCATTTTCAACAAATCACGTTGCACGAAGGATTATTTGATCACGGATTCACGAACCGAAAATATCTAAATCACGAAATCACGCGCGAAAATATGCCAAATAACGCTTCACGTACAAATATGGGGGGGCCTCTAGAATGAGGAATAATTCTTAACACAAGATAATTTCTCTACTGATATTGATAATTAGACTTTCGCGACCATTGTCTCAATAGATGCCCTTTTTAGTATAAAGGTATTTATCATAACAATAAATTATATTTTCTCGGGTGAGTTGTGAGTTCCCTCTTGATGCTTGAAATACCAAGTCATTCAATCTTTCTTATGTTGCTTGGCAATGTGCACGAAGTTTTTGATAAGCTAGAGCTTGAGCTGGAACGTTTTACAAGACACTGTAACTGGCAATCTGTAAAATATCTACGGGAGGAGGGGGGGTAGGGGGTTGGTGCTTATGTTAGGAATATGTCATCAAGCTTGAATTTAACGATCTTGTGCAAGAAGCAAATGTGCTTAACGTAGTAGTTTACATTGAAAATTGGGAAAATTTTATTTTTTTTACTTTTTTGATTTTATAGAGATAGTAGTCCAAAATTTATCAAGGAATACAGTGATAAACTTATTTTATTGATAATTCAATCAGTTTCTTAGAAAAATAGCCTTTTCTGCAACGCAGTGCTAGAATATTTCCTTGGCAACCAAACTTTAATGGTTGCTAGGGAGTTCTGGGGGATTTTGCAGACCTTTCCTCCCATGTAAAGGTTTATTTTCACCCCATTTTTCCTCACAAATTTCGCCATGTTGATTACACAATCCCATGAGCCTTTTCGGCCATGCAAATATTCACTATAACCAAGGCAACAGCCAAATTTGGTGAGTTGGAGTGAGTTTGCGAGAAAAATGGATGCCAAAGATCTTTCTGAGCCGGAAAATGATGAAAATGTACATGAAAAAGTGCCGAAAAGAGTAGATAAACGTAAATTTAGATCCCAGAAGCGTAAGAAGAGAAGAAATTTTGCAGGAGCTAGGAAGAAAGCAAGACTATTTGCAGAGGAACGCTCAGTCTCTGAGCCTTTAGGCCATTCGTCAGCAACACCACCTGATCCTGCTGCTGGTCCTGATGAGAACAGCCAGAAAATGACGAAAGAAGAAGACCACAATGTTTCTCTTTTAAAACTGATGAACTCTTTGTTTGACTCCTTCATAGAAGGACCAGTTACAAGATCAAAGGCAGTGGAGATTGGTACTGAAATCAAAGGGCAAGGAGATGTTGGTAATTCACTTATTGACAAAACACTTTTGATTCAATGTTTGAATAAAGCTACAACTTGCAAAGCTTGCAAGAATATTGCATCAAAATTCACCCTAAAATTTAACAATAAAGATGGTCTAGCAGAACATTTGTCACTTGTCTGTGACTTTTGCAAAACTGAGACACCTTTTGAGACAAGTACCAAATTGGAAGGATCGTCACGTTCAGATAGCAGAGGTGGTAAAACTGGATATGATATCAATCGCAGATCAGTCCTTGCTTCTTTTGCAATTGGACATGCTGGATTGGAGAAATTCTGTGGTATTCTCAATTTACCAAAACCACTGAACAAATTGGCCTACCAAAGACAACTCAGGTCAATTGAGAAACTATCGGTCAAAGTTGCCGAGGATATAATGAAAGATGCTGCAACAAAATTGATAGATATCACAGAAAAAGAGGACAGTACTAAAATGATAAACATAAACGGTGTTCGTGTTGCAAAAGTAGCCATCACGGTTGATGGCACATGGCAAAAACGAGGCTTTAGCTCAAAAAATGGTGCCGTGTTTGTAATATCAGTCAGAACAGGTGCTGTGCTTGATTATGAAGTACTGTCGATGGTATGCCATCAATGCCGTGCTCATGAGCATCTTGATCAAGAGTCTAATGACTATAAACTTTGGAAAGAACACCATCAAAATGAATGTCCAATAAACCATACAGGCTCTAGTGGAAGCATGGAGACAAAAGGAGCATGCAGTATCTTTTTAAGATCAATTGAGGAAAGAAGTCTTTTGTACGATGTCATGGTAGGAGATGGAGACACAGGTTGTTATGGGGCTGTTTGTGAAGCTGTTGAAGCAGAGCATGGAGAGGTGTATAAAGTCAGTAAGGAGGAATGTGTTGGACACGTCCAAAAAAGAATAGGCACAGGCTTGAGAGAGTTGAAAAGAAAGTATAGAGGTGACAAACTACCAGATGGTAAAGGAATTGGTGGAGTTGGGAGGCTGACGGACAAGGTTGTTGATAGCATCCAGAATTATTATGGCAATGCCATAAGACAAAATAAAGGAGACCTACAAGCAATGAAAAATGCAATAGAAGCCATTTTCCGACATATGATCAAGGATGACAAAAAAACATTGAAAGAGCAACACTCATTATGTCCACAAGATCCAGATACCTGGTGCAAATACTGGCAAGATCAGATAAACAATACCAATAATTACAATGATGATAAACGCTTGCCTAGCGTATTTCAAAAGATCTTGAAACCAATATTTGATAGGCCTTCAGAAGATGCCCTACTCAAAAGATGCCTCATGGGGGTAACACAAAATCAAAATGAAGCCTTGCATGGCATGCTATGGGGGCAATGTCCAAAAACACAATTTTTGGCAAACGCAAAGTTGTCATTGCAGCATGCCAAACTATTGGTAAATTCAACATTGGAGCATCAAGCATTGCAAACCTGATGAAACTTAGCAGCATGAAAATTGGTTGCAATACAATGAAATCATTGAGGAAAATTGATGAAACAAGACTGAAAGCCGCTGCGGTCAAGGTTTCAAAGAAATATAAAAACAGGCGTCGTCATTTGCGTGCTTTGAAATTGAAAAAGAAAAGTGACTCCAAGAAAAGTGACTATGTTTCTGGAGGATTTGGCCTGTCAAAGCAGCCTGAATATTTAGAAAGTGAGTGTAAAAAGAAGCAGAGGGGAAAATCTCAAAAGCAATCTATTACCGCCAGTGTCTCTACTGTGCCACCAACTCCGGCGCCAACAACTATGAGTGACAGTGCTGAACAAGGACCTCAAATAACATTTGTGACACCATTATTAGAGACAATAGGGAACTAAACATTCTCACAATCTCATTTTTGCAAAAAATTCCCCTAAAATACCAAATATGCTTTTTATATTACTGTTAGACCTATGCAAATCTTTAGATGCGTTTTCTCGAAAACAAGTTTTCGCATGCCTCGCATGGCTGCGGAACATCTAGTTCCCCTCCTGGGTATAGTTGGATAACTAAATTTGGTACATTAGTATATTTTGCTATGCTGATTGCAATGAATACATCTGTTTTGGAGTTTGACATACACATGAGGCCCTACACTGGAAAATGATATTTTCCCAATTTTATTCTGTTGGGGTCACTTGAATAGGTTTTTATGTATTCATTGCAGAGCTCTCATCATAACAAAGACACCCTGAAAAAATCTTTTTGCTAGCTCTAACATACCTGGAGAAATTCGTTCCACAATTTTGGGCTTTCGCGCAAATATTTTCCGTTTCCATGGAAACATCTGGGCCCCACCCAAATTTTTTTCCTATATTCGACCCCATCTATATACATAGGGTTGTGTCTCCAAGTTTGGGGTTAAAATCTTATTGCCTTCATGAGTTATGGACAAAAGACGTTTCATATGTTTTCAATGTATACTACAATCTGTAAAATATCTACGGGAGGAGGGGGGGTAGGGGGTGGGTGCATATGTTAGGAATATGTCATCAAGCTTGAATTTAACGATCTTGTGCAAGAAGCAAATGTGCTTAATACTTGGCTAAAGGAATGAATTGAGATATCACTAGAGATGTGTAACGGATAAAAAGAAAACTTCATTTTCTCCAGTCCTTTAACGGGCTCAGCTCTTTGATATCAAAACGACATTTAATAAAAAAACTCAAAGCTTAATTTTTTCTGGCCCCGGGGTAGTTGCCCCAGCTACCCTCCCCTCTTGGCGGTCCTGATGGGGGAAGGACGTGTCCTTGCCAGTTCTCATCAGGGTCGATCTTGTTATTCGTCTAAATCCGTAGAAAAACTTTCAGGGGGGGGGGGGGGGTGAGGTTTTTTGCGAGATACTTTAATGAGGCATGCTTAGAAATTGCCACTTACGTAAGTTTATAGAATTAATGTATCTTTGCATTATCTTATTTGTTTAACAAGAGACACTACAAATTTTAAGAGTGCAGTAGAACTTTACTGAATGTCAAACTTGCTTGAAGATCTTGTTCAAATTAGCAGCGAGCGGCAGTATCTGATATTTTGAGGGCCTCGTTCGTTCCTTGATCTTGACAAGCAATTAATTAAAGGGAATGTCCTAATATAAATAAAGCTTTTGGTGAAAGAACGTTCCCAGCATTTAAAAAGGCGTTCCACAGCGTAAAGGGCGTTTTCCTAGTTTTGAAAGGGCGTTGCCCCGACAATTTTCCGGGGGCTCCGCCCCCGGGTGCCCGTCCTACATATCTCCCCCTAACCTCTTGCCAGCTGGCGCTGCCAGGAGCTGAAACTTTGGATTGTATCGAATTCAGGTACACGCATTTTTTATAAGCAATTTTAGCTCGAGCTCAGTATTAGAAATTGCTTACCTGGGAGGGTGAATTTGAGTACTCAAAATTGCTTAGCAATTAATTAGCTTTTTTTGCTTGGAAATTTGTTTGTGACTTACATATGGTAGCTATCTTACATGCAAAAATGTTCCGGGGACACTACAGCCATTGTAATATCAACTACTTGATTAAAGAAGTGGACAGAGTAGGCTGAATAGCAACTCAAGTAGTCAGGGCATTACCTGGGAGTAGGAAAATAATGGTTGCTTGTTTCTTGCATTGAATTAAAACTCAAATCTCGTGAGGAAGAATTATGAGCTCAATTGGTGTCATACAGTGCTGAAACAATTGTTTTATCGAGGGATATAAAAAGACTATCCTTTGAATGAAACATCGGTCAGGTTAATATGCCTTTGTTGTTAAAAAATGTTTCACTTTACAGTTAAGGGATTCTTTATCATGCTGCAAAGGTGGGCCATTAGAAATTGACTGGGGTATTTTTGAACCAGCACAAGGAGGTAGACAGGGTCAAAGGGGTGTTTGCATTGCATTTCCTATTTATTGCTGCACAGGGTGAATGTAACGCTACAAAAGTTGCTATCATTGAGCTTTAATAACCACTGATCCTGTGACTTGAATCGGGGTTAAGCAGACCCCATTTGAGTTTCCTAACCTGTTCCAGTAAAAAAGGAGAAAATTATGTTCTTGTTTGCCTTGATAAGGGCTAGTTATATTATCGGGAACGGGGAATATTAGAACAGCCACACTAAGGTCTTAGGTTCCCTGAGTCTGCAAAATATCCATCATCAAAGTTTCATCAGAACGTGGATTTCTCGTGCAGTCTGACTTTCAGAAAGGTCTCAAATATTTTGCAGTGGTCGGTCATTGTCCTTTTCTGGCATTTTTTAGGCCTTTTAGTAAGTTAATTTTTAAAATTTTTCTTAGTTGGGCTAAAACAGAAATGGTCATCTTGGTCGGTTTTGCAAACATTCAGCTTAGGTATGTGGTTATAAAATCAGCCCTGCCCCGCTGGGGTATATTTCTTTATTGTTTTTATTCTAGTAAGTTCTGTAAAAGACATTTCTTATGATGGTTGGAAAAGGGTTAGAAATAAGAACATTAAGGCCAAGGTGCTGCAAAGATTTAAACCTCCTAGAGGGTAGGGCATTTGTTGATTAGCTGATATCTATTGTAAAAGTGTAGGTATAATCTAAGAATCACGATAAAAAACGAAATGAAAAAATCCCCAATACACGCAATGCTTAAGTTCTTTGTCGTGTCAAGGTACGAAAAGTTTCTTAGACATAAAACCTAATTTTTTTATATAGGTATACACTCTTTTTTTATAAGAATTTCTAATTTTTTTCTGAGCCTCAATATTCTTAAGTTTTTGCTATTTTGAGCCTCGGAATATTCTTAAATTATTCTTACTGCAGAAAACACGGATATAGCAATAAATTTTTACTATTGTCATAAATGCCAAAAAAGCACACCTACTGTATTACAAATATGGTGGCTAACAGAAAAATATCCTTATTTCCTGTAAAATAGAGCTCATCGACACTTGCATCAAAATTTAGGTGAGTGTATTTAAACCATTCCCGGTAAAAAGCACACCAATTCAAATGTTAAGAAACACTCGCTAAATTTTTTTCCATAAGATCTGAGCCTCGCAATATTCTTAAAATATTCTTAAATTTCACCGATTTTGAGGCTCATTATTCTTATAAAATTTATTCTTATAAAAAAAAGAGTTTACCTTCGCTACCAAACATGAATTTGATATAGGAAAGCAAAAATGAATTCAGACAGCTAAATACCCTTTAAAATGTACCCAATCTGAACTAAAAACAAAGACGAGCACGTTTCAAGCTAACATCTGAAAAGTTTCTCAACTTTTTTGGTTCACACAAAATCTCCAACCAAGCTTTTTTAAGTTTTGAAAATCTTGTCCTACGGTTTCTTATAAACGGCTTTTTATAAAAAAATGTGTCGAAATGTATCGAAGCGAATTTCTAAATTCGACAGTCAACTGGTGAAACTTGCCCCGCCAGCCATGAGACAGAATCATCGTAATTTGATGTTCTGGTTTTCTATTGGCTGTGGAAGTCAAGAAGGTTTTACATATGTCTCGATGTCCACACTGAACATATTCATCGATTTTAAGAAAGTGATCCACCCTACACACGATATTTTCTATAAGCAAATGCTTTATGAACAAGGCAGGACTCGACAAAACAAAAAACTTAAGCAATTCCAGTACTGGATTGAAGCTTGTTAGGCAATGTAAGTTTTAATTCTAATCCAATTAGCAATGAAGATCTTGCAGTAGCTATAGGAAAGTAGGTTATAGTGGATATAAATACCCTGGGTACACTTTCATATGCAAGATACCATTGACATTTGTTGTACACCAACTTGTGATACAGAACTGTAAGGGACAAACTCTGGTGAAAAAAAGCTAAGCAATTGCTAAGCAATTTGAGTACTCAAATTTGCCCTCCAGCTGAGCAATTTTAGTACTGAGCTCGAGCTGAAATTGCTTGTAAAAAAATACCTGTATTGGGGATCTTAACATTTCGTTTTTTATCGTGATTCTTAGATTATACCTACACTTTTACAATAGATATCAGCTAATCAACAGATGCCCTACCCTCTAGGAGGTTTGGATTTTTGCAGCACCTGGGCCTTAATGTTGTTATTCCTAGCCCTTTTCCAACCATCACAAGAAATGTCTTTTACAGAACTTACTAGAATAAAAACAATAAAAGAATATTTCCCAGCAGGAGCAGGGCTGATTTTGTAACCACATTCCTAAGGTGAATGTTCCCAAAACCAAAAAGGATGACCATTTCTGTTCTAAATAGCCTAACTAAGGAAAATTTTGCAAATTTACTTACTAAAAGGCCTAATGAAATATCAGAAAAGGACCATGAACCACCACAGTAAAATGTTTGAGACGTTTCCGAAAGTCAGACTGCACGAGAAATCCACGCTCTGATGAAACTTTGATGAGGGCTATTTTGCAGACTCAGGAAACCTAAAACCTTGGTGTGGGGGTCGTAGAAGGGTAGCCCTTTCCATTGGTGTAGACGCCATTGCAATAGGAAGTGCCATTGCAATCTGGTTCTCTAAGCTCAAGACAATGACACTATAGATGAAGTTAAGTAGAAATGTTTGCTCCAACTAGAATGCATGGAAGTAGGAACGTATACTGATCAAATCAGTACATCAGTAAACTGCTAGCTGAGTATTTGGTTATTGTAACAGCAGTCTCGCCACACCCTTTGAATCAGGACTTCATGAGGACTAAACCAATGTGCTTTAAGAATTCCAGTTCGATTCCCCTATACCATTTCCAAGTTCCATCGATCATTAATGTAAGCTACTGACAGCAAAACATAGAAACATATTACTTCCACTGAAACGTTTTTGAGCACAGGATAGGCGACAAAACTAGCACATAAAATAAATTATTAGACTAATAACTCTTACAATTGTGAATGGGAAGTGGTGTTATCAACAACAGAGCACTAAAGGGAAGACAAAGGGTTCCATAATTCTTAGGTGGTAGTTCTGTTGTGATATTCAGGGCATTCGACTACAATCAAGTAGCTTATGTAAGTGAAAAAAGCCTCTGGTGCTTTGATACTTAGTTTCACTAATGGTATTCTCATCCTATGGACAGTTTAGCACGTATCGAGCGTTGCTAAGGGACGTTGTAAGCTTTCTAGTTCCCAAGCTCAAGTGTGTAAGATTTACGTTGTTTCATTAGGGTGAACCTACAGTAGGGATTTTCTTGTCATATCATTGGATCAGGAAGAAGACACTCCCTTTACGTTCTATTGATGATCTATAGTAAGCAGGCCTAGATAGCTGTTATCTTAAAAAAATTGACACAGAGGAGGAATTCAACATTTTTCAGACTAAAATTCTCGGATGAACTCTATGTGTTTGCCATAACATTCCACAAGAAAAAGGCCAACACAAATCCCTCCCTACAATGTGCGTTCTGTATGAGAATTTGGTTCAACCACATATTTATAATTTAATGTTTAATCACTAAGATTCTAAAACGCATGCGCAATGAACTAAATTAAATTTGGAATTCCTACCCTGTGCAAAATCCTTATTTTACTGTGTCGAATCTGTAGCCATTTTGACACCAAGCTTCACCAGTGATTATAATCATTCGGAAAGCAAGGAAGTTTTATGCTACACAGGAAGAAACGACAGCTAGTGCAGCGAGCTCCCCTTTGCGCTTTCAAAACTGGATACAGGTGGCTAACTGCCTGATCAAAAAGATTAGGGTCAGTTAAAGTGGTACACGCAAATTATTGTTACCTTTTTAGGGTTGACGCCCCTAAGCTTTCGTTTATGATTTGAGGGCCATCGTTTTTGATGTTTAGCATGTGTACTCATGCGCTAGCTCATTGTTTCCTGCTCTGCATATGGTGTATCATTTTATTCTGCTTATTATAGTTTTTTAGGGCCGGGAGAGATCTTAATTAGGTTTTTTTGTAGAAGCTTTATTCATTTTCCTAAATTCCTTCTACCTATACGGTTGGTGATTGTGAGGGTCAAAACTTCGTGTTTCTGTGGCGGAAATTCGTCTATTTTGGGTTCAATCACCGACCGTAAAAGCGTAAATTACTGTAGTGCAGGCAAAACCGGGCAGCTGTACAACACGCAAGACATTAATGTTGGAGTTGCAGTTTAGTATTAATCTATTAAAAATTTGCTTCGCTTGACAGCCCCAGGTGTGGCAGGTGAGGTGTTTTCGTCCATATAGACAGGCCCTTGGGCAGTTGTTCCCTACCCAACACGTTGTGAGTTTGAGTCCAATCTACAGCTGATAAATAAAACACTTCACCAAAGTTAAAGAAGGACTTTATTCGAGGGAGTGGACTGATCTCTCATCCTTGCAGATCAACTCAATTTATCCCTAAATTACAAAAAAGCAAAACAAACAAGGTAAAACAAACAAGATTGATTATGCACACGCTTGAAACTCAAAAAACCAAAGTTTGCTTGCAAATTTGTTCGGGAAAATTTAATGGTATATCCAACTAAGATATATTAGCTACTCACTATGAGATTACTAGTGTTTATAAAGCTAGCTGCTCCTAAAATGTATAAGGTAACAACTTAACGAGTGACAAAAAATGGTACTCCCTGCGTTTTCATTTTCAGGAATGTAGGAAAACAATTAGACGACCTCCCACCAATATTGTTCAAATAGCCTATCGAAAACACGAAGGGTACCTTTCCATTGTCAACCATTGATATGCAAAGAAAGAGGATGTTTTGAAATTCAACTTCGGTAAATATATCATGGTTTATGATTCAAAAAATCTAAATAATCGTACTTACCGACTGAGCGACATCAACTTTGATGACAAGTAGGATTATGAATACCACGAGAGATATCATTTTGATGTAACCTTTCTTGCGAAAGCCAAAGCAAAATCTGACTAATGTCTTGATGGTTTACGCTTGATGATTAGAAAGTGAAACATCAGAATTTGACCAATCATAAAAGAAATTTGGTGGGTTATGTAAGCTTGATAAGATAACCAGTCATGCATCATTTCTTTTCTTCGTAAAACAGAGCAGTTAGTAATTGTACTATGAAGCAGTGGTGTAAATAAATTTTTTCTAGTAAGTGACAATGTAGGGGGTTCATGCCTCTGACAATCACCATTTTTCTGAAAGAAGCAGAAAAGTAAACACATTTTCTATAGTAAGAAATAAATGAGTATGGCATTTTTAAGATAAATCGGCTGAAAAAGGAGCAAACCAATACGATTCCTCCTATTAACAAGAAGCATATGGGTCTCAGTCTTTGGCTACATCAAAATAAAAAACCTTTCAATTAAATTAAAGGAATGTCAATTGAAGGAAGTATGATAAAGTAAAATATTGATTAATGCAAATTATAATTTTTGCGTTCAAGTTACTTATTCTTAATCTTGAGATAAAGGATAGGTTTAAAGTTAGAAAAAACTCTTTGCCATCTTGATCTCTTTGTTCCTTAGGAAGATTTTGAATCATCTTAGTTCACAAAATTTACACGATACACGTTTATGTGCATAAATTGCATTAAATCAGGGCTTTTTAATGTGCAGCTCTACACAAAATATGCAGTTGTAAACTTTTCTTGAGCAGTTCTAAAAGAAATATTGTGCAGTAGCTTTAATCATTTTAGGGGAGATTATGAGAAATTATAAGAAAGAGAGGGGAGATTATAAGAAAGAGGATTATGACACCGAAAATAACGTCAAACAGGTCATTTTGGAATAATCTGCAAGCGTCAAAACTCAAACGTATTTTACGCTTTGGCAGCAAACATGTTGCTGCCTTGGGGAGCCATTAGGTTTAGGGAAAATGTTGGTTTGTACTGTTTAGTTAATCTTGCATATCTGTCCTAGATCGGAACCAGGAGATCTATTTGTTTAATTTGACGTTAAAAAGAAATTTCAAAAATAAAGCCTCAAAATCCGAAATGGTGACAGCTTTTTTAAGAAAAATATAATACGTAGGTTTGTCTTCTCTAAAATTTTGTAGACAAAACTGTGCAGCTCTGAATATTTTGTAAAAAAAAACCTGCAATAAATTCAGGTGCCAAAGTTCCTTTTTGATTATGTGTGACATGAAGGCAAAAGAGTTCACTTGGGTTGCAGCAGTGACTTTATTATTAAGGGGCTTAGAAGCACAAAATTTAATGTAAATATCAGTTTCAAGAGCAGATAACTCTTGAAACTATTTTGAATAGTACTATTGATTATCGTATAATTGAACTAATATAACTTCGGGCAACGCATAGTTAATCGATACAAGTTATCCAAACCATACTTCCCTCCCGCTTTCTTCTTATAAAATTAAAACCTCTAATGAGGACGAAAAGTAGTCTTATTTTGCTTTCTGTTATGAATATAGAATGTCACCGAACGCTGCACTTACGGGAAACAAAAGACGTCGACATATTATTCATCTTTGGATTCTCAACTTATCAGGCATGTTCCACCTTGTGTGTATAGTTAAACTAGTCCCAGCTCCCTGCAAATATTCGACATGAAAACCAAGATTTACCTTTCCAACCTCACTTTTAAGACTTATAAAACCTGAAAGTAGTCAGCTAGCCGCTAGAACCAAACGCCCTGTCTCAAGAAAATAAAACAACCTCCTACCCAATGTCTCTTTGATGCTATACAGCTAATTTAAATCTGTAGGTTTTCTTTTAAAAGTATGTTACAATCTGCACAATATGAAAACGTAAGTGTATTTTCGTAGTTTTCAGAAAAATATCAGCTCAGTTTAATAGTGCGAGGTGGGCAGTGTCCTTTGGTAGTAATATTTAGAGAAAGATTAGCGAATATTGATAGTGCCTCCACTAGTAACAATGATTTTGGTATTAGGATGGAGGAGTCGTTGACAGGATGCAGAAACTGCACATTATTTACACTTTCCCCAAGAACATCTCCTAAGATAGTTCATCGCAGAAGCAAATCCTACCTAGAGGGTTAGGGGGCTGTTGGCAAAAGATGAAGCACATAGGGGAAGCAGACTTTCGTCTATCGCTAATTGGCTCAACCAGAACTTGCACGAATCAGCAAACTCACCAAATGCCGGATGGTGAGGTTTTTTCTCACCCACCTTTGCATTATTAACACTACCCACCCAACGTGCTGTATGAAGCCTTATGTAGCGAGTTTGAAGCTTGTGTTGAAGATTGAGAATTAATCGAGATGTTAAAAAGTGCTGGTGTATCTTTTGTGTTATCTGTACCATTATTTCAAAAAACCTTGTTCAGTTTGTGGCATTGGGACAAAAGAAAGTAAATTACATGTAATTACCCTTTACACTACACAATAGAGATAAACAGTAAAGGGTTTTTACATGTAATCTACTTTCGTTTGTCCCAAAGCCACAAATCAAACAAGGTTTGAATAACAATTTTACACAGAAGATACATAGATATGTTCAATAAAGCTCTCCTATTCGCACCCCTGAAGTGCATCTTGCTCAACATCTCTTTTTTTTGTTATCAGATAATATCCTGGTTTTCAAGATAAAGGAGTTGCAATCATTTTGAATCAAGATATACAGACATGAAAAGTCGATTCAATTATATTTTCAATCATGCGGTAATGGATCAAGGCGTGAGATCAGGTAGAATTTGATATTTTTAGAACTGTTTAGCATACTTCAACTTAATAATGCAATGGTGGTTATTTCATGTCGTTTACTTGATTATTGTTAGATGTTATGGATTGGCATCGTTATATATATATGTGTATGATATAACGTGGCAGAACCAAATAATGCTTTTTACAGATGTTTTTTTACAATATGATGATGTTCTCCATTTCCTGTGGTCTTCTGACTGGTGCCTGGCTTCTTTCCATGTCAAGTAAAGTAATTGTAGCCGCTTTTTACAAGCTCAATCCACGTAAAACTAGTCGTTTCCTATCGGTTAGATTGCGTGAATGCTAAATCTCACGCTTTTCGTGCAGGCGTGTACTCATCTAGTCCCATCCAGTAAGCAAGGTGGAAAAATGTTTTGGCCAATCAGGGTATTTGTTTACTAACAATTCATCCAATCAAATCCCTGGAAAGACAATAGATTTCGAGGATTCAACATCTCAAGTGCCTAGAAAATGGCGGAAAAAGGCGAAAGCTGTGGCAAAAATAGCGTTCAGGGTTCTGTTTTTCTGCCGTAAACTCGTGAACTATTTGGTACCATTCTTATATTTCTCAAATCTATGATAGTTTATCTAAATTTTTACCGCTTACGAGTTTGATATTTTACGTAATTGCTGTAAAAATCGACGCGACAACTCGCACAAAAAACACTAGCTGAAACGGGGGCGGCCTCAGAATATAGGTAAATATGTCTATCTTTCTAGCACGATAGATTTTATCTTTATGTAGGTAATTAGAAATCTATTTATGCATCAAATATGATTTTTCTAATTTATTAATCAATTATGAATAAATATAAGAAAGAAAATGAGCAAAATACACGTCAATTTCAATTTTCAAATAATAATTTTGCAAATTTGCACGACCCCCGTTTTTTGCTATTGCTGAATTTCATTCATCGACGTGTCCGAGCTTTTCCAAAACTTTTGACGTCGAATTTTGTAGGGCGGGAAACTCAAACTGAAATTTTCAAACTGCTGCAAGTAATAACTAATGGTTTGTTAAGATGGCGGAGTTGTTTTAAAACAAAAGTAAGGGCTCTCGCAAGGTAAGTGTAAGTTTATTAGAAATATTAGTTATAGTTTATTAGTTAAAATACTAGTTTATTTTGCCATACTCGCAATTCAAAGCTAAGATTGTTTTTGAGCGAGTTGTCGAGTGGATTTTTACAGCAATTACGTAAAATGTTAACCTCGTAAGCGGTAAAAATTTAGATAAACTATCATAGATTTGAGAAATATACGAATGTTGCCAAATAGTGTACGAGTTTACGGCAGAAAAACAAAGCCCTGAACGCTATTTTGCCACAGCTTTCGCGTTGTTCCGCCATTTTCATGGCACTTGAGCTGTTGAAACTTCGAAATCTATTGTCTTTTCATTGATTTGATTGGATGAATTCTTAGTCAAAGAATGCCCTGGTTGGTCAAAAACATTTTTCCACCTTGTTCATCCAGTAAACAAACTATTTTATACGCTTTTCAATTTCTTTACTTCATTTTTCTATTTTCATTTTTCATATACGCCCTCCTTCTTTATAATTGTTGATCAACTAACAATGAGAACGTGTGAATTTGAAATTTGCCTGTGGAAACTATCAATCTGATTTTCATTAACGTCCATAATTTGCTAACATACAGAACGATATTTGTGATGCATGCTTCAAATGCTCTTACTTTTGTTTTAATGGAAATCGATTGTTCTGAAAGATTTCTTTTTAATTTTTCTGAGCAGTTAGTGATAATACTTTTTTGTTTGCGATGTCTGCTTCTCTGTTTAGTTTGGATTAAAAAATCTTAGCATTTTTCCATTCATTTTCATATTCATATTTTACCGTATACTCATTAGTTTTCGACATGTTAATCGTAAGACCACTTTTTTCTAATATTGTTGGAATTGATGGTCCTCCTTTTCTGTCTTGTCTCTTGTACTTTATCTATTAGTATAGTTATGTCGTCTGCATATTCCGTATTAATTTTGATCTAGCTCTTCAGGGCCGGATCCAGCACCCACAGAAAGGGGGGGCGTAACACATATTTAAAAGGATACAATGTAAGAGAAAGAGGGTATTACCAAGCTAATTGTATTGTTTTTCTACCAAAATAGGGGGGCGTACGCCCCTTACGCCCCCCCTTGGATCCGGCCCTGCTCTTTATCTATTGTTTGTGTTTGACCATTATTTCTCTCTTTAAATTTGTTGGCTTATCTGATCTTGCTTAGTTTGTATACCTTGTCCTTCATCAGACTAATCGATGAGTGATTTTGTAAGGTAACATATTCATTCCTTATCTGCTGCAACAGTGACCTTAGGGTGCACCATTAACTGTTTTAAAATTCGAAGTTCTGCACTTTCCACCTTTTGGTTGTGGTGTCATTAAAATTATCTAATCTAGTAACAAAACGAGCATATATGCATCCCTACAATTTATCAACCTGGGACATGTCTGAGAGAAGAGCAGGCCCATTTATATAGGGGCTCTAGGAATTAAGGGGCTTAAAAGTACAGAATGTCACATAGAAATGAATTCCAAGAGGGGAAAATCCCCTGAAACAATGATCACCGCATTCAAGTTTGCCCCCCAGCAATCATGTTGATAGCAATGCCTCTTTTCCATATCCTTCAAAAATCTAAAAAGGTTTTATCTTCAGAAAATTTATGGCGAAAGAGGGAAATTTAGTTTAACAAGTTTAAAGATCTAGTTTAAAGATCTAGTTCAAAAAAAACATATGGCGAAAGAGAGAGATCTAGTTTAAGTGAAATACTTCTTTTCGTTCCTCGCAAGTTCTTCTTTAAACAATAAGAACAAAAGACATAAATCTGTAGCAAAAATGAAAACGTAGGTAAAAGAAATATTGCTGGTCTGACCTTTGCTGTATTGAAATGTTAACAGAGAAAAGAATATGTTTATTTCTGCCTCTGTGCCTTTAAAACTTTAGAGTTTAGAATAGTAGCAAAGGCATATCGGATCGAATTTGAAAATTGTGTTAAAAAATATTACTAGATTTTAGACACCTTGTGCCATTTGGGTTTAGATTTTTTTAGAAATTATTGGATCAAACATGTTCTAGACATTGTGTTTATTTTACTAAATAGCTTTAGGCCCTGTTTGCACTTGTAGTAAGTTTTCATGAAAAGCGAAAAGCTAATCCGCGTGACTTCCCTTCAATGCCGCCACTAATCCTTTAGGCAATAACACTTGAAACTGTAGTGCAGCCAGCATTTTCACCCATGAACCGAATCGTGCATTTCTCACATATCCCGTAGTCCTGCCTCTAGCAGGCTAGTTATTTAAACGGGAACGGGGAAAACTGGAACGGGAACCAGGGAATCAGGGAACAAGGGAACGTAAAATCTCTAAAAAGGAGAACATCGCACTGGCACTTCCTATTGCAATGGCATTTACACCAATGGGAAAGACTGTCCTTTTACAACCCCCACATCAAGACCTTGGGGTCCCTGAGTCTACAAAATAGCCCTAATCAAAGTTTCATTAGAACGTGGATTTCTCATGCAGTCTGACTTTCGCAAAGATCTCAAAAATCTTGCAGTGGTAGGCCATTGTTCTTTTCTGGCATTTTATTAGGCCCATGTGGATCGAAAAGAGGCAAATCAAAAAAGAGGTGAATGACTGGTATGGTGTGGGTAAACCAATCAACACCTGCGATACAGTGAGCTGACCAATAAGGATACCTCAAGAGTCCTAAGGTGAAAACGAACTCTTTCTGTCTACAGAATGGGGATCCGTGGTTGTTATGTAGACTGATTCCAAAATACCTAATGGAAATGTAGATTTTGCTCTGCCAATTACCAATTATTCGAAAACAATTCTCGCTGTAGACTTTAGCGCATTCTAGGTTGTCGAGCAAATGTTGACCTATTGCATAGTCATGTTTCAGTGATCATTTAGTTTTTGAGGCGCGAGATGGTTGTTCTCGTTGCGGCAAAGTTTTGTGGCGTATGCTAGACGGCATGTGTTGATTAATCCTATCACTTAACCGCTTAGATGTGCAACCTACGTACCTGGCATCACCCTGGCACGAGTATTCATAAACGACGAGGCTGCTTTGTCTTTGCAGATGGATGGAATGATTTTCTTAGAGAAGAAGACAAGACTGGGGCTGACCGTAGAGTAGCACTTTATTATGGCTGTCTTAATTTGCTTTTATAATCGCAAGGAGACGTTGCCAATGTAAGGCAGTTTTAGATAAACAGGCCACTTTCGTGGACCAATTTTTTCTCAGCCGAGAGACCTGTGATTGAATCAAAAAAGCAAGCCGAAATGAGATCTCCTGGATATCCATTGTTGATGAGGGTAGATTTGATTTTTGCCAATTCTAAATTGAGTTTTGGTACGGAACAGATCATAAGTGCCCGGTGAACTAAGGTTAAGTTAATTTTGACTTGTTTAAAACAAAAGGAATCCCAACGTGTATATAGGCCGCTAAAAGTTAGTTTTCTATAGACACAGGTAAGAAAACCAGGTACAGTTTTCTCCATGGAAACGTTAATATATTGCAATGGAGTTGTTTCCTTTTTCTTTAAAGGTAAATTATAGAGACTGATTCACTGAGTTGAGTTTGACAAGAAAAATATCGCATTCAGACTCTTTTCAAAAACCGCGGAAGGGTCATCAACATAGCAAAAATAAACAAGGGGCTTTTGATGGCAGTTGATAAGTTTATGCTCACGGAAGCCGACAAATATATTCGCAAGCACTGCACGTAAAACGCTGCCCATAGTGACACCGTCCTTTTAGGCGGTACATCTCATTGTTGAAACTGAACTCCTCAGTTTCTTCGACGTCGCCATGTTTTTCAAATTTACTTGTATCGCTAAGGACATCACACACCTGAAAGTGATAAGATTGCAGGATCCTATGCCATTTTAAGCCTCAGAATATTGCTAAATCTAGGAGCTTCTGGGGGCTTCGTCCCTTGTACCTCCACCAGGGCTCCGTCCTGGACCCACCAGTGCTGAGACCTCTTATTTATGCCAATCACATTGATAAGGGAACGCAATCAATAATAAAGCAAGGATTAGGAATTCGTTCTAGAAATATGATAATTCCCCCATTACCATGCCAGGATGATGTATTACTAGCATCAATTTCTACTGAAAAAATACAAGAAATGCGTAATATTGCAGAAGACTGTCAGAAGAAAGATTTATTCAAGTTTAACTTAGAAAAAAAGTGAAATTTTGCCCATGCATTTCGACAAAACTAATAGTCGGATAATCAAAGAGGTTGAAAAATATAACTATTTAGGAAACTTACAAGATCATGAAAATTCGTTGAACAAACCAATTAGTAACAGGCAAATTTCCGCAAAAGCAGTGATGGATGAAATAAAATCTTTAGTGAACCAAATGCAATTAAGAGAAAACGGTCCACAGATAAGAATATGACTTATAAAATGTATCTTGATACCAAAGATTCTCTATGCATGTGAAACACGGTCAACTATATCTAGAAGTCAACTCAGACAACTTGAAAACATACAGAAAGAAACTTTGACTAAAATTAACTACCTTCCAACTTTAACACCATAGCCATACAAAGGCATATTCTATAAATATGGTCTTAAGCCGATGAAATATTAATTAATAGAAAAGAGGCTTATATATCTGCACCAGGCTTGCAGCAAAACGCTTGCTACGCAACGCTTGTTAAACAAGTGTACAAACAGCAGAGGTGACTGAGCTTTCCAGATTGTTGGCATAAACAAACTATAGCAGATTCAAAAAGGCTCAACATTGATCTAACAGAAAAAAATTGCAACTTTGATATCTAAAGAGTGGAAAAAATATAAATCAAAATATGGTAACTTCCGTTGAAAATGATATGAGCCAGAATCATAAAACAAAAATGACGTTTGCCTAAAAAAGTTCATTTGGACTAAAACTTTATATCAAACATAATAAAGGTGTAAAACTATAAGAAATATAATGAAACGTGGCTAAGTTTATTGCGAATTGCAAAAAACAGGAAAATGTTTTATGCAAACGGTGTGGAAAACTTGATAAGTACTCAAAACACTTGTTGGAATGTTCCTATTTTCAAAAAAATCATTTACTCAAATCAAATAGCATGCAAGGGAATAATCTAAAGCTACTTAGTAAAAAAAATTAATATCTGGAACATTTTTGATCCAATAGAAAAAATAATCAAAACCCAACACCCGTGCTACGAAACTCACTGCACTTTTACAAGCTAAATAAAATCTAGCAATCTTTTCAATAAAATTTGAAAACTCGATCCGATATGCCTTTATTGCTATTCTAAAGTTTGAAGGTTTAAAGACACAGAGGCAGAAATAGACTCATTCTTGTCTCTTTTAACATTTGAATACAGCAAAGGTCAGACAAGCAACATTTATTTCATCTACTTTTTCCTCTATTCTACAGATTTATGTTTTTGGTTTTTATTGTTTAAAAGAAGTTCATGTGGAGAAAGGAAATACGTATTGCTCTTAAACTAGATCTCACTCTTTCACCATAAGCTTTTTTTAAACTAGATCTTTATACTAGATCTTTATACTAGATCTTTAAACTAGATCTTTAAACTAGATCCTTAAACTAGAATCTTTAGACTAGTTCTTTAAACTAGATCCTTACACTAGTTCTTTAAAATAGATCTTTAACCCAGATCTTTAATCTAGATCATTAAACTAGTTAAACTTGATCTGATAAACTTGTTAAAAACCTTTTTAGATTTTTGAAGGATATGGAAAAGAAGCATTGCTATCATGATGATTACAAGGGTGCAAATTTGAATGCGGTGATCATGGTCTCAGGAGCTTTTTTGCTTTTGAAAATAATTTCTACTTGATATTCTAATCTTTAAACTCCTTAATCTCTAACAGCCCCTATGAAAAGTGCGTTCTCTATTAGATACCTTTGGTAACTCCATAACCAAAGGTTAAAAAGTGCAGAAGTACGAATTTTAAAGCTGTTACTGAAACACCCCAAGGTCACTATTGCAGCAGATAAGGAATAAACATTTAACCTAACAAAATTACTCCACTAACTACTAACAAAATAACTCTACTAACATCATAGGAATATAGGCCCTCTTGTTAGAAAACATTACGGTCACTTGTTGCACCTAAAAAGCAAATTTTACATTCACACGATTTCAATGTTAGTAGGCAAAAAGTTAAAGAAAATGCAGATGTATATGAAAAAATGCAAAAAGAAAAATGGAGTAAAGAAATTGGAAAACAGCGTATAAAATGGTTTGTCTGCTGGGTGAGACTAGATGAGTACACGCCTGCACGAGATGCGTTAAATGTAGCATTTACACAATCTAAGAGATCGATAGGAAGAACTAGTTTGGGGTGGATTTAGCTTGTGAGAAAGCAGCTACAAGAACTTGATTTGGCATGGAGGAGGCCAGTCACCAGTCAAAAGATCACAGGAAATGGAGAAATATCATCATATTGTAAAAAAACATCTGTAAAAAGCATTATTTGGTTCTGCCACGTTATATCATACACATATATATATAACGATGCCAATCCATAACATCTAACAATAATCAAGTAAACGACATGGAATAGCCACCATTGCATTATTAAGTTGAAGTATGCTAAGCAATTCTAAAATATCAAATTATATCTGATCTCATGTCTCGATCCATTACCGCATGATTGAAAATGTGCTTTTCATGTCTGCATATCTTGATTCAAATGATTGCAGCTTTTTTCTTTTGAAAACCAGGACTCCATTGTGAAGTGCAAAGGATTTTTACATGTAATTTACTTTCTTTTGTCCCGAAGCCACAGACCAAACAAGGTTTGTGAAATATTGGTAGAGATAACACAGAAGATACACCAGCATTTTTAATATCTTGAATAATTCTAAATCTTTAAGACAAGCTCCATACTCGCTACGTAAGGCTTAATACGGCACGTGGGGTAGGTAGTGTTAAACAATGCAAAGTTGGGTGAGAACGAAACCTCACTCCCCGAAATTTTGCAAGGTTTGCTGGTTCGTGCAAGTTCTTGGTGAGCCAGTAAGCGATAGATGGAAGATTGCTTCCTCTGTGTGCTTCCTCCTTTGCCTACATCCCCCAGCAACCCTCTTAGACCAGGCGGAGAATAGGGGAATGGTCACTCGAGGAGGAAATTTATGAGATAAAGTGTATTTCGTCAATTCAGGGGTACTGATTTCAAAAATTGATGTTACACGGGAATTTATGGGGGCCATCTGCCTCATTTTCGTGTTTAAAGTCTTGTTTTCATGTATCTGAACCAAATTACCCAAATCACCCAAATTACCCTACTATTACCCTATTGTCCTCCTACGATCCCCGCCAAAAGTTTTGGAACACTTGCACTATTTTTACAGTTTTCTAAATTTTGCCCCCTCCCCTCCCCCCTTTACAATGTTGTTTCTGATAACAAAAACTAGCCAAATAACATTTAGCTAGTGCTTGCTTTGATCTCATAAAGTTCCTTTCGTAAACAACATTGTTTTGAGGGGGGAAGGGGTGCTTGATTGGAAATAAAAGGCTAGGAAAGCTATTTGGTAAAAACATCAAGGGTGTTCCAACTATTTTTGGCGGATATGGTAGTCTATCTAGGTAGGATTTGCTTCTACAAGGAGCTATGTTCTTGGCAAAGTGTAAATAATGTGCACTTTTTGCATCCTGTCAACGTTATCCCCATCCTAACAACAAAATCATTGTTACTAGCGGGGGCACTATCAAAACTGGCTGATTTTTCTTTGAAAATTACCAAAGTACGCTACGCGCGTCACACGATTAAGCTGCGCTAACATTTTTTCTGAAAACTACGAAAATACACTTAAGTTCTCATATTGTGCATATTGTAACATATTTTTAGAAGAAACCCTACAGATTCAAATTGGCTGTATGGCGATGAAGGGACATTCCGTGGAAGGTAGTTTTGTTTTCTTGTGATGGGATATTTCCTTGTAGCGGGTATCTGACTACTTTCAAGTTTTATAACTTTTAAAGGTCAATTTGGAAAGATAAATCTAGGTTTTCATGTCGAATATTTGCAGGAAGCTAAGACTAGTTTGATTCTACACACGAGGTGGACAGTGGCGTTCTGTGAGTTCAAAGACAGGGTATTCTGTGGATAATTTTTTTCTGACCACACCCAAAAATTCTAACAAGGACTGGGCCTCCCCTTATAAAATCTGACGGATCAAATTAGTTGATTTTCGCTGCTTTACTTTAGCTTAAATGTTACAAAATTAGGAGTAGTAAATTTATGCAAATAAAACTTAATTTAAAACATGATATCACTATAATATCACATTAAAAGTAGGATCAATATCCCAAGCACAAACCCATACAAATCAGATTGACCCTATGAGGACCATCGAAACAGAAAACATGATATTCTGATAAAACTATAAAATTAGTAACTATCACCTAAAGAATGGATGCTTCGAAAACGAGTGAGAAGATTGCAGGCCTCTCAGGATGGCCTTTTAGGCCCATATAGCTTACAACAACAAGAGTAAGATATCAAATATTCTTTACTTAACTTCAAGCTAGTTGCTTTCTTTCTTTTGCAACTGCAACATTCAGGTTCTAAAAGTTTCCCTTCTTTTTTGCTTAGACTATTTGACAAATCCGTTTCTTCCCTGAATTCAATTTGTTTATGTCGTAAAATCGCTAGGAAAACGTGCCTCGTGAACTTGAAAGTATTTACCAACACAGTGTGAGAGTTAAAATAACAATGGAAAGGAGATTGCGTGTACGGGTCTTACCGCGCCAATTTCAAAAACGAAATTCGACCTGATGGACGCAAGATCTTAATGTGCGTCTTTTGCTAGTACAAACCTATAGGACTTGCCGCTTCAGTGATTTCGCCAGCGTGGATTTTGATTGGCTAAAGTTGCTTCCAAGGTTCCCTTTGGGGAACTTAGGTCAAAAGCTTAGAAAAGTATCTACCCGCTCTACAAGCAGGTTCTAAGAGTGAGGTCAACAAATATTCCACTGGGGCTGAAATATCAACCGCAATGCATTGTACAGTCTTTGGATAGTACAGAACTTCAAAATAGCCAGGAAAATCGGGAGCATAGCGAAACCAAAACATAGATTACTTAAGCTTTTCGTCTGACAATCAACAGAGTAATACGTCAGTAAGAGAACGAAACAGAAACCTAAGTGATTATATACCCAGATGTGGATCGAAATAGGCCAATCAGAAAAGAGTTGAATGATTGGTATAGTGTAGGAAAACCAATCAACACCCACGATACAGTGACCTGAAAAATAAGATTACTTTAAGAGTCCTAAGGCGAAAACGAACTCTTTCTGTCTACACAATAGGGGATCCCTGGTTTTTATGTAGACTGATTCCAGAATACCTAAGTGAAATGTGGATCTTGCTCTGCCAATAATTCTAAAGCAATTCTCACTGTAGGATTTAGCACACTCTGGATTGTCGAGCAAATGTTGACCTATAGCAGAGTCATGTTTCAGTGATCTTTTAGTTTTTGAGGCGCGAGATGGTTGTTCTCGTTGCGGCACAGTGTTTTGGCATATGCTAGACGGCACGTGTTGTTTTATTCTATCACATAACCGGTGGGATGTGCGACCTACGTACCTGGCATCACACCGGCACGAGTATTCGTAAACTACTAGGCTGTTTTATGTGGTAGGCACACTATCTTTGCGGATAGATGGAATTATCTTCTTAGAGGAAAAGACGAGGCGGGGGCTGACCGTAGCGTAGCACTTTGAAAGACAAATTAATCAACGCCATCGTCTTTTCCTCAAAGAAGATCCACATTTCACTTAGGTATTCTGGAATCAGTCTACATAAAAACCAGGGATCCCCTATTGTGTAGACAGAAAGAGTTCGTTTTCGCCTTAGGACTCTTAAAGTAATCTTATTTTTCAGGTCACTGTATCGTGGGTGTTGATTGGTTTTCCTACACTATACCAATCATTCACCTCCTTTCTGATTGGCCTATTTCGATCCACCTCTGGGTATATAATCACTTAGGTTTCTGTTTCGTTCTCTTACTGACGTATTACTCTGTTAATTGTCAGACGAAAAGCTTAAGTAATCTATGTTTTGGTTTCGCTATGCTCCCGATTTTCCTGGCTATTTTGAAGTTCTGTACTATCCAAAGACTGTACAATGCATTGCGGTTGATATTTCAGCCCCAGTGGAATATTTGTTGACCTCACTCTTAGAACCTGCTTGTAGAGCGGGTAGATACTTTTCTAAGCTTTTGACCTAAGTTCCCCAAAGGGAACCTTGGAAGCAACTTTAGCCAATCAAAATCCACGCTGGCGAAATCACTGAAGCGGCAAGTCCTATAGGTTTGTACTAGCAAAAGACGCACATTAAGATCTTGCGTCCATCAGGTCGAATTTCGTTTTTGAAATTGGCGCGGTAAGACCCGTACACGCAATCTCCTTTCCATTGTTATTTTAACTCTCACACTGTGTTGGTAAATACTTTCAAGTTCACGAGGCACGTTTTCCTAGCGATTTTACGACATAAACAAATTGAATTCAGGGAAGAAACGGATTTGTCAAATAGTCTAAGCAAAAAAGAAGGGAAACTTTTAGAACCTGAATGTTGCAGTTGCAAAAGAAAGAAAGCAACTAGCTTGAAGTTAAGTAAAGAATATTTGATATCTTACTCTTGTTGTTGTAAGCTATATGGGCCTAAAAGGCCATACTGAGAGGCCTGCAATCTTCTCACTCGTTTTCGAAGCATCCATTCTTTAGGTGATAGTTACTGATTTTATAGTTTTATCAGAATATCATGTTTTCTGTTTCGATGGTCCTCATAGGGTCAATCTGATTTGTATGGGTTTGTGCTTGGGATATTGATCCTACTTTTAGTGTGATATTATAGTGATATCATGTTTTAAATTAAGTTTTATTTGCATAAATTTACTACTCCTAATTTTGTAACATTTAAGCTAAAGTAAAGCAGCGAAAATCAACTAATTTGATCCGTCAGATTTTATAAGGGGAGGCCCAGTCCTTGTTAGAATTTTTGGGTGTGGTCAGAAAAAAATTATCCACAGAATACCCTGTCTTTGAACTCACAGAACGCCACTGTCCACCTCGTGTGTAGAATCAAACTAGTCTTAGCTTCCTGCAAATATTCGACATGAAAACCTAGATTTATCTTTCCAAATTGACCTTTAAAAGTTATAAAACTTGAAAGTAGTCAGATACCCGCTACAAGGAAATATCCCATCACAAGAAAACAAAACTACCTCCCACGGAATGTCCCTTCATCGCCATACAGCCAATTTGAATCTGTAGGGTTTCTTTTAAAAATATGTTACAATATGCACAATATGAGAACTTAAGTGTATTTTCGTAGTTTTCAGAAAAATGTTAGCGCAGCTTAATCGTGTGACGCGCGTAGCGTACTTTGGTAATTTTCAAAGAAAAATCAGCCAGTTTTGATAGTGCCCCTGCTAGTAACAATGATTTTGTTGTTAGGATGGGGGTGTCGTTGACAGGGTGCAAAAAGTGCACATTATTTACACTTTGCCAAGAACATAGCTCCTTGTAGAAGCAAATCCTACCTAGATAGACTACCATATCCGCTAAAAATAGTTGGAACACCCTTGATGTTTTTACCAAATAGCTTTCCTAGCCTTTTATTTCCAATCAAGCACCATTTCCCCCCTCAAAACAATGTTGTTTACGAAAGGAACTTTATGAGATCAAACCAAGCACTAGCTAGATGTTATTGGGCTAGTTTTTGTTATCAGAAACAACATTGTAAAGGGGGGAGGGGAGGGGGCAAAATTTAGAAAACTGTAAAAATAGTGCAAGTGTTCCAAAACTTCTGGCGGGTATCGTAGGAGTACAACAGGGTAATGGTAGGGTAATTTGGGTGATTTTGGTAATTTGGTTCAGATACATGAAAACAAGACTTTAAACACGAAAATGAGGCAGAATGCCCCCATAAATTCCCGTGTAACATCAAATTTTGAAATCAGTACCCCTGAATTGACGAAATACACTTTATCTCATAAATTTCCTCCTCGAGTGACCATTCCCCTATTCTCCGCCTGGTCAAAGAGGGTTGCTGGGGGATGTAGGCAAAGGAGGAAGCACACAGAGGAAGCAATCTTCCATCTATCGCTTACTGGCTCACCAAGAACTTGCACGAACCAGCAAACCTTGCAAAATGTCGGGGAGTGAGGTTTCGTTCTCCCCCAACATTGCATTTTTTAACACTACCTACCCCACGTGCCGTATTAAGCCTTACGTAGCGAGTATGGAGCTTGTCTTAAAGATGTAGAATTATTCAATATATTAAAAATGCTGGTGTATCTTCTGTGTTATCTCTACCAATATTTCTCAAACCTTGTTTGGTCTGTGGCTTCGGGTCAAAAGAAAGTAAATTACATGTAAAAATCCTTTGCACTTCACAATGGAGTCCTGGTTTTCAAAAGAAAAGAGCTGCAATCATTTGAATCAAGATATGCAGACATGAATAGCACATTTTCAATCATGCGGTAATGGATCGAGACATGAGATCAGATATAATTTGATAATTTTAGAATTGCTTAGCATACTTCAACTTAATAATGCAATGGTGGTTATTTCATGTCGTTTACTTGATTATTGTTAGATGTTATGGATTGGCATCGTTATATATATATGTTTATGATATAACGTGGCAGAACCAAATAATGCTTTTTACAGATGTTTTTTTACAATATGATGATATTTCTCCATTTCCTGTGGTCTTTTGACTGGTGACTGGCCTCCTCCATGCCAAATCAAGTTCTTGTAGCTGCTTTCTCACAAGCTAAATCCACCCCAAACTAGTTCTTCATATCGATCTCTTAGATTGTGTAAATGCTACATTTAACTTATCTCGTGCAGGCGTGTACTCATCTAGTCTCATCCAGCAGACAAACCATTTTATACGCTGCTTTCCAATTTCTTTACTCCATTTTTCTTTTTGCATTTTTTCATATACATCTGCATTTTCTTTAACTTTTGGCCTACTAACATCTAACATGCAAAGCTCTAAACAAAGGATTACGTTGTCAACTTATACGAATCTTTAGCATTGTACCAGCCATAACCTTTTTGACTTACAAAGCGTGGCCTGATACCCAAGATACCATTTCGACCATTGTTCAACTAAAAAGGTATTTGAATGCTATATTTGCTGTATTGTATATTGGAGCCCATTTGCATCTAAAGATTCCATTGTAACCAACCAACGTCCAATATATTTCAAATTCACTTAAATTATGCATTTAACTGGTATTAAAATAGCTATTCAGATTGAAGAATAGAATTGTTTCTAGTTTATCTCTGTTCAGTAACGACAGAAAAGGAATTTCAAATGAAAAAAATAATTGTCTTTTATAAATATGACATCATAAACATTAATGACGTCATAGATTTTAAATTTTGCTTACGTCATATCGTACAATTGAATGATACGTATATATCATTCAAAAGCCCTTGTCTTAACAAAGCCAATCGTACTTTAAGCAAGTCTCTATGTGTTATAGTTGCAGAAATATAGGCCCTAAAACATTTTAACACCTGACCATTTGTTGACAAAAGAGGTGTCACGTGATCAGCAAAGGTGTGATATTGACAAAATTAATTTTTCAGGCTCTCTGATAAATTTGAGGAAAAGTCGAACAGGTTTCAGTAGAATATTACGTGTCTTTTTAGAGATACAGCATTTTTAATTTGCCGCGGGCACTTTGTGCCCCCCTCGGCCATAATAGGGTTAACTGAAGGTTTAAACACGTCCATCTTTTGAAAAAACTGATCAGTCTTGACTAATCAGTCAGAAAACGTCACGAAACGTCTCAAATTTCGACTGAAGAGGAAAAACTGACGAAAAAAACTGATCGTGTATTTTAGCCTTTAGCCAAGAGTTTGGGTTTGTGAAGTATTAGATTCTTAATTCAATAGCTGTAATTTTCTCATATCAGTTTTAGTTTTAATGTTTTGTTATTGTTATTGTAAATTAGATTAAGGGCCATTTTGGTCTTCACATCTATTTCTGAAAAAAATTGATTACTGTATTTGCTATATCAATTATAAGAACTATAGGTATATAAACACGTTTTTTCTTTCAAATTGGTTTGAAAATAAATCTTTGATTCAAACAATTATATGACAACAATTCAAAAACAATATAAAAAAGAGCAACAATTAACATAACAGTTAGGACATAACAGCTGTAGTTTGGAAAATAACGTGAAAACTTAAACTAGAAAGGTCTTAGCTAGTCGTGCTTTTCTTAAAACAACCTTCACGCTTTTATAAGAAAGTTGTTTCAATGTAAAATTTGTGTAAATCTAGTATAATAAAGGGTCATTAAAGAGGAGTTTTTCAACTTAAAGCCTCGTTTTCAAATTTTAAGAAACATTGCCCCAAGACATAGACGGAGTACAGTTCTAACTAGAATTGTTATACTCCTGTAGCTAAAGGGGTGTAGTATCACCTGACAAGGTTATTTATGAGACCAAGTGATTTTGGTTAATAACGGGGCGTAGAATTCGAATTTTGATGTTCTTTTTGTGGGGGAGGGGCCATTTTAGAGATTTTTGGGCAAATGCCCCCAAATTTAAAGAAAGCATGTTATTGCTAAAACTGTCATTTTACCTCCTTAATGTTTGATTTTCTGGTTATAAGGTATTAATTATGGCAAGATTAAGCTTATCGAAGGTTTTATTTAGGTTGCAGGCTATTGTATTGAATTCTGGGGTAACCGTGCCCCAAAAGTGGGGGCAGCAAGGCAAGTTGACTCAAAAGTCATTTAAAGTATCTTTTCAGATGAATTTGAGGGTGTAGAATTTGAATTTTGATGTTATTTTGATGATCAAGAGGAGATAGCCGAGCTCCTCATAGAAGATAGTAATGGCAATGATATGGAAGAGACAGTCGCAAATAACAATATGTTGAGTTTAGATGAAGAAAGCAGTGATAGGGACAAAAATGGCAATGATGAATAAATTATATTCTAACATGACAATTCTGGAAATTAATTAATACTATCATAGTTCAATTCAATGAATTGCAGAAATGAAGCCCGGTATTCGTGAAATTTTCTCATAAATTTCCTCCTCGAGTGACCATTCCCCTATTCTCCGCCTGGTCTAAGAGGGTTGCTGGGGGATGTAGGCAAAGGAGGAAGCACACAGAGGAAGCAATCTTCCATCTATCGCTTACTGGCTCACCAAGAACTTGCACGAACCAGCAAACCTTGCAAAATGTCGGGGAGTGAGGTTTCGTTCTCCCCCAACATTGCATTTTTTAACACTACCTACCCCACGTGCCGTATTAAGCCTTACGTAGCGAGTATGGAGCTTGTCTTAAAGATGTAGAATTATTCAAGATATTAAAAATGCTGGTGTATCTTCTGTGTTATCTCTACCAATATTTCTCAAAACTTGTTTGGTCTGTGGCTTCGGGTCAAAAGAAAGTAAATTACATGTAAAAATCCTTTGCACTTCACAATGGAGTCCTGGTTTTCAAAAGAAAAGAGCTGCAATCATTTGAATCAAGATATGCAGACATGAAAAGCACATTTTCAATCATGCGGTAATGGATCGAGACATGAGATCAGATATAATTTGATATTTTAGAATTGCTTAGCATACTTCAACTTAATAATGCAATGGTGGCTATTTCATGTCGTTTACTTGATTATTGTTAGATGTTATGGATTGGCATCGTTATATATATATGTGTATGATATAACGTGGCAGAACCAAATAATGCTTTTTACAGATGTTTTTTTACAATATGATGATATTTCTCCATTTCCTGTGGTCTTTTGACTGGTGACTGGCCTCCTCCATGCCAAATCAAGTTCTTGTAGCTGCTTTCTCACAAGCTAAATCCACCCCAAACTAGTTCTTCCTATCGATCTCTTAGATTGTGTAAATGCTACATTTAACGCATCTCGTGCAGGCGTGTACTCATCTAGTCTCATCCAGCAGACAAACCATTTTATACGCTATTTTCTAATTTCTTTACTCCATTTTTCTTTTTGCATTTTTTCATATACATCTGCATTTTCTTTAACTTTTGGCCTACTAACATCTAACATGCAAAGCTCTAAACAAAGGATTACGTTGTCAACTCATACGAATCTTTAGCATTGTACCAGCCATAACCTTTTTGACTTACAAAGCGTGGCCTGATACCCAAGATACCATTTCGACCATTGTTCAACTAAAAAGGTATTTGAATGCTATATTTGCTGTATTGTATATTGGAGCCCATTTGCATCTAAAGATTCCATTGTAACCAACCAACGTCCAATATATTTCAAATTCACTTAAATTATGCATTTAACTGGTATTAAAATAGCTATTCAGATTGAAGAATAGAATTGTTTCTAGTTTATCTCTGTTCAGTAACGCAAAAAAAAGGAATTTCAAATGAAAAAGATAATTGTCTTTTATAAATATGACATCATAAACATTGATGACGTCATAGATTTTAAATTTTGCTTACGTCATATCGTACAATTGAATGATACGTATACATCATTCAAAAGCCCTTGTCACAACAAAGCCAATTGTGCTTTAAGCAAGTCTCTATGTGTTATAGTTGCAGAAATATAGGCCCTGAAACATTTTAACACCTGACCATTTGTTGACAAAAGAGGTGTTACGTGATCAGCAAAGGTGTGATATTGACGAAAATAATTTTTTCAGGCTCTCTGATAAATTTGAGGAAAAGTCGAACAGGTTTCAGTAAAATATTACGTGTTATTTTAGAGATACAGCATTTTTAATTTGCCGCGGGCACTTTGTGCCCCCCTTAGGCCATAATAGGGTTAACTGAAGGTTTAAACACGTCTATCTTTTGAAAAAACTGATCAGTCTTGACTAATCAGTCAGAAAACGTCACGAAACGTCTCAAATTTCGACTGAAGAGGAAAAACTGACGAAAAAAACTGATCGTGTATTTTAGCCTTTAGCCAAGAGTTTTGGTTTGTGAAGTATTAGATTCTTAATTCAATAGCTGTAATTTTCTCATATCAGTTTTAGTTTTAATGTTTTGTTATTGTTATTGTAAATTAGATTAAGGGCCATTTTGGTCTTCACATCTATTTCTGAAAAAAATTGATTACTGTATTTGCTATATCAATTATAAGAACTATAGGTATATAAACACGTTTTTTCTTTCAAATTGGTTTGAAAATAAATCTTTGATTCAAACAATTATATGACAACAATTCAAAAACAATATAAAAAAGAGCAACAATTAACATAACAGTTAGAACATAACAGCTGTAGTTTGGAAAATAACGTGAAAACTTAAACTAGAAAGGTCTTAGCTAGTCGTGCTTTTCTTAAAACAACCTTCACGCTTTTATAAGAAAGTTGTTTCAATGTAAAATTTGTGTAAATCTAGTATAATAAAGGGTCATTAAAGAGGAGTTTTTCAACTTAAAGCCTCGTTTTCAAATTTTAAGAAACATTGCCCCAAGACATAGACGGAGTACAGTTCTAACTAGAATTGTTATACTCCTGTAGCTAAAGGGGGGTAGTATCACCTGACAAGGTTATTTATGAGACCAAGTGATTTTGGTTAATAACGGGGCGTAGAATTCGAATTTTGATGTTCTTTTTGTGGGGGAGGGGCCATTTTAGAGATTTTTGGGCAAATGCCCCCAAATTTAAAGAAAGCATGTTATTGCTAAAACTGTCATTTTACCTCCTTAATGTTTGATTTTCTGGTTATAAGGTATTAATTATGGCAAGATTAAGCTTATCGAAGGTTTTATTTAGGTTGCAGGCTATTGTATTGAATTCTGGGGTAACCGTGCCCCAAAAGTGGGGGCAGCAAGGCAAATTGACTCAAAAGTCATTTAAAGTATCTTTTCAGATGAATTTGAGGATGTAGAATTTGAATTTTGATGTTATTTTGATGATCAAGAGGACATAGCCGAGCTCCTCATAGAAGATAGTAATGGCAATGATATGGAAGAGACAGTCGCAAATAACAATATGTTGAGTTTAGATGAAGAAAGCAGTGATAGGGACAGAAATGGCAATGATGAATAAATTATATTCTAACATGACAATTCTGGAAATTAATTAATACTATCATAGTTCAATTCAATGAATTGCAGAAATGAAGCCCGGTATTCGTGAAATTTTCTCATAAATTTCCTCCTCGAGTGACCATTCCCCTATTCTCCGCCTGGTCTAAGAGGGTTGCTGGGGGATGTAGGCAAAGGAGGAAGCACACAGAGGAAGCAATCTTCCATCTATCGCTTACTGGCTCACCAAGAACTTGCACGAACCAGCAAACCTTGCAAAATGTCGGGGACTGAGGTTTCGTTCTCACCCAACTTTGAATTGTTTAACACTACCTACCCCACGTGCCGTATTAAGCCTTACGTAGCAAGTATGGAGCTTGTCTTAAAGATTTAGAATTATTCAAGATGTTAAAAATGCTGGTGTATCTTCTGTGTTATCTCTACCAATATTTCACAAACCTTGTTTGGTCTGTGGCTTCGGGTCAAAAGAAAGTAAATTACATGTAAAAACCCTTTGCACTTCATAATGGAGTCCTGGTTTTCAAAAGAAAAGAGCTGCAATCATTTGAATCAAGATATGCAGACATGAAAAGCACATTTTCAATCATGCGGTAATGGATCGAGACATGAGATCAGATATAATTTGATATTTTAGAATTGCTTAGCATACTTCAACTTAATAATGCAATGGTGGCTATTTCATGTCGTTTACTTGATTATTGTTAGATGTTATGAATTGGCATCGTTATATATATATATGTGTATGATATAACGTGGCAGAACCAAATAATGCTTTTTACAGATGTTTTTTTACAATATGATGATATTTCTCCATTTCCTGTGGTCTTTTGACTGGTGACTGGCCTCCTCCATGCCAAATCAAGTTCTTGTAGCTGCTTTCTCACAAGCTAAATCCACCCCAAACTAGTTCTTCCTATCGATCTCTTAGATTGTGTAAATGCTACATTTAACGCATCTCGTGCAGGCGTATACTCATCTAGTCTCATCCAGCAGACAAACCATTTTATACGCTGTTTTCCAATTTCTTTACTCCATTTTTCTTTTTGCATTTTTTCATATACATCTGCATTTTCTTTAACTTTTGGCCTACTAACATCTAACATGCAAAGCTCTAAACAAAGGATTACGTTGTCAACTCATACGAATCTTTAGCATTGTACCAGCCATAACCTTTTTGACTTACAAAGCGTGGCCTGTTACCCAAGATACCATTTCGACCATTGTTCAACTAAAAAGGTATTTGAATGCTATATTTGCTGTATTGTATATTGGAGCCCATTTGCATCTAAAGATTCCATTGTAACCAACCAACGTCCAGTATATTTTAACTTCACTAAAATTATGCATTTAACTGGTCTTAAAATAGCTATTCAGATTGAAGAATAGAATTGTTTCTAGTTTATCTCTATTCAGTAACGCCAAAAAAGGAATTTCAAATGAAAAAGATAATTGTCTTTTATAAATATGACATCATAAACATTGATGACGTCATAGATTTTAAATTTTGCTTACGTCATATCGTACAATTGAATGATACGTATACATCATTCAAAAGCCCTTGTCACAACAAAGCCAATTGTGCTTTAAGCAAGTCTCTATGTGTTATAGTTGCAGAAATATAGGCCCTAAAACATTTTAACACCTGACCATTTGTTGACAAAAGAGGTGTTACGTGATCAGCAAAGGTGTGATATTGACGAAAATAATTTTTTCAGGCTCTCTGATAAATTTGAGGAAAAGTCGAACAGGTTTCAGTAAAATATTACGTGTTATTTTAGAGATACAGCATTTTTAATTTGCCGCGGGCACTTTGTGCCCCCCTCGGCCATAATAGGGTTAACTGAAGGTTTAAACACGTCCATCTTTTGAAAAAACTGATCAGTCTTGACTAATCA
Source organism: Pelagia noctiluca (assembly GCA_963924455.1). Classification (NCBI taxonomy): domain Eukaryota; kingdom Metazoa; phylum Cnidaria; class Scyphozoa; order Semaeostomeae; family Pelagiidae; genus Pelagia; species Pelagia noctiluca. The sequence continues at coordinate 16,985,494 of OZ004316.1, forward strand.
GTCAGAAAACGTCACGAAACGTCTCAAATTTCGACTGAAGAGGAAAAACTGACAAAAAAAACTGATCGTGTATTTTAGCCTTTAGCCAAGAGTTTTGGTTTGTGAAGTATTAGATTCTTAATTCAATAGCTGTAATTTTCTCATATCAGTTTTAGTTTTAATGTTTTGTTATTGTTATTGTAAATTAGATTAAGGGCCATTTTGGTCTTCACATCTATTTCTGAAAAAAATTGATTACTGTATTTGCTATATCAATTATAAGAACTATAGGTATATAAACACGTTTTTTCTTTCAAATTGGTTTGAAAATAAATCTTTGATTCAAACAATTATATGACAACAATTCAAAAACAATATAAAAAAGAGCAACAATTAACATAACAGTTAGAACATAACAGCTGTAGTTTGGAAAATAACGTGAAAACTTAAACTAGAAAGGTCTTAGCTAGTCGTGCTTTTCTTAAAACAACCTTCACGCTTTTATAAGAAAGTTGTTTCAATGTAAAATTTGTGTAAATCTAGTATAATAAAGGGTCATTAAAGAGGAGTTTTTCAACTTAAAGCCTCGTTTTCAAATTTTAAGAAACATTGCCCGAAGACATAGACGGAGTACAGTTCTAACTAGAATTGTTATACTCCTGTAGCTAAAGGGGGGTAGTATCACCTGACAAGGTTATTTATGAGACCAAGTGATTTTGGTTAATAACGGGGCGTAGAATTCGAATTTTGATGTTCTTTTTGTGGGGGAGGGGCCATTTTAGAGATTTTTGGGCAAATGCCCCCAAATTTAAAGAAAGCATGTTATTGCTAAAACTGTCATTTTACCTCCTTAATGTTTGATTTTCTGGTTATAAGGTATTAATTATGGCAAGATTAAGCTTATCGAAGGTTTTATTTAGGTTGCAGGCTATTGTATTGAATTCTGGGGTAACCGTGCCCCAAAAGTGGGGGCAGCAAGGCAAATTGACTCAAAAGTCATTTAAAGTATCTTTTCAGATGAATTTGAGGATGTAGAATTTGAATTTTGATGTTATTTTGATGATCAAGAGGAGATAGCCGAGCTCCTCATAGAAGATAGTAATGGCAATGATATGGAAGAGACAGTCGCAAATAACAATATGTTGAGTTTAGATGAAGAAAGCAGTGATAGGGACAGAAATGGCAATGATGAATAAATTATATTCTAACATGACAATTCTGGAAATTAATCAATACTATCATAGTTCAATTCAATGAATTGCAGAAATGAAGCCCGGTATTCGTGAAATTTTCTCATAAATTTCCTCCTCGAGTGACCATTCCCCTATTCTCCGCCTGGTCTAAGAGGGTTGCTGGGGGATGTAGGCAAAGGAGGAAGCACACAGAGGAAGCAATCTTCCATCTATCGCTTACTGGCTCACCAAGAATTTGCACGAACAAGCAAACCTTGCAAAATGTCGGGGAGTGAGGTTTCGCTCTCACCCAACTTTGAATTGTTTAACACTACCTACCCCACGTGCCGTATTAAGCCTTACGTAGCAAGTATGGAGCTTGTCTTAAAGATTTAGAATTATTCAAGATATTCAAAATGCTGGTGTATCTTCTGTGTTATCTCTACCAATATTTCACAAACCTTGTTTGGTCTGTGGCTTCGGGTCAAAAGAAAGTAAATTACATGTAAAAACCCTTTGCACTTCATAATGGAGTCCTGGTTTTCAAAAGAAAAGAGCTTTAATCATTTGAATCAAGATATGCAGACATGAAAAGCACATTTTCAATCATGCAGTAATGGATCGAGACATGAGATCAGATATAATTTGATATTTTAGAATTGCTTAGCATACTTCAACTTAATAATGCAATGGTGGCTATTTCATGTCGTTTACTTGATTATTGTTAGATGTTATGAATTGGCATCGTTATATATATATGTGTATGATATAACGTGGCAGAACCAAATAATGCTTTTTACAGATGTTTTTTTACAATATGATGATATTTCTCCATTTCCTGTGGTCTTTTGACTGGTGACTGGCCTCCTCCATGCCAAATCAAGTTCTTGTAGCTGCTTTCTCACAAGCTAAATCCACCCCAAACTAGTTCTTCCTATCGATCTCTTAGATTGTGTAAATGCTACATTTAACGCATCTCGTGCAGGCGTATACTCATCTAGTCTCATCCAGCAGACAAACCATTTTATACGCTGTTTTCCAATTTCTTTACTCCATTTTTCTTTTTGCATTTTTTCATATACATCTGCATTTTCTTTAACTTTTGGCCTACTAACATCTAACATGCAAAGCTCTAAACAAAGGATTACGTTGTCAACTCATACGAATCTTTAGCATTGTACCAGCCATAACCTTTTTGACTTACAAAGCGTGGCCTGTTACCCAAGATACCATTTCGACCATTGTTCAACTAAAAAGGTATTTGAATGCTATATTTGCTGTATTGTATATTGGAGCCCATTTGCATCTAAAGATTCCATTGTAACCAACCAACGTCCAATATATTTCAAATTCACTTAAATTATGCATTTAACTGGTATTAAAATAGCTATTCAGATTGAAGAATAGAATTGTTTCTAGTTTATCTCTATTCAGTAACGCCAAAAAAGGAATTTCAAATGAAAAAGATAATTGTCTTTTATAAATATGACATCATAAACATTGATGACGTCATAGATTTTAAATTTTGCTTACGTCATATCGTACAATTGAATGATACGTATACATCATTCAAAAGCCCTTGTCACAACAAAGCCAATTGTGCTTTAAGCAAGTCTCTATGTGTTATAGTTGCAGAAATATAGGCCCTAAAACATTTTAACACCTGACCATTTGTTGACAAAAGAGGTGTTACGTGATCAGCAAAGGTGTGATATTGACGAAAATAATTTTTTCAGGCTCTCTGATAAATTTGAGGAAAAGTCGAACAGGTTTCAGTAAAATATTACGTGTTATTTTAGAGATACAGCATTTTTAATTTGCCGCGGGCACTTTGTGCCCCCCTCGGCCATAATAGGGTTAACTGAAGGTTTAAACACGTCCATCTTTTGAAAAAACTAATCAGTCTTGACTAATCAGTCAGAAAACGTCACGAAACGTCTCAAATTTCGACTGAAGAGGAAAAACTGACAAAAAAAACTGATCGTGTATTTTAGCCTTTAGCCAAGAGTTTTGGTTTGTGAAGTATTAGATTCTTAATTCAATAGCTGTAATTTTCTCATATCAGTTTTAGTTTTAATGTTTTGTTATTGTTATTGTAAATTAGATTAAGGGCCATTTTGGTCTTCACATCTATTTCTGAAAAAAATTGATTACTGTATTTGCTATATCAATTATAAGAACTATAGGTATATAAACACGTTTTTTCTTTCAAATTGGTTTGAAAATAAATCTTTGATTCAAACAATTATATGACAACAATTCAAAAACAATATAAAAAAGAGCAACAATTAACATAACAGTTAGAACATAACAGCTGTAGTTTGGAAAATAACGTGAAAACTTAAACTAGAAAGGTCTTAGCTAGTCGTGCTTTTCTTAAAACAACCTTCACGCTTTTATAAGAAAGTTGTTTCAATGTAAAATTTGTGTAAATCTAGTATAATAAAGGGTCATTAAAGAGGAGTTTTTCAACTTAAAGCCTCGTTTTCAAATTTTAAGAAACATTGCCCGAAGACATAGACGGAGTACAGTTCTAACTAGAATTGTTATACTCCTGTAGCTAAAGGGGGGTAGTATCACCTGACAAGGTTATTTATGAGACCAAGTGATTTTGGTTAATAACGGGGCGTAGAATTCGAATTTTGATGTTCTTTTTGTGGGGGAGGGGCCATTTTAGAGATTTTTGGGCAAATGCCCCCAAATTTAAAGAAAGCATGTTATTGCTAAAACTGTCATTTTACCTCCTTAATGTTTGATTTTCTGGTTATAAGGTATTAATTATGGCAAGATTAAGCTTATCGAAGGTTTTATTTAGGTTGCAGGCTATTGTATTGAATTCTGGGGTAACCGTGCCCCAAAAGTGGGGGCAGCAAGGCAAATTGACTCAAAAGTCATTTAAAGTATCTTTTCAGATGAATTTGAGGATATAGAATTTGAATTTTGATGTTATTTTGATGATCAAGAGGAGATAGCCGAGCTCCTCATAGAAGATAGTAATGGCAATGATATGGAAGAGACAGTCGCAAATAACGATATGTTGAGTTTAGATGAAGAAAGCAGTGATAGGGACAGAAATGGCAATGATGAATAAATTATATTCTAACATGACAATTCTGGAAATTAATCAATACTATCATAGTTCAATTCAATGAATTGCAGAAATGAAGCCCGGTATTCGTGAAATTTTCTCATAAATTTCCTCCTCGAGTGACCATTCCCCTATTCTGCGCCTGGTCTAAGAGGGTTGCTGGGGGATGTAGGCAAAGGAGGAAGCACACAGAGGAAGCAATCTTCCATCTATCGCTTACTGGCTCACCAAGAACTTGCACGAACCAGCAAACCTTGCAAAATGTCGGGGAGTGAGGTTTCGTTCTCCCCCAACATTGCATTTTTTAACACTACCTACCCCACGTGCCGTATTAAGCCTTACGTAGCGAGTATGGAGCTTGTCTTAAAGATGTAGAATTATTCAAGATATTAAAAATGCTGGTGTATCTTCTGTGTTATCTCTACCAATATTTCTCAAAACTTGTTTGGTCTGTGGCTTCGGGTCAAAAGAAAGTAAATTACATGTAAAAATCCTTTGCACTTCACAATGGAGTCCTGGTTTTCAAAAGAAAAGAGCTGCAATCATCTGAATCAAGATATGCAGACATGAAAAGCACATTTTCAATCATGCGGTAATGGATCGAGACATGAGATCAGATATAATTTGATATTTTAGAATTGCTTAGCATACTTCAACTTAATAATGCAATGGTGGCTATTTCATGTCGTTTACTTGATTATTGTTAGATTTTATGGATTGGCATCGTTATATATATATGTGTATGATATAACGTGGCAGAACCAAATAATGCTTTTTACAGATGTTTTTTTACAATATGATGATATTTCTCCATTTCCTGTGGTCTTTTGACTGGTGACTGGTCTCCTCCATGCCAAATCAAGTTCTTGTAGCTGCTTTCTCACAAGCTAAATCCACCCCAAACTAGTTCTTCCTATCGATCTCTTAGATTGTGTAAATGCTACATTTAACGCATCTCGTGCAGGCGTGTACTCATCTAGTCTCATCCAGCAGACAAACCATTTTAAACGCTGTTTTCTAATTTCTTTACTCCATTTTTCTTTTTGCATTTTTTCATATACATCTGCATTTTCTTTAACTTTTGGCCTACTAACATCTAACATGCAAAGCTCTAAACAAAGGATTACGTTGTCAACTCATACGAATCTTTAGCATTGTACCAGCCATAACCTTTTTGACTTACAAAGCGTGGCCTGATACCCAAGATACCATTTCGACCATTGTTCAACTAAAAAGGTATTTGAATGCTATATTTGCTGTATTGTATATTGGAGCCCATTTGCATCTAAAGATTCCATTGTAACCAACCAACGTCCAATATATTTCAAATTCACTTAAATTATGCATTTAACTGGTATTAAAATAGCTATTCAGATTGAAGAATAGAATTGTTTCTAGTTTATCTCTGTTCAGTAACGCAAAAAAAAGGAATTTCAAATGAAAAAGATAATTGTCTTTTATAAATATGACATCATAAACATTGATGACGTCATAGATTTTAAATTTTGCTTACGTCATATCGTACAATTGAATGATACGTATATATCATTCAAAAGCCCTTGTCACAACAAAGCCAATCGTACTTTAAGCAAGTCTCTATGTGTTATAGTTGCAGAAATATAGGCCCTAAAACATTTTAACACCTGACCATTTGTTGACAAAAGAGGTGTCACGTGATCAGCAAAGGTGTGATATTGACAAAATTAATTTTTCAGGCTCTCTGATAAATTTGAGGAAAAGTCGAACAGGTTTCAGTAAAATATTACGTGTCTTTTTAGAGATACAGCATTTTTAATTTGCCGCGGGCACTTTGTGCCCCCCTCGGCCATAATAGGGTTAACTGAAGGTTTAAACACGTCCATCTTTTGAAAAAACTGATCAGTCTTGACTAATCAGTCAGAAAACGTCACGAAACGTCTCAAATTTCGACTGAAGAGGAAAAACTGACAAAAAAAACTGATCGTGTATTTTAGCCTTTAGCCAAGAGTTTTGGTTTGTGAAGTATTAGATTCTTAATTCAATAGCTGTAATTTTCTCATATCAGTTTTAGTTTTAATGTTTTGTTATTGTTATTGTAAATTAGATTAAGGGCCATTTTGGTCTTCACATCTATTTCTGAAAAAAATTGATTACTGTATTTGCTATATCAATTATAAGAACTATAGGTATATAAACACGTTTTTTCTTTCAAATTGGTTTGAAAATAAATCTTTGATTCAAACAATTATATGACAACAATTCAAAAACAATATAAAAAAGAGCAACAATTAACATAACAGTTAGAACATAACAGCTGTAGTTTGGAAAATAACGTGAAAACTTAAACTAGAAAGGTCTTAGCTAGTCGTGCTTTTCTTAAAACAACCTTCACGCTTTTATAAGAAAGTTGTTTCAATGTAAAATTTGTGTAAATCTAGTATAATAAAGGGTCATTAAAGAGGAGTTTTTCAACTTAAAGCCTCGTTTTCAAATTTTAAGAAACATTGCCCGAAGACATAGACGGAGTACAGTTCTAACTAGAATTGTTATACTCCTGTAGCTAAAGGGGGGTAGTATCACCTGACAAGGTTATTTATGAGACCAAGTGATTTTGGTTAATAACGGGGCGTAGAATTCGAATTTTGATGTTCTTTTTGTGGGGGAGGGGCCATTTTAGAGATTTTTGGGCAAATGCCCCCAAATTTAAAGAAAGCATGTTATTGCTAAAACTGTCATTTTACCTCCTTAATGTTTGATTTTCTGGTTATAAGGTATTAATTATGGCAATATTAAGCTTATCGAAGGTTTTATTTAGGTTGCAGGCTATTGTATTGAATTCTGGGGTAACCGTGCCCCAAAAGTGGGGGCAGCAAGGCAAATTGACTCAAAAGTCATTTAAAGTATCTTTTCAGATGAATTTGAGGATGTAGAATTTGAATTTTGATGTTATTTTGATGATCAAGAGGAGATAGCCGAGCTCCTCATAGAAGGTAGCAATGGCGATGATATGTAAGAGACAGTCGCAAATAACGATATGTTGAGTTTAGATGAAGAAAGCAGTGATAGGGACAGAAATGGCAATGATGAATAAATTATATTCTAACATGACAATTCTGGAAATTAATTAATACTATCATAGTTCAATTCAATGAATTGCAGAAATGAAGCCCGGTATTCGTGAAATTTTCTCATAAATTTCCTCCTCGAGTGACCATTCCCCTATTCTCCGCCTGGTCTAAGAGGGTTGCTGGGGGATGTAGGCAAAGGAGGAAGCACACAGAGGAAGCAATCTTCCATCTATCGCTTACTGGCTCACCAAGAACTTGCACGAACCAGCAAACCTTGCAAAATGTCGGGGACTGAGGTTTCGTTCTCACCCAACTTTGAATTGTTTAACACTACCTACCCCACGTGCCGTATTAAGCCTTACGTAGCAAGTATGGAGCTTGTCTTAAAGATTTAGAATTATTCAAGATGTTAAAAATGCTGGTGTATCTTCTGTGTTATCTCTACCAATATTTCACAAACCTTGTTTGGTCTGTGGCTTCGGGTCAAAAGAAAGTAAATTACATGTAAAAACCCTTTGCACTTCATAATGGAGTCCTGGTTTTCAAAAGAAAAGAGCTGCAATCATTTGAATCAAGATATGCAGACATGAAAAGCACATTTTCAATCATGCGGTAATGGATCGAGACATGAGATCAGATATAATTTGATATTTTAGAATTGCTTAGCATACTTCAACTTAATAATGCAATGGTGGCTATTTCATGTCGTTTACTTGATTATTGTTAGATGTTATGAATTGGCATCGTTATATATATATGTGTATGATATAACGTGGCAGAACCAAATAATGCTTTTTACAGATGTTTTTTTACAATATGATGATATTTCTCCATTTCCTGTGGTCTTTTGACTGGTGACTGGCCTCCTCCATGCCAAATCAAGTTCTTGTAGCTGCTTTCTCACAAGCTAAATCCACCCCAAACTAGTTCTTCCTATCGATCTCTTAGATTGTGTAAATGCTACATTTAACGCATCTCGTGCAGGCGTGTACTCATCTAGTCTCATCCAGCAGACAAACCATTTTATACGCTGTTTTCTAATTTCTTTACTCCATTTTTCTTTTTGCATTTTTTCATATACATCTGCATTTTCTTTAACTTTTGGCCTACTAACATCTAACATGCAAAGCTCTAAACAAAGGATTACGTTGTCAACTCATACGAATCTTTAGCATTGTACCAGCCATAACCTTTTTGACTTACAAAGCGTGGCCTGATACCCAAGATACCATTTCGACCATTGTTCAACTAAAAAGGTATTTGAATGCTATATTTGCTGTATTGTATATTGGAGCCCATTTGCATCTAAAGATTCCATTGTAACCAACCAACGTCCAATATATTTCAAATTCACTTAAATTATGCATTTAACTGGTATTAAAATAGCTATTCAGATTGAAGAATAGAATTGTTTCTAGTTTATCTCTGTTCAGTAACGCTAAAAAAGGAATTTCAAATGAAAAAAATAATTGTCTTTTATAAATATGACATCATAAACATTAATGACGTCATAGATTTTAAATTTTGCTTACGTCATATCGTACAATTGAATGATACGTATATATCATTCAAAAGCCCTTGTCACAACAAAGCCAATTGTACTTTAAGCAAGTCTCTATGTGTTATAGTTGCAGAAATATAGGCCCTAAAACATTATAACACCTGACCATTTGTTGACAAAAGAGGTGTCACGTGATCAGCAAAGGTGTGATATTGACAAAATTAATTTTTCAGGCTCTCTGATAAATTTGAGGAAAAGTCGAACAGGTTTCAGTAGAATATTACGTGTCTTTTTAGAGATACAGCATTTTTAATTTGCCGCGGGCACTTTGTGCCCCCCTCGGCAATAATAGGGTTAATTGAAGGTTTAAACACGTCCATCTTTTGAAAAAACTGATCAGTCTTGACTAATCAGTCCGAAAACGTCACGAAACGTCTCAAATTTCGACTGAAGAGGAAAAACTGACAAAAAAAACTGATCGTGTATTTTAGCCTTTAGCCAAGAGTTTTGGTTTGTGAAGTATTAGATTCTTAATTCAATAGCTGTAATTTTCTCATATCAGTTTTAGTTTTAATGTTTTGTTATTGTTATTGTAAATTAGATTAAGGGCCATTTTGGTCTTCACATCTATTTCTGAAAAAAATTGATTACTGTATTTGCTATATCAATTATAAGAACTATAGGTATATAAACACGTTTTTTCTTTCAAATTGGTTTGAAAATAAATCTTTGATTCAAACAATTATATGACAACAATTCAAAAACAATATAAAAAAGAGCAACAATTAACATAACAGTTAGAACATAACAGCTGTAGTTTGGAAAATAACGTGAAAACTTAAACTAGAAAGGTCTTAGCTAGTCGTGCTTTTCTTAAAACAACCTTCACGCTTTTATAAGAAAGTTGTTTCAATGTAAAATTTGTGTAAATCTAGTATAATAAAGGGTCATTATAGAGGAGTTTTTCAACTTAAAGCCTCGTTTTCAAATTTTAAGAAACATTGCCCCAAGACATAGACGGAGTACAGTTCTAACTAGAATTGTTATACTCCTGTAGCTAAAGGGGGGTAGTATCACCTGACAAGGTTATTTATGAGACCAAGTGATTTTGGTTAATAACGGGGCGTAGAATTCGAATTTTGATGTTCTTTTTGTGGGGGAGGGGCCATTTTAGAGATTTTTGGGCAAATGCCCCCAAATTTAAAGAAAGCATGTTATTGCTAAAACTGTCATTTTACCTCCTTAATGTTTGATTTTCTGGTTATAAGGTATTAATTATGGCAATATTAAGCTTATCGAAGGTTTTATTTAGGTTGCAGGCTATTGTATTGAATTCTGGGGTAACCGTGCCCCAAAAGTGGGGGCAGCAAGGCAAATTGACTCAAAAGTCATTTAAAGTATCTTTTCAGATGAATTTGAGGATGTAGAATTTGAATTTTGATGTTATTTTGATGATCAAGAGGAGATAGCCGAGCTCCTCATAGAAGGTAGCAATGGCGATGATATGTAAGAGACAGTCGCAAATAACGATATGTTGAGTTTAGATGAAGAAAGCAGTGATAGGGACAGAAATGGCAATGATGAATAAATTATATTCTAACATGACAATTCTGGAAATTAATTAATACTATCATAGTTCAATTCAATGAATTGCAGAAATGAAGCCCGGTATTCGTGAAATTTTCTCATAAATTTCCTCCTTGAGTGACCATTCCCCTATTCTCCGCCTGGTCTAAGAGGGTTGCTGGGGGATGTAGGCAAAGGAGGAAGCACACAGAGGAAGCAATCTTCCATCTATCGCTTACTGGCTCACCAAGAACTTGCACGAACCAGCAAACCTTGCAAAATGTCGGGGACTGAGGTTTCGTTCTCACCCAACTTTGAATTGTTTAACACTACCTACCCCACGTGCCGTATTAAGCCTTACGTAGCAAGTATGGAGCTTGTCTTAAAGATTTAGAATTATTCAAGATGTTAAAAATGCTGGTGTATCTTCTGTGTTATCTCTACCAATATTTCACAAACCTTGTTTGGTCTGTGGCTTCGGGTCAAAAGAAAGTAAATTACATGTAAAAACCCTTTGCACTTCATAATGGAGTCCTGGTTTTCAAAAGAAAAGAGCTGCAATCATTTGAATCAAGATATGCAGACATGAAAAGCACATTTTCAATCATGCGGTAATGGATCGAGACATGAGATCAGATATAATTTGATATTTTAGAATTGCTTAGCATACTTCAACTTAATAATGCAATGGTGGCTATTTCATGTCGTTTACTTGATTATTGTTAGATGTTATGAATTGGCATCGTTATATATATATGTGTATGATATAACGTGGCAGAACCAAATAATGCTTTTTACAGATGTTTTTTTACAATATGATGATATTTCTCCATTTCCTGTGGTCTTTTGACTGGTGACTGGCCTCCTCCATGCCAAATCAAGTTCTTGTAGCTGCTTTCTCACAAGCTAAATCCACCCCAAACTAGTTCTTCCTATCGATCTCTTAGATTGTGTAAATGCTACATTTAACGCATCTCGTGCAGGCGTGTACTCATCTAGTCTCATCCAGCAGACAAACCATTTTATACGCTGTTTTCTAATTTCTTTACTCCATTTTTCTTTTTGCATTTTTTCATATACATCTGCATTTTCTTTAACTTTTGGCCTACTAACATCTAACATGCAAAGCTCTAAACAAAGGATTACGTTGTCAACTCATACGAATCTTTAGCATTGTACCAGCCATAACCTTTTTGACTTACAAAGCGTGGCCTGATACCCAAGATACCATTTCGACCATTGTTCAACTAAAAAGGTATTTGAATGCTATATTTGCTGTATTGTATATTGGAGCCCATTTGCATCTAAAGATTCCATTGTAACCAACCAACGTCCAATATATTTCAAATTCACTTAAATTATGCATTTAACTGGTATTAAAATAGCTATTCAGATTGAAGAATAGAATTGTTTCTAGTTTATCTCTGTTCAGTAACGCTAAAAAAGGAATTTCAAATGAAAAAAATAATTGTCTTTTATAAATATGACATCATAAACATTAATGACGTCATAGATTTTAAATTTTGCTTACGTCATATCGTACAATTGAATGATACGTATATATCATTCAAAAGCCCTTGTCACAACAAAGCCAATTGTACTTTAAGCAAGTCTCTATGTGTTATAGTTGCAGAAATATAGGCCCTAAAACATTATAACACCTGACCATTTGTTGACAAAAGAGGTGTCACGTGATCAGCAAAGGTGTGATATTGACAAAATTAATTTTTCAGGCTCTCTGATAAATTTGAGGAAAAGTCGAACAGGTTTCAGTAGAATATTACGTGTCTTTTTAGAGATACAGCATTTTTAATTTGCCGCGGGCACTTTGTGCCCCCCTCGGCAATAATAGGGTTAATTGAAGGTTTAAACACGTCCATCTTTTGAAAAAACTGATCAGTCTTGACTAATCAGTCCGAAAACGTCACGAAACGTCTCAAATTTCGACTGAAGAGGAAAAACTGACAAAAAAAACTGATCGTGTATTTTAGCCTTTAGCCAAGAGTTTGGGTTTGTGAAGTATTAGATTCTTAATTCAATAGCTGTAATTTTCTCATATCAGTTTTAGTTTTAATGTTTTGTTATTGTTATTGTAAATTAGATTAAGGGCCATTTTGGTCTTCACATCTATTTCTGAAAAAAATTGATTACTGTATTTGCTATATCAATTATAAGAACTATAGGTATATAAACACGTTTTTTCTTTCAAATTGGTTTGAAAATAAATCTTTGATTCAAACAATTATATGACAACAATTCAAAAACAATATAAAAAAGAGCAACAATTAACATAACAGTTAGAACATAACAGCTGTAGTTTGGAAAATAACGTGAAAACTTAAACTAGAAAGGTCTTAGCTAGTCGTGCTTTTCTTAAAACAACCTTCACGCTTTTATAAGAAAGTTGTTTCAATGTAAAATTTGTGTAAATCTAGTATAATAAAGGGTCATTATAGAGGAGTTTTTCAACTTAAAGCCTCGTTTTCAAATTTTAAGAAACATTGCCCCAAGACATAGACGGAGTACAGTTCTAACTAGAATTGTTATACTCCTGTAGCTAAAGGGGGGTAGTATCACCTGACAAGGTTATTTATGAGACCAAGTGATTTTGGTTAATATCGGGGCGTAGAATTCGAATTTTGATGTTCTTTTTGTGGGGGAGGGGCCATTTTAGAGATTTTTGGGCAAATGCCTCCAAATTTAAAGAAAGCATGTTATTGCTAAAACTGTCATTTTACCTCTTTAATGTTTGATTTTCTGGTTATAAGGTATTAATTATGGCAAGATTAAGCTTATCGAAGGTTTTATTTAGGTTGCAGGCTATTGTATTGAATTCTGGGGTAACCGTGCCCCAAAAGTGGGGGAAGCAAGGCAAGTTGACTCAAAAGTCATTTAAAGTATCTTTTCAGATGAATTTTAGGATGTAGAATTTGAATTTTGATGTTATTTTGATGATCAAGAGGAGATAGCCGAGCTCCTCATAGAAGAGAGTAATTGCGATGATATAGAAGAGACAGTCGCGAATAACGATATGTTGAGTTTAGATGAAGAAAGCAGTGATAGGGACAGAAATGGCAATGATAAATAAATTATATTCTAACATGACAATTCTGGAAATTAATTAATGCTATCATAGTTCAATTCAATGAATTGCAGAAATGAAGCCCGGTATTTGTGAAATTTTCTCATAAATTTCCTCCTCGAGTGACCAATCCCCTATTCTCTGCCTGGTCTAAGAGGGTTGCTGGGGGATGTAGGCAAAGGAGGAAGCACACAGAGGAAGCAATCTTCCATCTATCGCTTACTGGCTAACCAAGAACTTGCACGAACCAGCAAACCTTGCAAAATGTCGGGGAGTGAGGTTTCGTTCTCACCCAACTTTGAATTGTTTAACACTACCTACCCCACGTGCCGTATTAAGCCTTACGTAGCAAGTATGGAGCTTGTCTTAAAGATTTAGAATTATTCAAGATGTTAAAAATGCTGGTGTATCTTCTGTGTTATCTCTACCAATATTTCACAAACCTTGTTTGGTCTGTGGCTTCGGGTCAAAAGAAAGTAAATTACATGTAAAAACCCTTTGCACTTCACAATGGAGTCCTGGTTTTCAAAAGAAAGAGCTGCAATCATTTGAATCAAGATATGCCGACATGAAAAGCACATTTTTAATCATGCGGTAATGGATCGAAACATGAGTTCAGATATAATTTGATATTTTTAGAATTGCTTAGCATACTTCAACTTAATAATGCAAATTTCATGTCGTTTACTTGATTATTGTTAGATGTTATGCATTGGCATCGTTATGTATATATGTGTATGATATAACGTGGCAGAACCAAATAATGCTTTTTACAGATGTTTTTTACGATATGATGATATTTCTCCATTTCCTGTGGTCTTTTGACTGGTGACTGGCCTCCTCCATGCAAAATTAAGTTCTTGTAGCTGCTTTCTCACAAGCTAAATCCACCCCAAACTAGTTCTTCCTATCGATCTCGTAGATTTTGTTAATGCTACATTTAACGCATCTCGTGCAGGCGTGTATTCATCTAGTCTCATCCAGCAGACAAACCATTTTATACGCTGTTTTCCAATTTCTTTACTCCATTTTTCTTTTTGCATTTTTTCATATACATCTGCATTTTCTTTAACTTTTGGCCTACTAACATCTAACATGCAAAGCTCTAAACAAAGGATTACGTTGTCAACTCATACGAATCTTTAGCATTGTACCAGCCATAACCTTTTTGACTTACAAAGCGTGGCCTGATACCCAAGATACCATTTCGACCATTGTTCAACTAAAAAGGTATTTGAATGCTATATTTGCTGTATTGTATATTGGAACCCATTTGCATCTAAAGATTCCATTGTAACCAACCAACGTCCAGTATATTTTAACTTCACTAAAATTATGCATTTAACTGGTCTTAAAATAGCTATTCAGAATGAAGAATAGAATTGTTTCTAGTTTATCTCTATTCAGTAACGCCAAAAAAGGAATTTCAAATGAAAAAAATAATTGTCTTTTATAAATATGACATCATAAACATTGATGACGTCATAGATTTTAAATTTTGCTTACGTCATATCGTACAATTGAATAATAAGTATATATCATTCAAAAGCCCTTGTCACAACAAAGCCAATCGTGCTTTAACTAAGTCTCTATGTGTTATAGTTGCAGAAATATAGGCCCTAAAACATTTTAACACCTGACCATTTGTTGACAAAAGAGGTGTCACGTGATCAGCAAAGGTGTGATATTGACGAAAATAATTTTTGCAGGCTCTCTGATTAATTTGAGGAAAAGTCGAACAGGTTTCAGTAAAATAGTACCTGTCTCTTTAGAGATACAGCATTTTTAATTTGCCGCGGGCACTTTGTGCCCCCCTCGTCCATAATAGGGTTAACTGAAGGTTTAAACACGTCCATCTTTTGAAAAAACTGATCAGTCTCGACTAATCAGTCAGAAAACGTCACGAAACGTCTCAAATTTCGACTGAAGAGGAAAAACTGACGAAAAAAACTGATCGTGTATTTTAGTCTTTAAGAAAAAACTGATAAGTTTTGACTGATCAGTCAGAAAACGTCACAAAACGTCTCAAATTTCGACTGAAGAGGAAAAAATGACAAAAAAACTAATCGTGTATTTTAGCCTTAAGCCAAAAGTTTGAGTTTGTGAAGAATTAGATTCTTAATCAAATAGCTATAATTTCCTCATATCAGTTTTAGTTTTAATGTTTTGCTATTGTTATTGTGGATTAGATTAAGGGCCATTTTAGTCTTCACATCTATTTCTGAAAAAAATTGATTACTGTATTTGCTATATCAATTATAAGAACTATAGGTATATAAACACGTTTTATCTTTCGAATTGGTTTGAAAATAAATCTTTGATTCAAACAATTATATGACAACAATTCAAAAACAATATAAAAAAGAGCAACAATGAACATAACAGTTAGAACATAACAGCTTTAGTTTGGAAAATAACGTGAAAACTTAAACTAGAAAGGTCTTAGCTAGTCGTGCTTTTCTTAAAACAACCTTCACGCTTTTATAAGAAAGTTGTTTCAATGTAAAATTTGTGTAAAAATCTAGTATAACAAAGGGTAATTATAGAGGAGTTTTTTTAACTTCAAGCCTCGTTTTCAAATTTTAAGAATCTTTGCCCCAAGACATAAGAGACTTTGGGGCAAATGCCCCCAGATTTAAAGAAAGCATGTTATTGCTAAAACTGTCATTTTACCTCCTTAATGTTTGATTTTCTGGTTATAAGGTATTAATTATGGCAAGATTAAGCTTATCAAAGGTTTTATTTAGGTTGCAGGCTATTGTATTGAATTCTTGGGGTAACCGTGCCCCCAAAGGTGGGGCAACAAGGCAAGTTGACTCAAAAGTCATTGAAAGTATCTTTTCTGATGAATTTGAGGGTGTAGAATCTGAATTTGGATGTTATTTTGATGATCAAGAGGAGATAGCCGAGCTCCTCATAAAAGATAGTAATGGCGATGATATGGAAGAGACAGTCGCAAATAACAATATGTTGAGTTTAGATGAAGAAAGCAGTGATAGGGACAGAAATGGCAATGATGAATAAATTATATTCTAACATGACAATTCTGGAAATTAATTAATACTATCATAGTTCAATTCAATGATTTGCAGAAATGAAGCCCGGTATTCGTGAAATTTTCTCATAAATTTCCTCCTCGAGTGACCATTCCCCTATTCTCCGCCTGGTCTAAGAGGATTGCTGGGGGATGTAGGAAAAGGAGGAAGCACACAGAGGAAGCAATCTCCCATCTATCGCTTACTGGCTCACCAAGAACTTGCACGAACCAGCAAACCTTGCAAAATGTCGGGGAGTGAAGTTTCGTTCTCACCCAACTTTGAATTATTTAACACTACCTTCCCCACGTGCCGTATTAAGCCTTACGTAGCAAGTATGGAGCTTGTCTTAAAGATTTAGAATTATTCAAGATGTTAAAAATGCTGGTGTATCTTCTGTGTTATCTCTACCAATATTTCACAAACCTTGTTTGGTCTGTGGCTTCGGGTCAAAAGAAAGTAAATTACATGTAAAAACCCTTTGCACTTCATAATGGAGTCCTGGTTTTTAAAAGAAAAGAGCTGCAATCATTTGAATCAAGATATGCCGACATGAAAAGCACATTTTTAATCATGCGGTAATGGATCGAGACATGAGATCAGATATAATTTGATATTTTTAGAATTGCTTAGCATACTTTAACTTAATAATGCAATGGTGGTTATTTCATGTCGTTTACTTGATTATTGTTAGATCTTATGGATTGGCATCGTTATATATATATGTGTATGATATAACGTGGCAGAACCAAATAATGCTTTTTACAGATGTTTTTTTACAATATGATGATATTTTTTGATTTCCTGTGGTCTTTTGACTGGTGACTGGCCTCCTCCATGCCAAATTAAGTTCTTGTAGCTGCTTTCTCACAAGCTAAATTCACCCCAAACTAGTTCTTCCTATCGATCACTTAGATTGTGTAAATGCTACATTTAACGCATCTCGTGCAGACGTGTACTCATCTAGTTTCATCCAGCAGACAAACCATTTTATACGCTATTTTCCAATTTCTTTACTCCATTTTTCTTTTTGCATTTTTTCATATACATCTGCATTTTCTTTAACTTTTGGCCTACTAACATCTAACATGCAAAGCTCTAAACAAAGGATTACGTTGTCAACTCATACGAATCTTTAGCATTGTACCAGCCATAACCTTTTTTACTTACAAAGCGTGGCCTGATACCCAAGATACCATTTCGACCATTGTTCAACTAAAAAGGTATTTGAATGCTATATTTGCTGTATTGTATATTGGAACCCATTTGCATCTAAAGATTCCATTGTAACCAACCAACGTCCAGTATATTTTAACTTCAATAAAATCGTTTTTAGTGTTATACATCGTTGGTTCAGTGCAATTGTATCAGCTATAGAAAACTATTGAGATGCTCGTGCATCCATTGTTATATGAATTGGTTTCCCATTAGGGACTTAAAGGAATTTAGGCATTGTTTATTAATTGAGGCACGAATCTTCAAGCTTTTTCACTACATTGGGCAAGAAGATCAATCGAGATAATTTGTGAGAATGAAAATGACTAGAGTAGGACTCGAACCCACGACCTCTACATTTGTACTCTAGAACTCTACCACTCTACTACTCTACCACTGCGCAACCGGGGCTAGGAGAGAACCCAGGTCATTTCAATCGCACAAATTGTTCCACCACCACTCACCAAATGCAGAGATGAACCTATCCGGGCTTTTTGACACTGCAGTACTTAACTTGCTCTACTGATTGAAGGTGTTTTGAAAACCATAATGGCTACCAATGACGCCCCAGTGACGTCATGTAAGTCTGAAAAACCATGATAACTAGTTATAGGGCATTTAGCTTGTAATTGCAGCTAGTCTTATGGTTTTTTGCCTTTCAAATGATCTATTGATGAACAAAAAGCATTTTCAAATCATAAAATATCAATTTAGTTGACATTTTTCTATATTTTAACATATTTTAACCATTTTTTTCATCAATGTTAAAGTCGATAAAGGTTACAATGAAGCATAATAAGATAAAATCACTCTTCAGATTGTAAAATAGAATTTTTTTCTAGTTTATCTCTATTCAGGAAAGGCAAAAAAAGGAATGTTTGCTGAAAAAAATAAATTGTCTTTACAGATATGACATCATAGATTTTTAATTTTGCTTACGTCAGCAAATACAAATAGAATATATATCATTCAAAAGCCCTTATCAAAAAAAAGCTGGTGGTGCTTCAGCCTAGTCTCTGGGTCCTGAAACATTTTTATACCTGACTGCTTGTTGACAAAAGAAGCGTCACATGATCAACAAAGGTATGATAGTAACAAAAATAATTTTTTAGGTGCTCTGATAATATTGAGGAAAAGTTGCACAGATTCCAGTAGAATATCACGTATTTTCTGGGAGATACAGCATTTTTAATTTGCCGCGAGCACTTTATGCCCCCCCCCCCTGGACGTATAGGGTTAATAGCAAAACAAAACGATAATGCAACATGAACTTGCAATTTTTACATTGAAAAAAGCTGCGAAGGTCTGTTTGCTTCAACTTCTCCTTTAATTCATCTTCAACTATTGCTGTAATCTTATTAAGATTTTGTTTGAATCTGTAATAGGTTTGGATGCCAAATTAAAATCAATATCTGAATGTCCGTTGTGAACCTGAAAGGTGTATCCGCACGCCTCTTCAGTTTTTTTCGAATAAACTGATGAAAGAACTGACGGGAAAAAACTGACGAAAAAAATTGATCGTGTATTTTAGCCTTCAAGGGTGAATACACTTTTTAAAAATTTGCAGTTACAAGGGCAAATCTAGAAAAAAGTAGTACACGCATTTTCTATAAGAAACTTTAAGCTTTCAGTGAAAATGACTGAGGAGTACATGCTTTTTATTTGCTTTTATCAATATAGGTATTAATTTCAGTTCATTTTAGCTGTTTCTTATGTTTGAAGAAAACTGGTATTATGCTTTCTTAAGGCTGAAATACACGATCAGTTTTTTTCGTCAGTTTTTTCTCTTGAGTTGAAATTTGAAGCGTTTTCTGACGTTTTTTACTGATCAGTTTTTTCGAAAGAAGGACGTGGTAAAACTTCCAGTCAGAAAACGTCAAGAAACGTCTCAAATTTTGACTGAAGAGGAAAAACTGACGAAAAAACTGACGAAAAAACTGATCGTGTATTTCAGCCTTTAAATTTTCTAGAAAATTCGGAAGTGTTTCTCACAAAGGATTTCTTACATAAAATTGCGTGCATACAGCAGTCCCAACTTTTCTTATGAAGTCACTTAAAAAATGTATGTTAAAATTGATGAAAAAATATTCAGACGAAAGAAGCGTTTTGTGCAGGATCATTTATGTATTGCACAAGCAATTAACGAATATATCGGAAGAATGACTCGCCTCGTGGGCTTCAGCTTGGTCATCACTACAACGGTCGAGGTTGTCCTCGATTGGCTCATGAAAATCTTGACAGAGGTTGTGCAACACTGTGCAAGCAATTACAACATCAGAAGCGAACGAAGGCTGCAAATCTAGCTTTCCATTTAATAATCTCCATCTTCCTTTGAAAACACCAAACGCTCTTTCCACAGAGACTCTTTCTTGCGACAACGCCAGATTGAAAAATGTTTTCCTTTCCTCTAAATGTTTTTCAAATGAAAATGGTTTAATCAACCAGTCAGCCTGAGGGTATGCGGCATCACCGACGAGGTATGGCCTTATTTCATGTGTTCCAGTTAGCTGAAACTTTGGAACGGTCAGAATTTGCTGGCTGGTGGCTTCCCGAAAAACCCAGGTATTGCGCAGAATGGGAGAGTCGTGAAGAGACCCTGCAAAACCTGCAGACATGCTAATAAACTTAAGTGATCCACCACAAACCCCTTGGCAACCGATACTGTATCTGTGTTTCCTATCAAAGAAATCCGCAGTACTGTCTTCTGAGGCACAAATTTCTACATGGGTTCCATCGATTGCTCAAAAAACATTAGGAAGGGGCGAAAGGTTGCGAAATTTATCGATGGATTTCTTGCAAGCAACTAGTGTGGGAGGCCAAACAATAAACTGATCTTTCAGATGAACCAGTGCACCAATAAAGTCCTTCGTTATCGGAGAAACAATGGAACGGGATAAACCAAAATTCTGACCGATTGATCTATAAGATCCACCGCTAGCTAACCACCATAAAACTACAGCCACTCTTTTTGGCACAGGGATCGTTGCACGCATATTCGTTTCCTTTTTTATCATATAAGGATGCAGACGTTGGTAGATAAAATCGAATGTTTCGCGACTCATCCGATAGCTAGTGATTTTGCCAATAGTATGGGTCCAAGTCTTTGCTAACTTTCAAGTCAGCCGAGAAATACACATCAAAATCATTGTCCTGCCTATGACATACCCATGCCTGCCTGTTTCCATACAACTTTGCAAAATATCTGAGGGTCGCGATTCGCATTTCAGCATTTCTAGCCATGAAAGCAACCGAAGCAAAATAGAGCATACGCCGAATTTTATTTTGTCTGTCCTGCTCTAGTAGATAAAACGTGACAAGGAAAAACATTGCCAAATCTTCGTCCGACATTTTGAACATCAGTCTCGAATCTTGCTTAAAAATCGGCGAAAGCGTGCCCCCTTTTAAAAGCAAGCTGTGCAAGAGCCAATGGTTAATCCCTTCTGACAGCTTTGGGCAAAAAGAGCACATCCAGAGCAGGCCCAATCTGCCTTAGCGGCGTCTGTGATCTGTGCCCTAACTTTACATTGGGCAAAAAAGTTGAAAATGCCGTCTACACGATCAGGCGAGGTGATAATCTGCTTAATACCCTAAAGAATGCCATAAGGCAGGTTTAGGGCACTCGTGTAGATGGGCCCTTGGGCATGCTCTGGAGGTGCTCTTTTTGCCCAAAGCTGTCAGAAGGGATTAAAAATTGGCTCTTGCACAGCTTGCTTTTAAAAACGGGGCACGCGTTCGCTGATTCAAAACTGATGATCACAATGTTGTACGAAGATAGGGCAGTGTTTTTGCTTGTTGCGTTTTGCAACACTGAGGTAATTTGCAAACATGTATCAGAACAGGCATGCAATGGTGTATCAGAGACAGAACAATGATTTTAATGTATTTTTGCTCGACTGAATTGAATATTAGCAAATACTTGAACCCGTACTGTAGGCCAGTTGACCTTTTATCGAAAATTCTGCAATTCTTATATTTGTTTTATGTTGGTTATACTTCGAACTTGTCATCCAAGAATGAAGCCCAAGGACGAGGGAAGAGTTGAACATGATTGCGTGCATCTAATAAACAATCATTTATGACGTGACAGTTCATGACAGATGTGTAAAACCTCAATGTTATTTTGATCAGAGCAATGTCCTTACGAATAAGGACGGAAGTTCAGGAATGTGGCGTTGGGTATTCATAGGGCATATTTGGGGCATTTTTAGGGCTCTTGTGTAGATGGAGCCTTAGAATTAGCGATGGGGGGAGCCTAATCCTATCCTATTCGACAAATGCCGTAGAATTAGTGATGGGGGGAGCTGAATCCGATTCCAGTCCACTCCCTCGAATAAAGTCCTTCTTTAATTTTGGTGAATTGTTTTATTTATCAGCTGTAGTTCGGACTCAAACTCACAAGGTGTTGGGTAGGGAACAACTGCCGAAGAGCCTGTCCATGTGGGCAAAAACACTTCACCTGCCACATCTATGGGGCTGTCAAGCAAAGCAAATTTCAAGCACTGTTTATTTGAGATTTCCAAGCCGCGTCTGCAAGGCGAGATAAATCCTCAAACGTCATTAATCGTCAACGCATAATTAATTTTCCACTGTAATATGATTGAATTTACTTTACCCCACCAGTAGTTTTGCGTTTATATAAGAAAACTTCACTTCACCTCCTGTGAGGCGAAAACTCGCTATACTAGTAGTGTGAAGTAAATTTTAATTTTCCACATCAACGCCAAACTGAGATTTCAATGGTATTCTATAGGAGGGTAAATTATCACTTGACAGCCCTGGGTCTGATAGGTGAAGTAATTTTTCCTAAAAAAGACAGGCCCTAAGTGGATATTGCATTAGCAGGTTGAAGTATGCTAAGCAATTCTAAAAATATCAAATTATATCTGATCTCACGCCTTGATCCCTTACCGCATGATTGAAAATATTTTTTTCATGTCTGCATATCTTGATTCAAATAATTGCAGCTCATTTCCTTTGAAAACCAGGATATTATTTGACAGGCGGAGATGTTGAGCAAGATGCACTTCAGGGGCGTGAATAGGAGAGCTTCATTGAACATATCTCCCATTAATCTCCATTGTGTAGTGTAAAGGGTAATTACATGTAATTTACTTTCTTTTGTCCCAAAGCCACAAATTGAACAAGGTTTGTGAAATATTGGTAGAGATAACACAGATGATACACCAGCATTTTTAAATCTTGACTAATTCTAAATCTTTAAGACAAGCTTAATACTTGCTACGAAAGGCTTAATACGGCACGTGGGGTAGGTAGTGTTAAACAATGCAAAGTTGGGTGAGAACGAAACCTCACTCCCCGACATTTTGCAAGGTTTGCTGGTTCGTGCAAGTTCTTGGTGAGCCAGTAAGCAATAGATGGAAGATTGCTTCCTCTGTGTGCTTCCTCCTTTGCCTACATCCCCAGCAACCATCTTAGACCAAGCGGAGAATAGGGGAATGGCCACTTGATGGGGAAATTTATGAGATAAAGTTCATTTCGTCAATTCGAGGGTGCTGATTTCAAAAATTGATGTTATAACGGGGATTTATAGGGGCCATCTACCTCATTTTCATGTTTAAAGTCTCGTTTTCATGTGTCTGAACCAAATCAAAGAGAAAACATTTTTAAGCAGCATTTCAATAACCCACAAATCCTTTCCAGCCCCCTGATTGCACCTCGTTCCAGAGACTTTGGCAACGCACTTAGCTTCCAAATGACTTCGAAGAAAGTAGAAAATCGTTTTAGAGAAACAGCCAGTATCTCCTTTTTCAAGTTTTCCACAATATCTGCACCTTTCCGGTTTACAGCGGACATTCAGATATTCATTTTGCTTTGGCGTCCAAATCTATTACAGATTCAAAAAATCTTAACAAGATAACAGCAATAGTTGAAGATGAATTAAAGGAAATGTTGAAACAAGCAGACATTCGCAGCTTTTTCAATCAAAAACTTGTAAGTTTATGTAGCATTATCGTTCTTTCTAGCTATTAAGATATTGTTGTTGTTGTTCTCTTCATAAAATCAAGAGCCTCGATAACTCGAGCATTCAATAACTCGAACTATTTCGATTATCCCTTGCATGTTCAAGCTATTGGGATTCTACTGTATATAATTCAAGCTCAAATCTCATAATTTGCATTAATCAATATTTTACTTCATCATACTTCAGAGATATGACAATTTGAAAAATTGACTTTCAATAGGAAGGGAATCCCGGTATTTTTTGACTGGTTCATAACCAGCCACAAATACAGTAGGGATTTCCTATTGAAAGTCTATTTTTCAAAAATGGTCATATCTTTGTCAACATTCACCCTACAGAGGTGATTTTGCATCCATATTATCTTTGAAGCTTTTTTCAGATTATGGACAGAAGCCTCCAAAATTCTAGAAAAAGTTTTTTGTGACGTCATCACTTTGGAACTCTATTGCTAACTGCTCTATTTTACGAAGAAAAGAAGTACCTCAGTATAGCCAGTAATATCGGAAACATAATGAAACGAACACATAGATTACTTAACTTTTCGTCTCACACTCAACATAGAGTAATACGTCAGAAAGAGAACGAAACAGAAACCTAACTGATTTATATGCCCAGAAAGGTTTATAAGAAGATTTATAAAAGAAGTACTACATGACTGGTTAACTATTGAAATTACATAACCTGAAAATTCTCTTCTATGATTGGTCAAATTCTGATGTTGCAATTTCTAATTATCAAGCGTAAACCACTAAAACATTAGTCAGATTTGCTTTGGCTTTCGCAAGAAAGGTCACGTCAAAATGTTATTTCTCGTGGTATTCATAATCCCACTCGTCTTCAAAGTTGATGTCGCTCAGTCGGTAAGTACGATTGTTTTGATCTTTTTAAATAATAAAGTATGATATATTTATTGAAGTTGAATTTCAAAATCCTCTTTCTTTGCATATAAATGGTTGACAGTGGTAAAGTACACTTAGCTTTTTTCTAGGGTTATTTAGTTGTTTTTCGATAGGCTATTTGAACAACGTTGGTGGGAGGTCGTCTTTTTTTTCCTGCATTCCTAAAAATGAAAACGCAGGGAATACCATTATTCGTCACTCAGCAGCTAGCTTTATAAACACTAGTAATCCATCGTGAGTAGCTAGTATATGTTATTTTGAAATACCATTACATTTTAAGTAAACTTGTACGCGACTTTCAGTTTTTTTAGTTACAGGCGTGTGCATTACCAATCTTGTTCGTTTTGCATTTCTGTAATTTAGGGTTAAATTGAGTTGATCTGCAAGGATTAGGGATCATTCCCCTCCCTTGGATCCAGATCTTCTTTAACATAGGGGAATTATTTTATCTCTCAACTGTAGATTGGAGTCAAACTCATAACGTGTTGGGTAGGGAACAAGTGCCTAAGGGTATGTCTATATTGGCAAAAACACTTCACCTGCCACACCTATGGGGTTGTCCAGCAAAGCAAATTTCCAGCACTGTTCATATGAGATTTCCAAGCTTGGTCTGAAAGGCGAGGTAAATCCCCAAACGTCATTAATCGTCAACGCATAATTAATTTTCTAATGTAATATGATTGAATTTATCTTACCCAACCAGTAGTTTTGCGTTTATATAGGAAAACATAACTTCACCTCCTGTGAGGCGAAAACTCGCTATACCGGTAGTGTAAATTGAAGTTTAATTTTCCATATAAAGGCAAGACTGAGATTTCAATGGTTTTCTATAGGAGGGTTAATTATCACTTTCCAGCTCTGGGTGTGGTAGGTGATGTATATTTGCCTAAACAAACAGGCCCTAAGTGGATAATGTGACCAATCATAAAAGCAAAAGCTCGGAACAAAAATAGGTTTTTTTACTATGGTAAAACGCATGTAAGTTTCCTGTAAAGAAAATAAATCGTGTTCTATCGCGTGAAATTCGAAAATTGATGTTGTTAATACTCTGATCGCAGCAAAAACTATTTCTATTCCTTGCAATAATGGCAGTATGCGTCAGATCACTACATCAACCGATTCATTCTTCATTTATAAATTTCTTGTTTGTAATGTACTGCAGTTAGATTTGCATGAAATCTATGATTATCATTATTATTATATAAACATTACATATTTTAACCCTGTTATGGCCAGGAGGGCACAAAATGCCCGCGGCAAATTAAAAATGCTAATCTCTAAAGAAACGCGTAATATTCTACTGAAACCTGTACGAATTTTCCTATTAATCGGAAAACCTGAAAAATTATTTTTGTTACTATCACACTTTTGCTGATCACGTGACACCTCTTTTGTCAACAAGCGGTCAGGTGTTAAAATGTTTTAGGGCCTATGTTTCTGTAACTATACCACATAGAGACTTGCTTGAAAGATCATTGGCTTTGTTTTGACAAGGGCTTTTGAATGATATACAATTTATTAGTATTTGCTGACGTAAGTAAATTTAAAATCTATGACGTCATCAATGTTTATGACGTCATTTCTATAAAAGACAATTATTTTTTTCATTTGAAACTCCTTTTTGGGGTTACTGAATAGAGATAAACTAGAAAAAAGTCTATTCTTCAATCTGAATAGCTATATTTTATCTTATTTTTCTTCATTGTAAAATTCATCGACTTGAAAGTTTATGAAAAAATAACGAGCTAAATGCCTATAAGTTGTTATCATGGTTTTTCAGACTTATGACATCACTGTGACGTCATTGCTAGCAATTATGGTTTTCAAAACACTATCAACCGATAGAGCAAGTACAGTTCTATAGTTCTACCAATTTTCAAGCTTTTATGGAGTTCCTAACAAGAATCATAGGGGGCGGGCACAATGTGCCCCCCCCCCCGGTAGTACAAGGGTCCAAAAAGCCCGGTAGTAATAGGGTTAAAATATTACATAACTCATAATCCTACGGTTTCAGCAGTTTTGTTGTATCGACTTGAGTTACAGCCCGGATTCTTCTAAGCATTTTTAGACATTGTATGATATGTAGGCCGTTATTGTAATATACGAGTTGTTTCCTCCCCCGTTTTCCTTCACCATCTACACTCTTTTTTTCACAAAAACCAGTGAAATTGATTTGAAGCTGGCTGTTTTTAAACATTCCTCTATTTTCAGCCTGAAATGTTCTTAAATTGTTTTTAGTTTTACAATGATTGGGAAGTCTTTTTTGCTATCAGAAGTGTTAATTGTTTAAATTTAGACTCTCTTAACCATTTGACATTATCTGCGTGCTGCACATCAGTTTGTTTTGTAATCACTTTTCAGTGTTATGGTCATTTCGTAAAATTTTCAAAATGAAATTGCTAGATTTGAGGCTGGTATTCTTTTATAATTGTTCTTATAGAAAATAAAGAGTGCAATAGGTTAAAGGCCCAGAATGCACAAGTACGACTAGTTCGTTGCTTACAATGTTGCAATGTAAAATGCTTCATTTATCGTTTAAGTAGATGAAACTGCTGCAGCGCCAATTGAGTCGAACGATGAAAATAAATGATATCAGGGTGCAATAAAGAGAGGCACACGCTAGAGACTAGTTCCCCCATCCTATCAATTTTCCTATCGGTTCAAAAGTCTTCCAAAAGTCGAACTAAATATTTTGAAGGAATAACAGAATGTCAATCAAAAGGTGTTTTAAACTTGTTTCACTACTAAATCTCATTTTTGAATTTCAAGCAATCGTCTTTTTCTTCCAAAAAGAACTCTTGAGAAAAATTTTAATATCGAAAAGTGCATTATCCAGCGATCTGAAGCATCAAAATTGCATAAATTTCTCCCTTCAGTTGCAATAAGTACCTCCTCGGGTATTCCAATCTCTTTCCAGGCACGTAGGGGAGAGTGGGCGAGTTGTTACAGGGGTGAGTTGTCACACTCTGTTTTTGAGTCCAAACTGTTTGTTATCAATGCAAAACTGAGAGTATCGTGAAGTACCTTTTTAGGCTTACTTTTTTAATATCCTTTTGCCAAGCCTGCTGTCATTCACATTTGGACCTAAAAAGAGGCGTGGCAACTTACCCCTGTGACAACTTGCCCCACTTTCCCCTAGTATTTCAAGCTGTCCGAAACCATTCTTTCCGCGTACTTATCATCATAAATTTTTTGCGTGTGCCCACTCAGTCAAAAAAACTGATTTATGAAAAAGTTTGGTCCCAGATGCGTCAACAACCCCTAAAGAAATATTTTGATGTTCGCCCTTAGAAATTACAACTTCTAGACCACGTGCTAAGAAAGCCAGGACTAAAATTTGTTAGGCTGACTGTCGTTGACTCTGAACAAACAAATCACGTAAGAAAAACAAATACAGCGAGAAAAGCATGAAACTGTTTGAAAAATCAATTTGCTCGTGATGGAAATAGGTTGCACACATGAATCACATGAGATGATTATATGACTAATTGATCCAGATGAGTATTGAAGTGGAGGACAAAGAATTAGCAATCACATTGCTTGAAAGCTCGCCAGCTTTAATTCTCAAATATTTTTGAAGAAATGCTGCATATGCATAAAATGTTGTACATGCATTTGAATGTAGCTTTATACCGTGGATAAATCCAGTTTTGCTGAGCCCAGAAACACCTGGCACTAGAAGAGAATTACAACATAAAGATATTATTTTGTATTTCAGGTAGACGTAGGATTGGAACTCAAGCTCATCATCTCTTGGTTCTAAACCAAGCATCATAAATCCTTAGCAATTTCATATAAGATGCCATTTTCATAGCAAAACAGATGCTTCATCGATACTCATTAAGGCAATGAATTATTGATTTGAAAAATGATGAGTGAGGCCCGTTAACAATTTGAGAAGATTTTAAACCTAGGTTAACCCTATCACTACCGGGCTTTTTTGACCCTTGTACTACCGGGGGGGGGGGTAAAATAGTGTGAGAACGAATAAAACAAACTTCAATCTTTCGCCATTAGCTCTAACAAATCCTCTCTCAACAAAACGAGGCTAATCCAACAGAACGGAACAAATACATATAAACGAGGCTATAAGAATAAATGAACAATAAATGAAAGTAGCTATACAATATCACCCTCCTTTTCAATTTGTTCTCTTACACATTGCTTGAACATAAAAAGTTTGGGATGCTATTTGTTTTTAAAGTTCTTTCTTGATCTGCCAGTCATACTTCTTCCTTTTCCTAAAATTTGTTGTTGTGGATGACAGAACGTAATTTCAGGTTCGATTGCTTGAGCTTCGTGTTGATCGTTGGCAGGGCCTTCGACGGCGTCTGGTTGGGGTGGTGGCTCGTTGACATCATTGGGTACTTGGTTGTGGCTTACTGGATGCGCTGGGGGTTCATTTTGGGTGGGACTTGTTTGATTATTTCTATGTCTTGTGTTGCTCGGCAGATCATATGCGTTATCCCAGTGCTCTGGTTTGGTTTGAGCAGGTCTAGAATGATGTGGCATGGTTTGCGCAGGCTGTTGATATAACTTAATTTGTGATGCATGGCGAATTATTGGCTGCCTTTCACGTTTTGTGTCGCATGAAAGGAGTGTGTATTGTGTTCCTTTGACGTCTATCACAATGTACGGAGTTTTTTCATAGAAGGATTTGAATTTTGTCTTCCCTGTGAAGCGCATGGCCAGGACTTCGTTTCCTTGAATGATGTTGGGATATTTCCTCCATCTGGACGCATTTTGTTTGGCATTTGCTTCCGTTTTGCGTTCCTTGTCGCGTTTTTTGGCTTCTTTGATATGCTGCTCTGTGATGGGGGGCCCTTTCGGAAATCTGGAGTGGTAGCCGCCTCGAAAGAGCATGTCGCCGGGGGCGAGTCCTGTTGCTGGGTGTGGTGTAGAGCGATAGTCGATTAGAAGGTCATCCACTGCTTCTTGCACAGGTTTGTTTGTGTCAAGGGCAACTTTAACTGCTTTACCCAGTGGCTTTATAAAACATTCCGCCTCATTTCCCTGGGGATGGTAAGGGTAAGAATGCTTTACTGATATTCCCCTTGCGGTGGAAAAATCTTTGAATTCCTGGCTGTTGAAGGGTGGGCCGTTGTCAGCTTTGTGTTCCAGTGGATTTCCAAAGTTGTTGTAGGTAGCTCCTAGGGCTGGGAGCACGTGTTGAGCACTTGTGGAACGAGCTACTTTCGCATCTGGAAATCTGGATAGATTACATCGGCTGACCAGGATGTGAGATTTGTCTGGTAAGGGTCCAAACAAGTCAAGGGAGACAGAATCCCAAGGATGATCTGGTATGGGTGTGCTTGAAAGGGGCACTTTAATTGGGCTCCTTGTATGTATTTGGCATTCGTGGCATGTTTCAATGCGATGTTTGACGGCAGTGTCTAGACCAGGGAACCAGAAATGGGCGCGGATGCGTCGTTTTACTGCATCTTGCCCAGCATGTGATCCAGTATGAGCCAAAGAAATGATTTCGTCGTGGAGGGACTGTGGTAGCAGAATTTTGTCACCTCTGTAAATGATGTCATCTGTGCCAATAGAAAGTTCACTAAAGGTTCTATAGAAGCCCTTTAGTGTTGGATCATTTTGTGGTGCTTGGCCAAGTGCTATGAAGTGGCGTAGACGTTCCAATTGTTTGTCATTGAGTTGAGCTTGATGCAGACGTTGCTCCGAGATGGTAGATCTGATTGGCTGATGAAGAAGAAAGAGGAGTTTCTGGTGCTCTTTTGCTTCTTCTTTGATATATGCAGGCAGTTTGTCAATGGGGCTGGCATGTCTACTGGTGTAATCTGCTGGGTTGTCCTTTCCTTTACGCCAAACAACGCGATGGTTGATGTCTTGGTGGCGAAGAAGGATGCGTTCGATTCTTGATGGTGGTTTTCTTTTTGAGGTCCACAGTGACACAAGAGGCTGTTGGTCAGTGATAATTGTAGCTGGTGGGCCTCCAACAAGAATGTGACGAAACTGACGAAGACCGAAGTCGATTGCCGTTGCTTCCAAATCAAGCTGTGAGTAATTTTTCTCGGCATCCGTGGTGGTGCGTGATGCTATGGCAACAGCTTTTGTAGCATCAATGGAGGCTCCTTGAGTGAGGATTGCAGAGAGGCCTGTATAATGGGCATCAACAAAGATAAAGGTTGGGGCATTTGTGTCATAGTGTCGGAGTAAGACATCTTCATTGAAGGCATTCTTGAGATTTTGGAATTCAGTCTCATGGGGCTCTGACCATATAAATGTGTTGATATCCCTTGTTAGCTCCCTGAGGTTGGCTGTAGCTGCTGCGAGGTCTGGAATGAATTGCCCATTTGAACGAATCATGCATAGAAATGATTTAACTTCATCTTTGTTCTGCGGTCTTTCTGCATGGCGTACTGCCTGAACTGTCTGTGGATCTGGTTTGATGCCATCTTTTGTGACTTGGAATCCCCAGAAAGGAATTTCAGAAGAAGCAAGGATGCATTTCTTTGGACTGACCGTTAGTCCCACATTTGCTAGGGCAGCAAGGACACGTTCCAGGGAGGTGTTGTGGCTTGCTATGTCAGTTGCTGCGATTACGATGTCATCTTGAATCACTGCAGCATTTGGTATGTTCGCAAGAATGGGGCGAAGCCTTTGGTTGAGTTCTCCGGACGCTGGCAGAGTACCCATTGTGAGGCGTTTATATCGCATTAGGCGGTCACCGGCACGAAAAACTGTTAGTGGGCGGGATACTGCATCAAGTTCAAGTTGATGAAATGCTGTTTTGAGATCAAGCTTGCTGAAAATCGATTTGCCATTGAACATCGGCATGATGTCCTCTACACGGGGTATTGGCAAGTGAGGGTTTTCCAGGGCTTGGTTGAGGCCTCTCAGATCCACGGTGATTCTCATGGTGCCATCTGGTTTGGGGACTAAAACTGGATTGGCAAGCCAAGTTACTGGCCCATAGTGCTGTTCAATGACATCATCCCTTTCCATCTCCTGAATGATCTTCTCAAAACTGGATTGAAGGTGGTATGGGATTTGTCTTGGTGGCTGAATTATTGGCGTAGCATTGGGCTTAAGATGAAAGAGTACAGGGCTTGCTTTTAGTTTTCCAAGACCAGTGAAGACATCCTCATACTTTGATAGGATGCTTGCAATGGCTTGCTGAGATTTGTTTTTAAGGCTCTCAAAGTCATTGCTACCAAGTTGGTTTTGACTGCTGTGGCTGGAAATTGCACTGATTTGGCTTGGAGGGCCATTGAAGGAGATGATGCCTAAGGACTCAGCTAGTGTGCAAGAGATCAAGTTGCAAGGGTTACCGTGGAGGTCCTGGTCACCAATGACAACCCATGTTGCTTTCTGTGTTCTATCATTCCATGTGGTGTCTAGGGTGATTTGACCTTTTGGGGTTATGATTGCGCTTCCATATGGTTGCAGAGTGACCGGAGTGCGGAAAATTCTCTTGATATTTTTGGGCACATTGCTCTCAAGGAGAATGTTGACCTCTGCACCAGTGTCAATGAGTGCCTGAATTTTTGTTTTTCCAAAGCTGATTTCTGCTTTCTTGTGACTGCTTGAGACGGTGTGGATTTTTTTTGGGGACTCCTGGTTGATGGATGTGATGGTGGAAACACCTTTTACCATTTTGAGGCAGACAGCAGAAAAGTGACCCTTTTTTCCACAAGCATTGCAAAAAGCATTTTTAGCTGCGCAGTTTGGGCCTCTGTCGCAGTTGCTCCTACCGCAGCCAGCGCAACACATAATTTTGTTAGCACCCTGGGCAGGTTTGAAATTATCCTGGAAATGCTCCCTTCTTTGGGCTTTTTGGGAGTATTTCCCCCCTTTTTTCCAATTTTGTTTACTGGTGTATGGGGGTCTTCATTTTCAACACAGTTAATGTGAAAAGAGCTACTAGGGGATTCAGAGTCTATCAATTTGGTTGCTTCTTCAGTGGCTTCAATTTTTTTTGCTGTTAGAATCAATGAGGCCAAATCATGTTCCTTTTCAAGTGCATTTTCCCTGATACTAGCAATATTAGTACCAATTATTATTTGATCTCTTATCAAAGTCTTATAAATTTGATCTTTCTCGGTACAGGATGTATTTGTACATTTAAATGCACATTTGTCAGCATGTTGGCAGATTTTATTGATAAAAGCATCAATTTTCTCACCTGGTTCTTGTTTGAGCTGGTGGAATTGGTAATGAAGGAGTACCTGCTTTTGAGCTGGCTGGTATCTATCCTGAAGCTTTTTTACCATAGCATCAAAATCAGCAGATTTTATCTTGGCCATATCTTGGTTGTATTCAGCTTTAAGATCCGTTTTTAATCGCTCACCAGTAAAAGCACACATTCTAAATACCTTTGCTTTGTGTTCTTTCCTTTGTGCGTCTGTAGTATCCTCTTTGAGTTCGCCTATCGAGGCCACATCGTACCACATTTCCCAGGACTCTATGAATTCTGTAAAAGCTTGTAGTGTGTTCCCATCATGTTCAGCAAGGTCAAAGTGTGGAGTTCCATTGCTTTTCGCAAGTGGGTTCATCTTTCTCGTCCTTGTCGCCAGTTAAAATAGTGTGAGAACGAATAAAACAAACTTCAATCTTTCGCCATTAGCTCTAACAAATCCTCTCTCAACAAAACGAGGCTAATCCAACAGAACGGAACAAATACATATAAACGAGGCTATAAGAATAAATGAACAATAAATGAAAGTAGCTATACAATAGGGAGCACATTGTGCCCACCCCCTATAATTTTTTTTGGAAACGCGACAAAAGCTTGAAAATTGGTAGAACTATAGAACTTCACTTGGTCTATCGATTGATGATGTTTATAAAACCATAATGGCTACCAATGACGTCACAGTGACGTCATATGTCTGAAAAATCATGATAACTACTTATAGGCATTTAGCATGTTATTGAAGCTATCCTTATTGTATTTTTGAGTCTCAAATGGTCTATTTATGAACAAAAAGCATTTTCAAATCATAATCTATGAATTTTTTTGACATTATTTTATATTTTTTTATATTTCTACCATTTTTTCATAAATTTTCAAGTCAATGAATTTTACAATGAAGAAAAATAAGATGAAATAGCTATTCAGATTGAAGAATAGAGTTTTTTCTAGTTTATCTCTTCTCAGAAACGCCAAAAAAGGAACTTCAAATAAAAAAATAATTGTCTTTATAGATATGACGTCATAAACATTGATGACGTCATAGAAATTAAATTCTGCTTACGTCAGCAAATACTAATCATTTATATATCATTCAAAAGCCCTTGTCAAAAAAACCAATGGTGCTTCAAGCAAGTCTCTATGTGTTATAGTTGCAGAAAAATAACCCCTCAAAACATTTTAACACCTGACCGCTTGTTGACAAAAGAGGTGTCACGTGATCAACAAAGGTGTGATAATAACAAAAATAATTTTTTCAGGTTCTCTGATAAATTTGAGGAAAAGTCGAACCGGTTTCACTAGAATATAACGTGTTTCTTTGGAGATACAGCATTTTTAATATTCCGCGGGCACTTTGTGCCCCCCCTGGCCTTAATAGGGTTAACTTAACCTTTTCTCTTTAATGAAAGGATACATGAATAAACACTTCTCATTAGACTAAAGGATATCTAATTTTTGCAGGATGAGTGCTCTTCACCTAAAATGTTATATAAGCCTTTCAGATCAGTTTTCTTAAAGTCTTCTCGATGTACAATCACCGATATGAAATTGCTCAGAGGATGGTATAAATTTATTGGTTCAGCTGGAAATATGATGCTCAACTATTGCCCGAGTCAGTATGGAGTTAAAGATTATAATTGTGGAACAGAAAATAAAGGTTGGATGAGGGGAAGTTTACCTAAGCAGTCAGATGGCATTGTCTCCAGGTATTCTATATATATAAATTCAAAAAAATTAGTTAACTGATAATTGATCTATTACTGATTAATGCGGTAGGAAGGGAACTAAGGTCAATTTTTGAAAGTAGCGTTTTGGTACATAAACAACGAAAGTAAATATTTCAAATATATTATATTGAGTACCATAGAAGATCATAATGATAATTAACTCGCTTTCGGGCTTAACCCGTTATCAAGTCTTGATGGCTAGTTATATAATCCGGAACGGGGAATATTGGAACAAGAACTGGGAATATTGGAACCGGGGAACGTAAAATCTATAAAAAGGAGAACATCGCAATGGCACTTCCTATTGCAATGTTTTTTATACAAATGGAAAGGGCTACCCTTTGACACCTTCACACCAAGGTCTTGGGCTCTCTGAGTCTACAAAATAGCCCTAACCAAAGTTTCATCAGAACGTGGATATGTCTTACAGTTTGACTTTTGTTAAGGTCTCAAACATTTTGCAGTGGTTGGCCATTGTCTATTTCTGGCATTTTTTAGGCCTTTTAGTAAGTTAATTTGTAGTATTTTCATTAGTTAGGTTATTTACAACAGAATGCTCATCCAGGTCGGTTTTAGGAAAATTTACCTTAGGGATGTGGTTATGAAATTAGCCCTATCCACCCCCTAGGAAATATTTTTTTGTTATTTTTATTCTAGTAAGTTCTGTAGAAGACATTTCTTATGATGGTTGGAAAAAGATTAGAAATAAGAACGTTAAGGACCAGGTGCTGCAAAACTTTAAACCTCCTAGAGGGTACGGCATCTGTTTATTAGCTTATATCTGTCATAAAAAGTAGGTATAATCTAAAAATCACGATAAAAAACGAAATGTAAGAGTCCCCAAAACACGCATTTTTTTACAATAAATTTCAGCTCGAGCTCAGTTGTTGGAAATATCAACAATAAAAAACATATCCATTGACGTCACATTCATCTATTCACGTTTGTTATTGTTGCTGTCGTAAAGAATCAATGACATAGGGAAGAAAAAACTATTTACTTCCGTTGAAGTACTGACTTATGATTGGACGATTATTGCATATGTTTATACATTTTATTGGTAGATTAGTTTCTTGTTTAACCATATTTAGTAATGTTTAGTTTTGGGCGCTGTTATCCCCTAGGTATATAAGCCCCCCCCCCCCCCCCCTTCCGTCAGGTAGACACGAACACACACACACGAGCACAGCCGCGAGAGGCTTCGTGTTGAGCTGTGAAGCTCTGGGCTGAAGCCAAGCCGAGTTTGGTTTTAGGACGTTTGAAAGTCGTTTTAGCTTGCAGTTTTCTGGACTCTTTAGTTAGGCCTTTTAAGTTTCAATTCGAGCCCAGTTGCAGCCTTAGGTAAATTAAGTTTTGAAGACAAATCCGTAGAAGACGTCGTTACAGATTGAGAACAGACCCGAAGTTAAAGATAAAGAAAAAGACCCAGAGCTAAGTTGTTCTGATTTTATATATTCCGTTGTTTTGCTTGATGTTAAAATATATTTGCGCCCGTGCGATAGTTGATCTTGAAGAGAACTGAGTTTGAAGACGAAAGAAAAGATTTAAGATAGACCTTTCTAGTGCCCGTTTTTATACGTTTAAGAGATCTAGTAAAGTAAAGAAAGTCCAAATATCCTCGTGTTTTTATATATTCGTATTTAACCATAATTAGAGTAAGCCGATATTTTATCCTCAATTGTTTTGAAGAGTTGAAGAACTTGTGCCCATTTTTGACTTTCCTCTGCGATTTACATTTTAACTCACGCAAACAGTTATTTCACAAGAACGGTGATCTAACACAGTACTAAAATTGCTCAGCTGGAGGGCAAATTTGAGTACTCCAATTTCTTAGCAATTGCATAGCTTTTTTACCTAAGAGTTTGTCCCTTACAGTTCTGTATCACAAGTTGGTGTACAACATATGTCAATGGTATCTTGCATGTAATAGTGTACCCAGGGTACTACACTCTTTTTTTTATATGAATAATTTTATAACAACATGAGCCTCAGATTTTGTCAAGACTTAGGAACTACTATTTAAAAACAAATAGAGGCTTACCATCTCAAGTTCAATATAATAGACCAGGCGGAGAATAGGGGAATGGTCACTCGAGGGGGAAATTTACGAGATGAAGTGTATTTGGTCAATTCGAGGATGCTGATTTCGAAAATCGATGTTATACGGGGATATATGTGGGTTATCTGCCTCATTTTCATGTTTTAAGTCTCGTTTTCATGTATCTAAACCAAATTAACGAGAAAACAGTTTTAAGCAGAGATAACAAACATCTAAAAGCAAATTAAGCATCTTTGGTGGGCGTGAATGTGGAAAATTGAATTTAGAACTGTTAAGGTGGGCAACAGCCTCGTTTTCATGATGACGAAATCGCGTAATCCTACAATTTCTATCTTTCGAGGGGCATCCCAACAGGCCAAAGTGCTTAAAAACCTACAGTTGTTACGGTCATCCTCTAAAAAGCTATGCAACGCTATTAACTGATTAATACTCTTGCTACTGCTATAAATACTGATACTAATACGATGTTATTACTTAAAATACCATAACCAATAAAAGATGTTTTAGTATAAATCACTCGGCTGTCATTGTAAAGCTTACATTGAAAAAGATTTTACATCGAGATTATTGTGTACAGAGAACGGTAGTGTTTTTTGTTTCTCTTTAGCTGTTTTTTCAAGATTGCCAGTTTTATGTTTTTATACCAATACTAATACTCATACCAACACCAACACTAATATCACAGATGATAACTACCAATACCAATACTAATAGCAATACTAATACTGTCGATTGATACTAAAATCAATACTAATACCAATGCTAATACTAATACTAATACTATCGATAAAAACTGCTTTAATAGCTACTGATTATTGCTAATTAATCAATGACACTGATGGAAATGCAAGCGGATCATCTAAACAGAGTCGCAACGTTTCACAGTTCTTCAAAATCGTTTGCGCACTCCCTGCATTTGACACTCACAGCCTCAAGCTCTTTGTTGACTTCAACTTTGTTCAGGAAAACCTCTGAGATATCTTCAGGGTAACAGTTATCACTCCGACTAACCGATCTGCTTCATTCCAACCACCATCTACTGGGGCGTCCAACTGAAGCATCAAACCATTAGCTTGCCTGAAATCATAGCGACATAGTTTGCACGCAGAATATGAAGCCTGGGGTTTTCTTTACATGGTGGTAGGATGCTGAGATCTATAATCTTCTTTTTCCTTCTTCTTGTGCAGCAGCAGATTCCCAGACGATATTCTCTTGTTTCCATATAACACACAGATAATCTTTTCTAAACATTTGACGAGATCCGCTGACATGACGACCTTCCCAACTCAGTCAAATGCCTGATAAGCTCTAGGTCTATTGACACGACTTCCAAAATGCTTGCTTCTCTTTCTTGAAAAAGCTTGATGTATAGTCATTGCCAGAAAAAGCGTTAAGACCAAGTAGTGCTTTCTTTTGTTTTCCCATTCCATTTTCTACGAGAATCCTCGTTACTTCAAATTATTGTGAGGAAACAATGTTAAACTGGCAACGTTTCTAGAGAAAGATCGAGCCATAACAGCATCATTGGCAGAAATGTTCGCAGAAACCAACGTCACCACCAATGTGTTTGCTTCTTCGTGGTTGCTAGCCGGATAATGGTATTTGAAAACAAACAGAAATATGCGACATGACATCATCAACCCTTGAGATCTAGAAAAAGAAAGCACTACTTGGTCTTCACACCTTTTTTACCAATGACTCTGTATCCAACTTTTTCATTTGACAGTCAGCGTTTTGGAAGTCATGTCATTATCAGTAGAGTTCAACAGGCTTTTCACTGAGTTGGGAAGCTCCTTTCAGGTGTCAGAACATCTCATCAGTGGTTCAGAGAAGATTGTCTGTGTGTTATATGGAAACAAGAGAATATCGTCCAGGTAATTGCTGCGACTCAAGCTTTTCGTGCAGAAGTTCGAAAGAGAAAAGGAGATTATAGATCTCAGCATCCTACCACCATGTAAAGAAAACCCCAGGCTTCATATTCTGCGTGCAAACTATGTCGCTATGATTTCAGGCAAGCTAATGGTTTGATGCTTCAGTTGGACGCCCCAGTAGATGGTGGTTGGAATGAAGCAGATCGGTTAGTCGGAGTGATAACTGTTACCCTGAAGATATCTCAGAGGTTTTCCTGAACAAAGTTGAAGTCAACAAAGAGCTTGAGGCTGTGAGTGTCAAATGCAGGGAGTGCGCAAACGATTTTGAAGAACTGTGAAACGTTGTGACTCTGTTTAGATTATCCGCTTGCATTTCCATCAGTGTCATTGATCAATTAACAATAATCAGTAGCTATTGAAGCAGTTTTTATCGGTAGTATTAGTATCAGTATTGGTATTGGTATTTATCGGTGGTATTGGTATTTATCGGTGGTATTAGTATTAGTATAAAAACATAAAACTGGCAATCTTAAAAACCAGTTAAAGAGAAACAAAAAACACTACCGTTCTCTGTACACAATGCTCTCGATGTAAAATCTTTTTCAATGTAAGCTTTACAATGACAGCCGAGTGATTTATACTAAAACATCTTTTATTGGTTATGGTATTTTAAGTAATAACATCGTATTAGTATCAGTATTTATAGCAGTAGCAAGAGTATTAATCAGTTAATAGCGTTGCATAGCTTTTTAGAGGATGACCGTAACAACTGTAGGTTTTTAAGCACTTTGGCCTGTTAGGATGCCCCTCGAAAGATAGAAATTGTAGGATTACGCGATTTCGTCATCATGAAAACGAGGCTGTTGCCCACCTTAACAGTTCTAAATTCAATTTTCCACATTCACGCCCACCAAAGATGCTTAATTTGCTTCTAGATGTTTGTTATCTCTGCTTAAAACGGTTTTCTCGTTAATTTGGTTTAGATACATGAAAACGAGACTTAAAACATGAAAATGAGGCAGATAGCCCACATATATCCCCGTATAACATCGATTTTCGAAATCAGCATCCTCGAATTGACCAAATACACTTCATCTCGTAAATTTCCCCCTCGAGTGACCATTCCCCCTATTCTCCGCCTGGTCTATTATATTGAACTTGAGATGGTAAGCCTCTATTTGTTTTTAAATAGTAGTTCCTAAGTCTTGACAAAATCTGAGGCTCATGTTGTTATAAAATTATTCATATAAAAAAAAGAGTGTAGTACCCTGGGTACACTATTACATGCAAGATACCATTGACATATGTTGTACACCAACTTGTGATACAGAACTGTAAGGGACAAACTCTTAGGTAAAAAAGCTATGCAATTGCTAAGAAATTGGAGTACTCAAATTTGCCCTCCAGCTGAGCAATTTTAGTACTGAGCTCGAGCTGAAATTGCTTCTTAAAAATGCGCGTGTTGGGGATTTTACATTTCTTTTTTTATCGTGATTTTAAGATTATACTTACTTTTTTATGACAGATATCAGTTAATGAACAAATGCCCTACCCTCTAGAAGGTTTAAATTTTTGCAGCACCTGGGCCTTAATGTTCTTATTTCTAATCTCTTTCCAACCATCATAAGTAATGTCTTTTGCAGAACTTACTAGAATAAAAACAATAAAAGAATATTCCCCAGCGGAAGCAGGGCTGATTTCATAACCACATTCGTAAGGTGAATGTTCCCAAAACCGACCAGGATTACGATTTCTGTTCGAGATAGCCTAACTAAGGAGAATTCTACAAATTAACTTACTAAAAGGCCTAAAAAATGCCAGAAATAGACAATGGCCAACCACTGCAAAATGTTTGAGACCTTTGCGAAAGTCAGACTGTAAGACATATCCACGTTCTGATGAAACTTTGATTAGGGCTATTTTGCAGACTCAGGGAATCTAAGACCTTGGTGTGGGGGCTGTCAAAGGGCAGCCCTTGCCATTTGTATAAACACCATTGCAATAGGAAGTGCCATTACGATGTTTTGACGGTTAAACGTTTAGTTTAAACCGAGGTTAATCACCCGTGTACGCTATTGTATTGCATGGCGATTATGTTGCTGTTGTTGGCAATGGTCAGCGACAGCGAGGGGCGTGCAGGCTCAAGTTTTAGGCATTGCCGAGATTCATTACCTTCGCACGTGGCAGCAGGCAGCGTTGTAGAAATTATCCAAACCCTCCCTCCCCAAAATGGTTAGTATCGTGGCGCAGGCAGCGAACTAGAGCTCTCCCTAAACTGCTTAGCCTATTCTATCTAGCTTTCTCTAAACTTCATCCTGGTAATTTTTTCACTGTCCCTCTTTTTCTCACCGCACCTCTTTTCGCGGTGGGACGTGTGCATGGTCACCAACCTTAAAGCTCGTTTTGATCAGGCAGTAATGGGCAGCATGGCTTGAGAGCCGGGGACCTGGGAGCATCCCTTGTTGTTGGTAGGTTATAGGGGCTGGAAATCCTGTTTCCCTTCTCCAGGCACTGGCCTTTGTCCTTTGGGGGCATATGCTCTGTCCAGGTCCTTGGAGGCTGCTCACGGTGGCTATCGCACAAAGCCCAACTTCCTGATATGGGTCACGGGATAGGGATTAACTCCTTATTAGAGTTTTACGTTCCCCAGTTCCAATATTCCCCGGTTCTTGTTCTAATATTCCCCGTTCCGGATTATATAACTAGCCATCAAGACTTGACAACGGGTCAAGCCCGAAAGCGCGTTAATCATCGTTATAATCTTCTATGGTACTTGATATAATATCCTTGAAATTTGATAAATCTTACCACCTGAAAATATCGGGCTTTATGATGTGTTAGTAACTTTAATTGTTATTACAGATCACATCTTTACTGAGTAATCAATTAAGTCAGAAAACATATTTAAAAACTTATTTGAGCAATTAAATCATGATGATTCAATGAATTCTTAAATTCTGTTGTTTGAATATAGGATGGTGTACTTTGCACGTGGTACTAATTGCGAAGGGTCGGGACGCGAGATAAAGGTAAGAAATTGTGGGGCATTTTACATCTATAAACTGAGAGAAGCGCCTTACGGTTGTAGTGGATATTGCGGATTTAAGGGTCGACCACCGCCTAAAGAAACATCCTCAAGCAGGTCAATACCATCAGTACAGCCAACAACTCCGGTCTCAAAAAGCACAGTTACGGAATTGTTCATTGCTTCACCTTCAACATCAGCAATACAACCAACAACTCCTGTCTCACAAAACGCAGTTACAGAATTTTTCAGTGCTTCATCTTCAACATCATCAGTACAGCCAACAACTCCCGTATCAAAAAAAACAGTTACGGAATTGTTTAGTGCTTCACCTTCAACATCAGCAATACAACCAACAACTCCTGTCTCACAAAACGCAGTTACAGAATTTTTCAGTGCTTCATCTTCAACATCATCAGTACAGGCAACAACTCCCGTCTCAAAAAAAACAGTTACGGAATTGTTTAGTGCTTCACCTTCAACATCATCAATACAACCAAAAACTCCTGTCTCACAAAACGCAGTTACAGAATTTTTCAGTGCTTCATCTTCAACATCATCAGTACAGGCAACAACTCCCGTCTCAAAAAAAACAGTAACGGAATTGTTTAGTGCTTCACCTTCAACATCATCAATACAACCAAAAACTTCTGTGTCACAAAACAAAGTTACTGAATTCTTTAGTGCTTCACCTTCAACGTCATCAGTACAACCAACAACTCCCGTCTCAAAAAACACAGTTACTAAATTCTTTAGTGCTTCACCCTCAACATCATCAGTACAACCAACTACTCCTGTCTCACAAAACATCGATGGCTGCAAGGCATACCAGGTCCTCTCTGACATCACAAGGGCTATAACATATGCTGACAGAAGCTACCAGCGATGTGATGCTAATCTGTATGGTTGGTACAGGTTCAAAGGAGATGCCGGAAACCGGATGCTGGACTACTGTCCCTTGTCGGTGAGTGGGTCTAGGTACAATCGATGTGGGGCAACGATGCAAGGGTGGATTACGTCAGGATCAATGCCGAGTCAGTGCGAAGGGGAAAAATCGAGAATAGTCTGCTTCTCAGACTCGAGTAGTTGCCGCTGTCAGTACAAGAAGCAAATCAAAGTGAGAAATTGTGGGACGTTTTATGTTTACTGGTTGGATGGAGTTTTCAAATGCAATCATAGATATTGTGGTGTCAAAGGTAAGGTTTTGTGTAGTTTTTTGATATCTAGTTTAAGTTTCTTAGAGTTCCATTCATGTCAAGCTTGGTTATAGGTAAAATGAAAAATAATGGTATCAAAAAAATTCAAAGTCACTTTGTAACGAAAAACGCTCTGGATAGATTTTGGATATTCCCAAAAAGAAGAATTCTCAATTTGTTTTTCATTATTTGTCTTTTTATGAGGCCAGCAGGTTTAGCCCTTTGAAATTTAGTTTATTGAATATCTTCTCAGAGCAGAAATTGTTCTTGAGATATTTTTTTTATACTTTTCTCCCTTGCTAGTTAGAGTTTAAAATAGGGTATCAGGTGCATCGTAAATCAAGAGGTTGTTGGCAGATGAGATAATATTCACATTCAAAACAATTCAAACAATTACGCTCTAATTCCAAACACAACCATCAAATTATTGGTTGTCTTGGGCGTTTGAAATGGAAATTTTGAAAGGCATGCCACTTCCCTCCTTGAGTTAGGAATTTAAATGAATTTTGGCAAAAATCTTGAAGATCGTTCTTGAAGTTTGATTGTGGACCCTCCTTCCCCCACTCGCTGATTGCATATTTTTTATGATATTTTGGAATTATATCGTGTTGTTTAAAGCTTACTTAATGAAGCTAGTTAAACTGTTTGAATTTTTTTCTGGGTACCCTGCATTTTAAACCCCTCGTTGGAATTTCAATATATTCCAACTCGCCCCTTTTTAATTATGTGTGTTGGTAACCAACTGGAAGGGCACATTGGGTATTACCGTCGCATGCTTTTTGCTTGCTTGCTCGTTCATGAATATAGAGTATGATTATACCAGTGGTAGTCTTAGAAGCTTGTTCAATCAATTGCAGGG
Organism: Pelagia noctiluca; assembly: GCA_963924455.1. Classification (NCBI taxonomy): domain Eukaryota; kingdom Metazoa; phylum Cnidaria; class Scyphozoa; order Semaeostomeae; family Pelagiidae; genus Pelagia; species Pelagia noctiluca. The sequence goes on from OZ004316.1 coordinate 17,028,953, forward strand.
CCTAGCCCCTCCTGAAACCAATTGTGAGGATATTGCTGAAATCAATCCAAATGATTCACGTGAAAAAAATGACCTGTGCAGAGATGAATAATGCTGAAATGAATTATTCTTGCTTTTTAGTCGAGAACAGCAAAAGTAGCAGCACTTCTTTGACCAGAACTCTGCTTTGGGTCGGTGGTGTGGTGATTCTAGTGGTTTTGGTGGCAATCCTCTTTGTTAAGATGCGAAGAGACAAGAGTAGATCTGGCAACAGGGGCGGCCAGAAGCAGCTGCAAACTGGCATTGACCATGCACCGAGTGGCAGGAAATTCGTCATTACTGATGAAGACAATGCTGATACCAAAAATGCGGAGGATCAAGAGCATGCGATGTAAATGGAGTAAAAGAAGAGACAAGGTACAATTAAGAAAAACGGAGAAAAATATCTTTGCGAGCTAAGGTCAGATAAATGATATTTCTCGTTTACTTTTTCATGTATTTTTTCTAGTTAGAATCATTTTTTTTTTATTCCTTATAAAAAGAAAGTACAATTAATACAGGCTCTTAGAAAAATGTCCTTCATTTACCGTGAATTTTTGAAATATAAAGACTTTATAAACTTTATTTGGCATATGAGATAGAAGGATAGCAAGCATGAGGAATACCCAGGTGTAAACTTGATTTGGCTCCGTTCTGTGAAGTTTGTAAGTAGATCTTCAATTTGAGAGGATGATGACAATCATTTAAAAGGAAAGAGGCTTTTACTCCCTGCATTTCTTTTTAGTTCAGAAACAAAGGTGAATATCAGTCTTATTTGAAGAGTCATGATAAAGAAATTTTGGTTTTATAGAGAGCATATGCCGACTGGCAAATAATATCCTGTTTTGTGAAGGACATGTGCCATCGAGAGAATATGGTATTTTCAAAAAAGAAGATCATCAATAGATCCAGAATGGTGGATTCTCTTCCCGTTTGAAGTAATTTCGTTATCCTCTTGGAGGGACAATTCTTGTTTCCTCCCACACGTCTGGTTTCATTTTAAATGTTCTTGTGAATGTAATGACTTGGCGCAATATCAGAAATTTCTAAGAATATGGTCACGTGACTTGAACCTTGGAAAAGAACCTTAGTCGTAAGAGGTATATGTAAGACCAAAACTAATTATGTGAAAGAAAAGCGTCAAAACCAAAAACTCAATATGACAGTCATATAATAAATGAAAAGGCCAATGTATTTTTTACTATCAACTTAGCTAATCTTTAAAGAGCCACTCCAGTGAACTTTTTTATTTTTTTATTAAGTTCTCGGTGCTTTTCGGATTGACGTCACACGGATTTTCGACACTCGAGAAATTTCTCGTTGTCAACTCTCGCCTCAGTCGTTTTTCATGTGCGAAAGTGAACAGCTCTGACCGCTACTAAACTTCATCACCTCAACAAATGCAAAATGAGAGTTGCAATGACAACAGATCATCTAATTCGGGAAGTTTTTCTTCGATCTTCAAATAATGTTCACATTGGATTGTCTACCTAATATCACTATGCTAAGACAACTCTAAACTTCTGTTGCAAATAAACTGCAAATGGTAAATTCTGGACTTGTGATCAAGAAGGGAGATAGAGTTAATTGGTTTAGGCCATTGCCAGGCGCCAAGCGTGATAGGCCATGGAGCAGCAAACAGCAGAACATCAGAAGGAATGAGAAGCTGAGGATTTTTTCACAGACTCAAGATAATGATAATCAGAGATGTGCAATGGTTAGTTCTTGTAAAGTGCATTTCAGTGAATGTATAATGTAGTCTATAATAAAAATTTTGCATAGACTTTAAACAAGCAATAGCTATAATTTTCCACATGAACTGGCAGGACATACAGCAGGCAGAGAGCTAGGGGGTTCAGCCTATTTCCGTAATAAAAGTTTCATTTTGAATTGATATATGAACTTGAGTTGGTAGAATTCTGGATGATTGTAGCCACTGGATTCACGTTTATGTTTGTTGTTGACTTTATCCCCTAAAAGAAATTGAAATATTTTATCTATTGAGCACCATTACAATAAATATTGTATCTGTTTATTGTTTCCTGGTGTTTTTAAATAGTTTAGAAAACCTTAAACAAGTAATTGAGGTGTATTGACTTCATTGTGCAAGATTTTCTATGCAATCACAAGCAAAGGAAAATAAGCAAGGGAAAATATAGCAAAAGGGAAACAGCTTTACAACTGTCAATAACACCAGATTAGATTCACTTTCCCCCAGACCTACACATTGGAGGGGGGCAATTAACCAGGTTGGGGTTTCAGTTGGCACCCTCTGGGCAATACAATTCTGAATTCATGAAAGGTCTCCCGCCCTCACTGCAGTGGCTTTAGCACCAACTTTCAATTCAAGCCAGAAATCATGCCCCTGTCACATGCCTTAGAAATTTTACTACTTTTCTTTTTGGATGTCTGATTTCTAGCTAAATTCTTGTTGAATAGAGGCCATGACAGCCAAGGTAGCTGCTTTTAAGTCTAAAACTCTCCTTAACATTATGAATTTGGACCCCTGCACGTAGAACCTTCCTTTAAAAGATGTCACTTTTTCTTATGCTCCTCCATTTTTAACACGCCCCTGGCCCTCACTTTCGGGTAATTTTTATGTGGGGAATTACGTTAAAGTCAACAGAATGAAACTAGACAAACTTAGGCCTACTTACCCATCTTTCCATTCCGAATGTGTCTCGGCTGTGAATGGCTCGATCAAACAACGCGACTGTAAGCCAAATCTTGTAGCTTTTAGATCACTTGTTACCAAAGTATTTCAGTAATTGAGAACACCAGCATAGCTCGACTTCAAACTGCTAAAATCTGCAACTCTTACAGCGATACTGACGCCGAGAAGAAAAGAGTCCATCTGTTTATCGCCTCCACTGCTTCTTCGTTTCGCAAATCAAAACCTGGTGCAAGTTCTACCAATCACCGAACCGCCAAACGAAAAAATTCGTTCTCCTCGAAGCTGTCGAACCATGGAAAAACGGGCGAGTTTTACGGCGAGAGCTCAGTTTCAATTTACCATACCAAATATGGGGTTAACGAAAACTTTTTTTCGTTTTTTCTCGGCGAGTTTCAACTTTGGAGATTTATTGTGAGAAAACAGATAGAGATATTAAAAAAATAATTGCGAATTCGTTCGTTTCAGGTCAGAATTGGTCTATTCATCAAATAAAAATATTTCACTTGAGTGGCTCTTTAAGTGTTAATATTTTGTTATGATCCATCTTATAACAACTCCTTGCCATTTCTTGACGTTTCCGTGGACAAAAAATAACCTGGTTTCCTTACCATTGTCTATAGGAAACCAACTTTAGCGGCCTATATATACGCTGGGATTCATTTTGTGCCAAACAAATCAAATCAAAGTAGATGTTTAGATCAAGGTTGCTGGTTATAGACCAGGCGGAGAATAGGGGAATGGTCACTCGAGGGGGAAATTTACGAGATGAAGTGTATTTGGTCAATTCGAGGGTGCTGATTTCGAAAATCGATGTTATACGGGGATATATGTGGGCTATCTGCCTCATTTTCATGTTTTAAGTCTCGTTTTCATGTATCTAAACCGAATTAACGAGAAAACCGTTTTAAGCAGAGATAACAAACATCTAAAAGCAAATTAAGCATCTTTGGTGGGCGTGAATGTGGAAAATTGAATTTAGAACTGTTAAGGTGGGCAACAGCCTCGTTTTCATGATGACGAAATCGCGTAATCCTACAATTTCTATCTTTCGAGGGGCATCCTAACAGGCCAAAGTGCTTAAAAACCTACAGTTGTTACGGTCATCCTCTAAAAAGCTATGCAACGCTATTAACTGATTAATACTCTTGCTACTGCTATAAATACTGATACTAATACGATGTTATTACTTAAAATACCATAACCAATAAAAGATGTTTCAGTATAAATCACTCGGCTGTCATTGTAAAGCTTACATTGAAAAAGATTTTACATCGAGAGCATTGTGTACAGAGAACGGTAGTGTTTTTTGTTTCTCTTTAACTGGTTTTTAAGATTGCCAGTTTTATGTTTTTATACTAATGCAACAAGAGAATATCGTCCAGGTAATTGCTGCGACTCAAGCTTTTCGTGCAGAAGTTCGAAAGAGAAAAGGAGATTATAGATCTCAGCATCCTACCACCATGTAAAGAAAACCCCAGGCTTCATATTCTGCGTGCAAACTATGTCGCTATGATTTCAGGCAAGCTAATGGTTTGATGCTTCAGTTGGACGCCCCAGTAGATGGTGGTTGGAATGAAGCAGATCGGTTAGTCGGAGTGATAACTGTTACCCTGAAGATATCTCAGAGGTTTTCCTGAACAAAGTTGAAGTCAACAAAGAGCTTGAGGCTGTGAGTGTCAAATGCAGGGAGTGCGCAAACGATTTTGAAGAACTGTGAAACGTTGCGACTCTGTTTAGATGATCCGCTTGCATTTCCATCAGTGTCATTGATTAATTAGCAATAATCAGTAGCTATTAAAGCAGTTTTTATCGATAGTATTAGTATTAGTATTAGCATTGGTATTAGTATTGATTTTAGTATCAATCGACAGTATTAGTATTGCTATTAGTATTGGTATTGGTAGTTATCATCTGTGATATTAGTGTTGGTGTTGGTATGAGTATTAGTATTGGTATAAAAACATAAAACTGGCAATCTTGAGAAAACAGCTAAAGAGAAACAAAAAACACTACCGTTCTCTGTACACAATAATCTCGATGTAAAATCTTTTTCAATGTAAGCTTTACAATGACAGCCGAGTGATTTATACTAAAACATCTTTTATTGGTTATGGTATTTTAAGTAATAACATCGTATTAGTATCAGTATTTATAGCAGTAGCAAGAGTATTAATCAGTTAATAGCGTTGCATAGCTTTTTAGAGGATGACCGTAACAACTGTAGGTTTTTAAGCACTTTGGCCTGTTGGGATGCCCCTCGAAAGATAGAAATTGTAGGATTACGCGATTTCGTCATCATGAAAACGAGGCTGTTGCCCACCTTAACAGTTCTAAATTCAATTTTCCACATTCACGCCCACCAAAGATGCTTAATTTGCTTTTAGATGTTTGTTATCTCTGCTTAAAACTGTTTTCTCGTTAATTTGGTTTAGATACATGAAAACGAGACTTAAAACATGAAAATGAGGCAGATAGCCCCCATAAATCCCCGTATAACATCGATTTTCGAAATCAGCACCCTCGAATTGACCAAATACACTTCATCTCGTAAATTTCCCCCTCGAGTGACCATTCCCCTATTCTCCGCCTGGTCTATTATATTTAGATGTTTATTCTTTGATTCCTTCTCTTATCTTTTATAAAGTTTCTTAAGAAAAGGCTGGTTATGTTGATGTTTCCAACTTTCTATTAAATAGTCTAATTGCCATTACTCCTAGGGTTTTATTGATGCAAATTATTAGTCGATATCCTAACACAAACATTTCGGGGCATTCAAATCAGTATATCTTGTTGCGTTAGTTGTTGTGTTAGGTGCCCAGTAGACCCGCATCCAGGACTATATTTGCCTCTTTGTTAGATTTTTTGCTATTTCGTATTTATGAGTCTTTCTGCGGAATATAGAATGAACCAGGACGTCCTTGAAGTTTTAATGCCTTTTAAGTGCGAGCAAAGGAGGTGTGGTCCAAACATCTTTTAGAAATTTATCCTTGGTAATCAGGCTCCAATGTTTCTTCAAAATAGCTGCAACTTGAATACCTGTGTTATCAAATGGTAGAATAAAGGGGAGAAGTCTTGATGTTTTGTTAGTTGTTGTTTTAACCAACATAGAGGAAAAATGTGTGCGACCGCTGACCAGTCCGCCATTATGCGTCTGCACAGCTTTGCACGCTTGGAAAAGTCTCAAAGAGAAAAAAGAGGGTTGCTTTTTTCATTTCTCGCCCCCTGCCTGGGTCGTGTATATGATTTTCTCTCCAATGATTCGACAGTTATGCCAGAGCGTTAGAACAACTTTTGACACCACGAGGAGCTTTTGAAACCCTCCCCGATGATCTTCGTCGAGGGAATTAGGCGCGCGTGAATTGGCACCAATCTTCACTGAATTCAAGGAAATATTCAAATGGAAATTGCAAAAAAACTGCCGTTGGCCCTTCTGAGATTTTGCAGTGGTAGTTGGTTTAAGATGCACTCTCTCGAATAGAACAGGTGAGATATGTGGCAAAATTTGCATTCATATACATTTTCTTTGTTAGGCCCATGGTGGTCGACTTTGCCGCGGTGGTCTGTTATTGGCAACCAGCGGGGCAAATACACTTTTTATTCAACATTCAGACTAGATAGATGATCATGACTTGCTTTGATAATACAGTGAGATGATCTATTTTAAGATCCAAAATCCTCATACAGCCAACGCTTTTATTTACGATTTTATTAGGATATCTTTGACCGTTCTGTACTTTGGATAATTTTTAAAGCCATATTTGCAACCAAACTTTGGCATTATTTTTCTCAAAAACCAGAGGTGGCCCTTCCAAAATCTTTCCAGCACTCAAAAGCCACTTGTGTCTTCTTGTTAGATCATATAAGCTGGTATGCGCCAAAATTTGCAAACGTTGTGAAATTTAAGTTTTAGTCGAAGTACCTTGAGCGGCCTAAAATTTTGCTTGCTGCGGGAAAAGACGTTCTTCAACGCACCGCGCTCTGTCACGTGACTTACGCGCTCTTCGTTTTTGTTGTTTACACTGAACACTCAAATTATAAACATGGACAGTTAGAGTCTAGATAGACTTGACCTATTTAAATGAACTTTTAGAGGGCTAGCTAGCTATTCTGTATATTATTTGATCATTTATTTCTTGATCCATTCAATATACAAAGCTTGGTCTCTAGGTTGTATAATATTTCACTGCCAAACAAAGCTAATCAAGTGGCATCTTTTAAGGTTTTCCTTACAAATGTACTTTCCAAAAACTAAAGAAATAATATAGGCATGTATGGCTTGCCTTTAGTCTTGTTTGCTTGTCCTATACCCTAGGCCAGTCCAGTCTGGAAAGTTTCAATTTTGTTCAATGAAAATCCCTTGTGAGCGGTGAAAAATAATAAAGACAACAGTTATTTCCTTCAATAATTTTTTGCATTTATTCAATATATTCTTAAATATTTCATATACATACATATAATAGAATCTCTCAGTATTTTCAGTTGAACATTAAAAGGGTTATATTACATGAATTTTGAATTTTTCAATCTACTCTTTTTCTAGATATTGAGCAACATCAGAGCAGAGGAAAACAATCTGCCTGTAGTGTAGATTCATGTGTCCTGTGTGACCCAGCAGAGCCAGCTACCCAAGTCTCCTTGCAGTATTAAGGGTTATCTCCACACAATGGTAAAACTTGAGATCAATGGAACAGATATGGTGCACCAGCATTAGAGCAGAATCTTCTAAACTCTGATTTATTGTATATTGGGTTCGAGTCTTTGAAAATCCTGTTGAAACTGTCTCATCAATTGAATTTCCTTGGCCATATTGGAGTAGTTTGCCTGTTTATCCAGCAGCAATTCAAGTAATCCTGGCTGAAGAAGCATTTCACCATTGCAAGATCCGTTTATTTCACCCTGAAATGATGTTGAATGAACAATATGATGATGAACTAAAAATATTATCATGTCAGTTTGTTGTGTTTCTATTAATATATATTAATTTGCCAGCTACAAATATACTAGACTATCAAATTTTGAAACAATGCAAGAATTCCATCCACTAAAAAATTTCAGTTAGCATTCCTTCTCTTGAATTTTATAGAGAAGCCCCCCCCCATGATACTTGATTTAAGTACTTTAGTGTTTATGCTATTCTTGGATATAAGTTTAGCTTACCCTAAGTTTGCTTATTTACCAAGGCCATGAACTCTTTGAGTCACAGCTGAAAGACCTTTGAAGAGACTTGGAAAATTGGAAGCAAAGCATCAAAAAGGCACAATTTGCCAGTAAAATCTCTTCCAAATATCATTATTTACAAAAGTGTTGAGGGAGGCAGGGCTAGAGTGGTAAAGCCTAACTTACGTAGGCCTAGAACTTGATAAAAGCACAATAGGAATTGTGGTTACTATTATGTTAAATTTGTGTAAATGAGTTAAAGAGGATTTTAAACATAAGCATAACATAACATCATATTTACCTAACTCTGAAGCATTCGTTTTATGTTGTTGTTTTCTTGTCAGTCTTCTGCAGCACGGTTTGCAAACTACCTGATATTGTTGGTTTGATACCATTATAACACAGAATACAACTCGAATATCTTGGGATAACTGTGTATGTTTCAAAATCTTTTCTGCCCTTCCTCGAACACAAAAAGGCAATCAGTCTCACTTCTTTCTTTTTCCTGGTGTTGTTGTAGCGGCAGTCGCATAATTTGCCCAAAAAAGTGAAAACAGTTGCAGAGCAAACATTTTTTGTGATCGCTTTCAAATTCTCCACCGCCCGGCAGAATTGTGTGGAGTTGACGTCAATTTTTTTCGCGCGGGAACGAGCTGCCTCGCTTTCATTCGGCTAGGTAGAAGGCTGCGCAAGGCTGCGCGCGCATATTTTACATTTTTCCTCTATGTTGTTTTAACCTTGAATATTAATTCATGTTGAGTATGCTGTATAGCTTTGCTGAATTAGTTCGGAATATTGAACAGGTCGTGACCCCTCCGTAGAAGTTTGTCTCTCTTTTCGCGTAGTGCTTCTGCCAATTTTTAATTGTTTGTGATGATTCTCCTGTATCTTAGGGTTTGGCTGTATATTATTCCCTTCTTGCAGCTTTCACGTTGAAGGAATCATTGTGTAAGAGAGTGAATATATAATTTGGTTTAACATACAAGGTACTTTCCAGAAGACCTGGATCATTGAAATAAATCGTTGTACATTAGACAATGACCTCTCGGTAGTGAATTTTATAATGGGAAAGAAATAATCGGTTCAGGAAGTCCAGAAATTCAATGAGAGCCACCTCTCTGCTCTCCAAACTACGAAAATGTCATCGATAAATTGTTTTCAAATGAATGATAATTTGTTGTTTGGTACGTGGTTGAATATTTATTCTTCACAATAATGCATAGATGCATTAGCAAAGTTTTGAGCTAATTGGAAACCCATTGCAGTACCATGGTTTCGTTGGTAGTACTTATTGTCAAATTCAAAAAAGATTTTTTGTCAGAGCCAAGTTAAAAATTTGTTTGAGGTATCAGATTAGTATTGGTAAATTGCCATGGTAGTACTCCGAAGAGTGACAATAAAGCATTCAATGCCTCATCCTGAGGTATGTTTTGGTTGAGTGATTTGAAGTCGAAGGTGACAAAGTGGTCTCCACGGTTTGGCTCTTGGCAAAGGGTAAATATTATTTCTAAAAAGTAGTTGGTGCTTTTAATGTAGGATTGTATCTCTTTGACAAAAGGTTTAAAATCAAAATCTGGGTATTGAGATGAGGCCTGTTTTTGTGACTGGCAGCCAGCAATTACTTATCGGCCAGGACGGCTTGGTTTGTGAATTTTTGGTAGCATGTACAAAATGGATGTACTTGTATCAGAAGTGGAGGGAAAAACTAATGATAGTCACTATCAATAAAGCCTCTTGTCTCAAGGTGTGTTAGGAATGTTTCAATCTTCATTGCCAGCCTAGGAGTGGGTTCAGTCTCTACCTGTTCATATTGGAGTTGATTACCTAATTGGTTATGGGCTTCCACTATATAGAAATGAGTTGACAAGAGAACTATTTCAATATGCATAAAATAAGATATCTAGTCTCACAAAGTACATCGATTGATTTTCAAAATTCTACTTTTTCTCTTCTTCAAGTAAAATGAGATATCAAGAAAATTTGAAAAAAAAAATGAATTGGATTTTTAAAGCTTTTCGTTTTATATTATCAGAGTGTTAAAAATGCGCCAAATTCCATCAAAGAAAATCTAGATTTCAAAATGTTCCAGACTTTAGCCGTTTATCTCGTTTATTTCAAACCGGACAAACTATGGATAGCTTCCACCAAGCTTTATTGATTTCCCCGTTTTTTATTTTCTTTCTCTTTTGATGTTCTACTCCGAATCTTATACTCCAGTGGGTGTAAAACAAAAACATTTTGAAGTTAGTACCCTTCCGGTTGCTATCCAAATGTTCTGAAAGGATCAAAGACTGTTCTACTATTATAATTTAACTGCAATAAAGATGAAATCCCGAAAGACCCAAGCTTATAAATCCCATTTTACTCCTACACAGTTGAATTTGTTTCTAAGGCATTTAGCGAATCAACCAACATAAATACTTTATCTTCTGGTAGCACTGTCATATGATGATTGCTTTAATGCAGGTCTCGCTTCCTGCTTAGGTACTCTGGACTTTATAAAATCCATTCAATTTACTGCATGTTTCAGAATAAAGTCCAAAAAATATCTTCACACGTATCACCTTCCCAACAATATAATCAGTAAATCTTCCCAAGTTGGCACATTTCCTAAAAATGAATTTGTTTCTTGATTAGTATGTGAAACAACTCTAAACGCGTTACAAGCAAGTTACCGTGCATTCTCCTTTTCATTCCTCTCTCGTCAAAGTGCCCCTTCTCTATAAGCTCCCCCTTTTGTTTACAATGGTTGTTTATCTCCTTTCTGTAGCCTTTTTACACCCCTCAAACTTTATGTAGAGCAAAAATATTTAAAGACAGTTGATTTTGAGCTTTCACTTGATGAATAGTAAATTAGGCACTGCTTATAACGTCGTTCTAACTAAGTTATACTTACTTTTGTTTTACTTTAGTGTAGGAAAAATGGCAATGATTTGAGATGAATATTCAGCCCCCTCTCGATCTTATTAGCTTCCCTTAACTATGCTTAATTTTTACAGAGAAAAATTGACGGTAGCTAATCTCTCTGAAATTTCAATCATAAAGAAATATGACTGAGGTGAGATCACTCCCTAAAAATCTTGCATGAGTGGAACGCCCCTTGTTAAGGTAGATTTGATATAAATCATTACAATTTCTTTATCTCAGCGTCCACTATTCCTCATTAATGGTTGCAATGAATTTATTTAAGGAATGGACAAACCTCTCAAGGTTCATACTGGTAGCTGTCCCGCAAATAGGCCAGCATACAGCTACTATCATAGAGGTTTGTCAGTTCATTCGAAAAACTTGTGCGAAAACACCCAATTCCCTGTGTTTTCTTCCCCCCAAAAGACTACTTTTTCGAATTTCATGCGACAAGTAAAACCAAAGTTGCTAGAAAAATTGGGCAGCAGTACACTGGCCCGGATTGCTAGCACAAAAACATTATTTACTGTCGGTGATTGGACAGAAAAACACATTTTTTTCCGAGCCAATTGCACCTGTCAAACAGTCATCGGCAAAGGGACCCTCTCTCTGGAATCAAAATAGATTTAAAAGGAAAGATGTTTGGTGCATTCAGAAACTATTTTTGTAGAGGTAGAGGTATTACCAATCGGGTACTTCCGTGAAAACAACTACATACTCGGTTCAAGATTACGATTTGCCCCTTCACCGTCGACCGTGGAAGAATAAGTACCGAAGCTGTGGTGGGTAGGGTGGGACTTTCAAGAAGAAACACGAACGGCTCGGCTGCTATTTTATTGATGTAACTAATCAGAATCTATCTAAATATCAACACGTTGGCAACAAACCCCCCAGGAGCAAGTAAGCGAGCTTCATTGCCCATTAACCGCGAGTAAATTGAATTTAATCGCCATTTAATTCTAGAGGGACATAACTCTCTAGATTTAAGGTTTCCTAGATGTATGCGTTTCTCAAAAAAACTATATACTTACTTTGTGGTTGGTTGATTATCAGGAAAGAACTCTATAAATTGCCGTGCGGGAGTACAATCTCTATGACTACCACCTTCTAGATGAAATTCACTGAAAGTGAAAGTGACGTTTTTCTTCTGGGCAAAGTTGAGAATATAGAAGCAAGTGAAGTCTTCTTTTAGTTGATCTGAATTGCCGTTGGAGCATTTTTCTTCCAAATACGCAGGCTTCGTAATGTTACCTTCGCTTCGAGTGAGCATAGGAGTTTCTGTGCAACCTGGAAAGAAAATATGTTAGTGATATCAATATGTCAATCATTCACCAAAGAGTACGTCGGTGCCTTCCTACGGTGGCTTCAAAGCCTTCATCGGTTGCAATACATTCACTGAAATTCAAACCTACTATAATTCCTTCGCATCCGGATAATTTCCAGCCCATACCGTGTATGTTTTTGCAGCTATGAAAACTTATCTTTGTGCTCAGCAAGGACGTCATGGCCAAAATACGGAGCAAAAGTGCTGATTTCAGGACAGGTTTAAGTAAGACCTAACCTAAAATAAGGGTCCCATGACTTCTCTGTGATAAGACTTGATCAATATTTTTTTGAGAAACCATTGCGCCCCTCTTTGAATCCAAAAATGAATCGTTCGAGTTTCTTCTATTTAAAATGAAGCAATTGATCATCTTTTCAAATCATACCGTTTTTTGAATAATTTTCATTTCCTTCCAATTAGGAAGACGTTTAAGTAAACAGGGTTTCAATCAGTATAACTTTGTACCGTTTCCGTTTGGAAACAAGTGTAAGGTAAACGGGGCCTTAATGTCAGCTATGTCTCAAATATTTCAAAGTCAATTCGAAAGAAGTTTTAATGCGTGAAGGCATGTCAATGCAGATTGATATCTTAATTAAAGTGAGAGCATAATCTTGAGATTTGAGACATTTTCAATACTGTCAAAGATGATTAAACTCACCAAGGAGGGAGCAAGTCCCATCTCCATCATCGAAATACCCTTTCTGTCATTTGCATGGGTAAGGATTGCATTTATTAATATCTCTGTTGCATTGCTGCCGTTCGTTGCATTTTCCACATGATTTACCCAACTATTGAAATAAATACAGATTTGATGTTATTTTTTCAAGTGTACGTTTTTTTAAGTGCACTTTTTTTCTTTAATACAGTACTTTATATAAAAGTAGTGCCCGAATCAACAAAAAGCTAAAAAATATTCAGCACTAATTGTATGATGGCAAAGTCTATTTTTTCTATGACAACCTCTCTTAAAATGATTTTTCAAAACATTTGTTGACATAAGACACGTAATACAAATTCAACTCAAATTTTGCAGAGAAAATCTTCAAGTACTGGAGTCATTTGAGATTTTCTTATAAAAAAGAAAGTAAACGAAAAATCAGTTTAAAAATCAACTTAGAAAATCAAGGAGCAGCAGCCTCAATTTCTACTATATCTTAGAAGTACATGTTAGAAGTATGCAAATAAATTTTGCTTCTGATTCAAGAGAAATTAGCCTTGCCTTCAAATATTTCTATAAATAGAATGGAACAGTTACTGATGAAGATTTTATCGAAACGTTTAAGACAAGCATGGTTTATTTTTGAATTTATCTATAAGAATTTTATAAACTTAGTTAGGCTCTCGTATTATTCTATAAAAAAAGGGTCTTCAGGGGCCCCTCCAACTTCAAAAAGTGGATTACGATCACCCCTAGTGAAACCATCAGATTTATCATGAATTTTGAGTAATGGCAATTCCAATAGAACGCTAATTGCTAGCCTGAATGCAAACTTCACAAAAAGGGAAATGTAAGTTTTCGACTGAGTTTATAGGTATGAAAGTAAAATGTAAAACCAACCAAGAAGAGCTAATCAATCCCTTCTGTCTCCGTTTCAATTCAACAATTAAAATAGACAGGCCCAGAAAAAATTAGTAAGTGGTTAACAAGCCCTTTGTTTTATCCATTATCACTAAAACTAATAAAACAAACTGATAAAGTGATCTCACCCCATTTACAGAAGTAAAAAAGCATTATCCTAGTGGAAGGCCCATAGGAAAAAATTATTCAAATAATGAGATTAGCTGAGCTTGTTTTATTTTCTCTAGTCTCCAGTCTTCGATCTTCAGTCTCAAGTCTCAAGTCTCAAGTCTCAAGTCTCAAGTCTCAAGTCTCTAGTCTCCAGTCTCCAGTCTCCAGTCCCCAGTCCCCAGTCCCCAGTTTCCAGTCTCCAGTCTCAGGTCTCCAGTCACCAGTCTCCAGTCTCAAGTCTCAAGTCTCAAGTCTCTAGTCTCCAGTCTCAAGTCTCCAGTCCCCAGTCCCCAGTCCCCAGTTTCCAGTCTCCAGTCTCAGGTCTCCAGTCACCAGTCTCCAGTCTCAAGTCTCAAGTCTCCAGTCTCCAGTCCCCAGTCCCCAGTTTCCATTCGCCAGTCTCAAGTCTCAAGTCTCAAGTCTCCAGTCACCAGTCACCAGTCACCAGTCTCCAGTCTCAAGTCTCAAGTCTCAAGTCTCTAGTCTCCAGTCTCCAGTCCCCAGTCCCCAGTTTCCATTCGCCAGTCTTCAGTCTCTTGCCTCAAGTCTCAAGTCTCAAGTCTCTAGTCTCCAGTCTCCAGTTTCCATTCCCCAGTTTCCGATCCCCAGTCTCAAGTCTCAAGTCTCAAGTCTCCAGTCTCCAGTCTCTAGTCTTTAGTCCCCATTCTCCAGTCCTTAATATCCAGTCCCCATTCTCCAGTCTCCAGTCTTCAGTCTCCAATCTTCAGTCTTCAGTCTCCAGTCCCCAGTCCCCAGTCCCACAGTCCCCAGTCTCCAATATCCAGTCTCCAATCCCCAGTCCCCACTCTCCAGTCTCCAGTCTCTAGTCTCAAGTCCCCATTCTCCAGTCTCCAATATCCAATCTCCAGTCTCAATTCTGCAGTCTCTATGTTTTAAAGATAGTCTTTTTCTTGTTTGAAACAACGCTTTGAAAACTCATAAGTGTATATATGATATATAAAACGCCAATCAAGTGTGATGATGTAATTTACTTTGATCATGAGCGAGTGCAATTTCAAAATAGCTCTGCAAACAGCGGAACATATCATTTGCTACATGTGCAAGATAAACAATAGAAAGGGACGTCAGTAATAAATACTAAAACAATATGGCTGTATTTGCATAAATTTAACGCAGGCGGGTGTACGATTTGACAAAGGATTTCGGAACCAAAAACCTTTTCTTTGGTTCTTGTGCGGCAGTCGAGGGAATCTAGGTTGAGTAGATTCACAGATGCAAATCAAATACCATTTTGACAGTGAGGCGAACTCTGAGCGATCTATGATTCGTATCAACTACCGCACAGATCTAACTCAATTCAATGAAGCCTAGAAAGCAGAATTTAATTCATCCAGAAGCTGGCACTCTGAAACGCAACTAACTTTTGGGATTGCTTTCAAAATATGTCAATATAAATCTTCTTATGTGAAGGAATTCCCATTATTTCAACGGAGAAGAACACAAGACAAGTTAAGATGGAAAACATATTCAAGGAATTCTGAAATAAAATAATTTTCGAATGAATGGCCCCACTGAGAAAAATTATTTTTCGCCAAAGTTGACTGCCATCTGTAGATCCAAGGGACATTGGGGATTAGGGTCCTATATTGAGTCCTGTAACGAACAGCACAATTAGCAGTAATAACACTTATCTCCCATTTCTCACTGACGCTCTATACACTAATCATATATAAACCGTGTAATCATGTATTGCCCCCCACTCAAATTCAATGTAATGAAATCAGCATAACTGGCACTTGCCCATTTCTCTCTGACTTTTGCTCGATCTAGCCATCTTGAACTAAATCCCTTTGCAAATAAAAACCTCGCACTCTTTTCGGCTTTGAAAAGTTCGCATTTAGCATAGTTGTCATTTGTGCCTATTGGTTTGAAATTGAAGCCATCGCATGACGCTTCACGAAAACACTTGTCTTCACACTGCAATGCCGTGTACACCGATGGTGTTGATATTATAATTGATGTCATGCGTGAATTGGTTGTTACTTCGTCGCATTCATCATGCTGCGTCAAAACACGTTTGAGCAGGCAGAGGTGGATGAAGAGAAGTAGTTTTCTTTCTTTTTTTAGTTGATTCATGGCTCTTGATTCAAAAATCTTTGGCGAGCTTCAGCTCGTTCATAAAACGTAATTGCAGACGCTTCAAATAAAGTCGTACATAAAAGCTCAGATATGCTTAAGGTTGTTTAGACACCTTGAAATCCTTCGGATTGATTGATGATTCAAGAAGAGAATTCACTTTTCGAATTTGTGAATTTGCCGTAAATTTAATGAATTTGAATTTCAAGTTGAATTTGCAATGGATTTTCTTGAATTTGTTGTGAATTTGTTGTGAATTTGCGGTGAATTCGCTGTTAGTTTGCCGTAAATTTGTTGTATTTGCTATGAAATTTCCTTAGAATTTTTAAAACTTGACAAGATTCTTTGATAAGCTCTAAATATTCCACTCCTTCTCTCTGCTTTATAAGTTTGTTAACAGTCAGGTATTAATCAGTTGCTTATAAGCATTTGGATGTTACATCAAAATCTTCTTTCCAAAGCAGTTGGATCCTCAAAGCATTTACAAAGCATTTACAAAGCAGTTAGACTTGATGGTACAGACTTCAATCCAGAGAGATCACACATGAAAGCCGTAATCTTTTTTCGGTGATCCGTCTTATTTATAGAGCAGTATTGAGTAGTTTATCATTTGGAAATCCTTGCAATAAAATATTGACAGTTAAAATTATTTGTTCCTTTAATCATGAATTGCGCCTGTTAAATTAAGATTTTCCCATCTCAGTTTCTAAACCAAACTTTACCTTCTTGCCCTATCAGACTGTAAAAGAGTAATAGTTCAAATCAATACCAAATCAAAGAGCAGATGTATTTCCAAAATATATCTTCTCTACAAAGTAGAGTCCCAAACAACTTAAGTCCTCAGAATATATTTCGACAATTAAACTTTATATTAGGCGCGTGAAATGTGAAAGCTTTGTAAATAATGATTCTTTTCATGACCTGAACGTGTTTTAAAACCGCTCAAATTTATACTAAGCTTTTATTTCCAACTATGACGTGAGCAAGTATTTTCAATTTGGCACCAAAACCTCGCTTATGCGTTACAAGAAGAGATCGCAAATCGGTCTGAGACTTTTGGCCTAAGTTCATTATCAAGAAAGAGGCACCATTTTGTTACTAGGTGTCTCAATATAGATATTCGGAACCTAAGTGTTGATCACGGTTTTTCAAATCTATGATCTCTTCAGTTTCAGCATGCTTTAGTATTGTTATCTTAGTTCCACATTTTGCCTGATTTAGAAACTCTGTTTTAAAAACTAGGCTGAACCTTCAGCGAGGGACAAGACATGAGTTACTTGTCCCTCAACTAAGATATTTCCATGTCTACCCTTCAAGAGAAGTATCCAAGGCCGAAGTTGTTTAACGTGCAAATGGGTCACACAGACAACAGAGCGCCGAAGAGAAGCAAAACAAGTTGTCTTGATATCAACTTTTACCCATCTAGTCAACTCTACTGAACTAAATTACAATACAAGATCTACAGGTTATATACAAAATGAGGGTAAATCGATACATAAAATGACGTAGCCTGTGGTCAGGAAAGGACAGCAAGTAAGGAAAGGTCAGTATGCAGTAAAATGCTGAGTGTGATATTAGAGATTGGGTGAGTTCTGGCGTTAATTGTAAACCTATAGAACATTACCAAAGATGGATAGATGACGCGAGGTTCTCTGAGAAACGAGGAACATGATATGAAAATAACAGAGTGACTAAGTCAGGCTATGATGAAGTGAACTTTGAGAAGCAAAAAATCAAGAAAGAAATTTATAAGAGCAAATCAATGAGCAGGGAGATGTAAGCCTAAGAACTGATTGAAGAATGTCTAAATCCACTACAAACACACAATGAATTATGAATAAAATTCATATATCCACTCGTTAGAAAAGTGATCCTGTATTGTTCTGAAAACAATATCTATTGTCTCTGTCTTTGTTTACTTAGAAACTTTACTTTAGAGTGGCATCATGGAGTGGAAAGGATTGGATTGATCTGTAGTGACGTCATTTTGCCCGTTTTGAAAAGAGTGCTGGGAGCCGGTTACCACAAATATGATGAATACCTAGTGGACATAATGAAATCACTGTTTGCAAAGTACTTCTGTCCCTTAAGACATATCAAGTGAGTCCTAACCTAAAATTAGGGTTCCATGACTTCTTCATCATAAGCCTTGGCCTGACGTTTTTGATCTCATTTTAGACAGAAATCAAGTATGCAGAGTATTGTTCAGGACTGTCGACTTATAGGAATGGTTTACACTATACCGTTTCTAAACCACAACAGTACAAAAACACATCGGTTTGACTTAAATTTTTTTTGTAAACATAATGAGATGAAAATTATTCCGAAAACAGTATGATGTGAAAATGGTATGAGTCGTTTCAGCATTAATGGGCGAAAACTGAAGGATTCTATGCTGCTTCGATAAACCATTAGGCCCCTCTTTAAATCCAAAATGAATCCTTTGGGTTTCGTCCGTTTAAAATGAAGCAATTGATGATCTTTTCAAATCTTACAATTTTTGGAATGATTTTCATTTCCTTCCAATTAGAAAGACGTGTTTGTAAACAGAAGGCCAAACAGTATGACTTAAAACCGTTTTCGTTTGGAAACAAGTGTGATGTAAACGGGGCCTTAATGTCGGCTGTGTCCCAAATATTTCAAAGTCAATTTACATTAACGAGGGAATATAACCAATGATAAACAAAATTTATGAACTTATTTTGGAAATATGATTATTCCACTATTTTCATATCATTAGGATATATCACTAGCATCGATTTCTATCGAAAAAATACAAGAAATGCTTGATACTGCAGAAGACTCTAAATTGAAAAACTTAGAAAAAAATGAAATTTTGCAGATGCATTTTGACAGAGCCAAGAAATAATGAGATAATCAAATAGAATGAAAATACAACTATCTAGGAGACTTTCATAGAAAGTTATACAAAATTTCGTTGGGACAAACCAATTAGTAACGATCAAAATTCTTTAAAAGTGATGATTAAGGAAATAAGATTTTTAGTAAACCAACTGCCATTTAGAGAAAAAAGTCTAAAGATAGGCATGCGTTATATAAAAATAATATTTAAAGAGTGGAAAAAACCATATACCAGATTCTAAACATTTAACATTGATCAAACAGAAAAACAGATTCCAAACTTAATATTTAAAGAGTGGAAAAAACTGATAAATCAAAATATGATAACTACTATTGAAAGTGATATGAGCAAAATTGATAAAATAAAAAGGGGGTTTATCAAACACAATTCATTTAAAACTGGAATTAAACATGACTGAGTTGAAGGCGAATTTCAAAGGAAAACATGAAAATGCTTTATGCAGAAGGTGAGGAAAACATGATCAGTACTGAGAACACTTGTGGGAATGCTCCTATTTTCAAAATAATCATTTACCAAAACCAAATAACATGTCAGGAAATAATCCAGAAGTACTTGGTAAAAAAAACACATGCGTGGAACAATTTTGATCGATTAATTTCTGAAAAAAAAAACAATTAAGTTCCAAAACCCGTGTTACAAATCTCACTGCACTTGCACAAATTATTTGGTACCTAATAATTTTTCAACGAAATTTGAAAATTCGATACGATATGCATTTGCTACTATTCCTAACTTTAATGGTTGAAAGACACGGAGCCAGAAGCAGACATTTTTTTCTCTTGTAACATTTGAATACCTAAAACTAACAAATAAACTTATTACAATGAGATAAATACGCAGTTGGGAACAATTGTAACGGAAGTCCATACATGATGATACAATGATATGCCCGGCGTAAGCTGTTCATAGTTGGTACGGTGTGAGTAAAACCAGAAGGTCTAGAGCTTAGCCAAGGAAATTTGTGAAATCTAGATTCTCTCAGATACAATTTGGTCCCTTTTTTTAATCAGAATTTACGTAAAGATGGACGGGGATTTACTGTAAAAAGCTAACGTCTTATGGAGCAAAATTTTTTTAGAGTGACTTAGCCCAAAATTTGGTCCGGCCAAAGCTGCACCGACCGGACCGGTTCCGCCGGTCCTGAATGAGTTGTATGGTTACAAATAAGCCAGTTTGAAAATACCAATGGGATGTATGGTGCTAAAAACTTTTTTCAAAGCTGTAAAGAAAATATTGTGCAGCTCTAAGGTTTTTATTCATGCTTTTATAACAGCAATAGGCCATTCAACAGGAATCTAGTCAATCTAGAAGCGTCGAGCTTAAAAATTGCTTGCCTACAGTAGCCCTCCCGCATTAACTATGCTTACTGCCAAAGAAGGCTCAAGGTACTATAATAGACTAACCGACAAAGACCCAAACGTAATATTGAAAAGTTTCATCTTAAGAAGGTTTTGATTAAATCAGAATGGAATTCGATTGGAAAGTAATTCGTATTTCATAAAGTAAGTTATTGAATACTTTGGGTGGCAGCTCGGAAAAACGCAAGAGGGTTATTTTAGCATTTTACTCTAAACATCTCAGACGAGGAAAATGTGCAGTTGTAACTTTTCCTTCATAATACTGTACCAATCTATTCGTGCATAATATAAGCCAACATAAACCAAATGCCACTCTAAGAAGTACTATTGAGTCAATTACTCATTGCCGAATTTAGATTTCATCGTCTACTTGATTCAACTTACAGAATCTCTCCGACTCTATAAAATCCATTCAATTTGTTTCCTTGTAGAGTGCTAAATGGTTCGGAAACTACCTTCACAGCTATCACCTTCCCAATCAGATGAATAGAAAAGCTTCCAATGTTGCCGCATTCCCTAGAAATAAATTTTTCATAATCAGGGTTAGATTGTAGAGTTAAAATCATAAACTTGCGTTTTAGGCTTGAGAGCGTTTAAGACAAAGCAAACCAGAAAAATGAGATTAACTATTTAGCTCACAATACACCTTGTCAAGCACAAAGGAAACGTTAATTCATCAAAGTATTGAAATGCCTATGTCTCAGATGTATTCATGATAGGAACAGTGTCGTATTTGGAAGGGAGCAGCAACTTCATCGCTATTAGCTACTTTTGGAAAGAAGATATTTCTATGTAAACCATGTAATAGAAGCTACCAAAAGGAAAAGATTTGGTCAAGAAGAATTTGAACAATTTTTAACCTATTCATCTAAACTAGGAAAGGAAATTAATTTAGTAGAAGGGTTTCAGTTCCAATTCATATATTCTTAAACACTCTTACTCTTGTTAGGAGTCTCAAATCTCAAATAAATTGGGCAAGAGGCCATAGCCCCTCACCTCGTGCTTTATTTGTCTAAGAAGGGCCCCACAAAAGTAAAAAAAAGAAACACAAATAACGGCTAACTTTGCTATTCTCAGGGCTTTTAGATGTGGGCTTAGAGGTCTTTTGCCCTGGGCCCCTAACAGCTCTACACTCATTTCTTATAAAAAACCATATTAAAACATAGTGCCATATTAACTCCTCAACCCAGAAAGTTTCTTGACCCAAAAATATATGTTTCCATAACTTTGAGTCGATCTGAAGAATTTGAGGTTTGACCATGTAGACTTTTATCCCATACCACGTGATTTCAGAAAAAGCATAAGATGAAATATACGTTACAATCTCGTTCTAATGAATGGCATGGAGCATTTAACGCCTTTTTTGTAAAGACAACATAAAAAGTTTCCTACTTTTGAAAATCGCGCCCTAAGTTGTCTTATAAATGGTTTCTTATAAAGGAATACGTACCCTGCTAAAATCTTAAACAATCTAAATACTTACTTGGTATGCAGTTGCTCATCATGATAGAACTCTACATACAGACGTGCCGGGCTGCAATCATCAGCATGAGCACCTGTTAGGACAAATTCACTGAAGTGGATAGTTACGTTTTTTTCAACGGCATGTTGGATGACATAAAAGCAAGTGAATTGTATATCTGAAGGTATTGGACCACTGTTCACAAGATATGTTGGTGTCGAAATGTTGCCTTGGCTTTGAGTAAGCAGTGCATTATCCGTGCAACCTTGAAAAGATATTTTAGGTATGTCATTAAAAGTAAGTAATTAATTATCATTGGTAGGGTGAGTGGTCGAGTAGCTTAAGTGGCTTGCTCTGTGCAGCTTTGTTTGAATGGTCGTATAGGGTCAAAATCTGGATTGGTGATCTTAGGGGTGTTGACTATGCAACTCATTCCACCATCCTCCGAAATAGAGAGTTCCCGTACCTCTGCTGTAAATAAGGCATTTGGCCTTTCGCAGACAAGCAAGCTAAACATTGATTTACTTATTCGCCATCTAAACCTCAGGTGTAATCCCCTTGCATAGGGGTTTATTTTCGGGTTATGGGTATGTCAAATAGCTACCAAACGACTCAGATTGGGGAAAATACACTATCATTATCTTCCTACATTGGTTTTAGGGGTTAGGGCATAGGCACTCCTGGAGAATATTGAAGACATTTTTATCTGTCCAAAATATATCTAAATCAAAGCTTTATTAGCTATCAGCTTAAATATGCACTGGAGAAGCAAAGTGAGTTTGGATTCGTCATTAACATATACACACTATATACACTAAAAAGTCTGTTTCTTGGTTTACCCACAGTGGTCAATGCATTAGAATAGAGTGATAAATCTCCTGATGAGTGAGATTGTTGAGGTAAACAGTTAAGTTGTTTCAGCCTTGTCTCCTTAATATTATGTATTATACATTCATACGCATCATATATATCTCTTGGTATTTCAAGGCTGCAGTGAGGCAAGAAGGGAAATTGAATTTAGCTAATATTTACCAAAAATACGTAAGAAGCATCTTATACTTTGAGGGAGAGTTTCGATGCTTCAAGGTTACTTTATCATTAAGAAAAACAGGGTAAGTAATCTCGATGCCCCCCCCCCCCCCCTGCTCGTATTTTGCTGCAGAAATGTCAATTATCATATATGAGAAAAATAAAATGTAAGTACAAGTTATTTGTGTTTATTGGAAAAATGGATTTACCAAAATATAACTTGTCCTACAACGCACGCGATCTTTTGAAGAAGATAGCGCTAAATGTTAGTAAAAGAAAAATAACAATAATATCGCAAGTGATAACAAAACAGACCATAATTTCAGTTCAAGTCATAGCCCTTATATCAAGTGATATAACAAGTCGTTGCCACAAATATGCTAACTTAAACTCACCGGGATAGCAAGTCTCGTTTCCATCATCCATGTATCCTTTTCTGCATTTGCATGGGTAAGGATTGCATTTATCAATATCCCTGCTGCATTGCTGCCGTTCGTTGCATTTTCCGCATGATTTTCCCAACTATTGAATGAAATACAGATCATGATATTGTGAATAATGATGGCTAATGATTATGACATATCAGGCTCTCCACATTATAAACTGTATTCCAAGAGTTAAGTTTGCTTGACTAGATGCAATTTATTAGAAAGAGCATCAATCTCCCTGCTGCATTGCCGCCGTTCGTTGCATTTTCCATATGATTTTTCCAACAATTGGAAGAAATACAAATCACAAAAAAATGATATTTAAAGAGCAATGCTGGTCATAAGATCGAAACGTGAATATGTTGTTTGCATGTTGATTGTTAATAAAAGAGCTCTAAACTCATTAGCTCTCTTGACCGAATACTTTGTAATTTCAAATTATATCAGGCAGAAGACTATTAAGTGTAAAGAAGAAATCCATTTGACTCCTCAACAGTCGGCTACAGACCGGTTTCGCCCAATTTAACCGGTCTGTAGCCGACTGTAGAGGAGTCAAGTGGTTTTCTTCTTTACTCTCTATTCGCTGCTCACTAGTGGGATAGTGCACAATCCGCCATTGCTCAAGCACTGTATGCCGGTGCGACTTTGGTAGTACTCTCTCTTTAAAGAGATTGTGTTCGCATCTAATGCGCATGCGTTCTTCCATACTAGAAGACTATTACTTTCTAGCTTATAGTTCCACATCCTAGCTTTACGAGAGCAGCGGCATTCTGTTCGGGTTTTCAGGGTATTCAGAGAATATCCTAGCGTTTCATTTTTATACTTTCAATCATAATCATATTGGTTTTTAATCATTTGAAAATGATATTTATAAAGTTTATTCATAACTCCTTATTTTGCAAAAGTCGTTGCCGTCAAATAAGCGTTCTTGAACCCATATCGTGTTTTGCAGTTGTTCTTCAAATTAAGGGCTTTGGGTCACAGCTAATACTGCTTTTTGGTTGATTGATGGTAAATGAGAATTATACTCTAGTCCATGTCTTCGCCTTTGAGTAATTTCCAAATTTGGTATTTCCGGTAAGCCCCAGGCTTAACAGGCTGCTACTTTAAATTGGAGCTCACGTGTGCTCTTGTATTGAACATGCGACGAAAGAACGAACTGCAATGCGAGGTGATCTCGAACCCGCGTTTTTGCGGACATAGACGAGCGCGCTTGCCTTAAACCCAGTGGTGGCATATTTCAATTGCAGTAGCCTGCTCTGGTATGGTCTAACTACCCTTTTCAGACTATGCCTTATGAATCAATGTCAGTATCAAATGGCTCTGAAAAGGAATTCAATCCGAAACACGAATAAATGCCTCACCGTCCATAAGCCTGGAGTTTTGAACACATCAAGATTAATGTGCAACTTTATTGTCCTGGTTTAGGACAGTGGTTAGCGCACTCGCCTGTGTCCGCAAATACCCGGGTTTGAGACCCTATGGAGGTATATTTTCTAATTGCAGTAGCCTGCTCTTGTATAATTTAATTAGGCCTACCCGTGTTAGACCAGGCCTTATGAATAAATGCGAATTTAAAGTATGGTTTTTGATAAAAAGTACTTAACATTGAATGTAAAGAACTATTGAAATGATGTCCTAATATATTAAATTTCAATTTTATCTGATCGAAGCTTTTAGCTTAATTTGAACGGCGTCAAATTTTTGCCATTCCAGCTGCTTATCAAAGTTCTAACTTCTTAAGTAAACTGAGTAAACACATTTGGTCTTATCAAGGCTGTTTCTGACACACTGTCTAACATTTTAGTCACCACTTATAATGACAAGCCTTTGATATTTATAAGGACATGGTTGCAAAAACATTCTGTCTCATCTAGGTTGTTTCTGACACAATATTTGACATGATAGTCACCACTTATCATGACAAGTCTTTGATATTTGATAGGACATGTTTGCAAAAACATTCTGTCTCATCTAGGTTGTTTCTGACACAATATTTGACATGATAGTCACCACTTATCATGACAAGCCTTTGATATTTAGTAGGGTAATGTTACGAGAAAGAGCCGTCTCCCATCATCAGGCAATGAGAAGTGTCGTTTCTTCCCTAACCGACCTTTCCATTGATAGGGAAGGAAGCACGTTTCAAATTTCCTGATGATGGGAGACGGATCTTTCCCAGAGCGTTGCCCTATTAAATATCAAAGGCTTGTCATAATAAGTGGTGACTATCATGTCGAATACTGTTTCTGAATTAAACACATTGCCACAAAAGGGGTAAGGTCAAAACGAAGATGAAGAATTCGGGGTATTTGTATTTGGTTTTCTTTTTCATTTAAAGAGCCCTCAAGTGATGAAATATATCTCCTCTTGCGGTGCATTTATATGCAAACATGGGGGGGCACCAGGGACCTATATTGAGTCCTGTAAAAAAACAGCACAATTAGCAGTAATAGCACTTCTATCCATTTTCATTAAACTTCTTTAACACTTCTACACAATTAGCAGTAATAACACATTTATCCATTTCTCACCAACGCTCAATACACTAACCATATATAAGCCGTGTAATCATGTATTGCCCCCACACAAATTCAATGTAATGAAATCAGCATAACTGGCACTTACCCATTTCTCTCTGATTTTTGTTCGGTCTACCCACCTTGAGCTAAATCCCTTTGCAAATGAAAATCTCACACTCTTTTTGGCATTAAAAAGTTCACATTTAGCATACTGGTCATTTTTCTCCATTGGTTTAAAATTGTAGCCATCGCATGACGCCTTACGAAAGCACTTGTCTTCGCACTGCAATGCCGTGTACACTGATGGCGTTGATATTATAATTGATGACATGCGTGAATCGGCTGTTGCTCCATCGCATTCGTCATGCAGTGTTAAGACACGCTTGAGCAGGTATAGCTGGATAAAGAAAAGTAGTTTGCCATTCATGACTCTTGATTCAAAAGACTTTGGTAAGGTGCAGATCGTTCTTAAAACGAAATGCAGACGCTTCCAACGAAGGCATACATCAAAACTCAAATACACTTAAGATTTTTGAAATCCTTCGGATATGATTTAAGAAAAGAATTCACTTTTCGAATTTGCGAATTTTCCGTCTATTTCATGAATTGGAATTTCAAGTTGAATTTGCAGTGGATTTTCTTGACTTTGCTGTGAATTTGCGGTGAATTTGCTGTAAGTTTGCCTCGAGTTTGTTGTATCTGCTGTGAACTTGTTGAATTTCCTTAGAGTTTTCAAAACCTAACAAGATTCTTTAATAAGCTCCAAATATTTCACTCCTTCTCTCTGAGAGATCACACATGAAAGACGAAATCTTTTTTTCAGTGATCCATCTTATCTATAGAGCAGTATTGAGTAGTTTATAATTATTAAGCGGTATGGGAAATCCTTGCAATGAAATATTGACAGTTAAAATCATTTGTTCCTTTAATCCTGAATTGCGCCTGGTAAATAAAGATTTTTAGATGTCAGTGTCTGAACCAATCTTTACCTTCCTGCTGTATTAAACTGTAAAAGAGTAATAGTTAAAATCAATACCAAATCAAAGAACAGATGTATTTCAGAAATATATTTCTTTATAAAGTAGAGTTCCAAACAACGTAAGTCCTCAGAATGTATTTTGACAATTAATCTTTATATTAGGTGCGTGAAATTTGAAAGCTTTGTAAATAATGATTCTTTTCATGGCCTAAACGCGTTTTCAAACCGCTCAAATTTACTAAGTTTTTATTTCCAACTATGACGTGAGCAAGTGTTTTTAATTGGGCACCAAAACCTTGCTTATGCATCAAAGGAAGAGATTGCGAATTGGTACTGAAACTATTGGCCTAAGTTTATTATCAAGAAAGAGGCATCATTTTGTTGCTAGTGTCTCAATATATTTGGAACCTAAGTGTAGATCACAGTCTTTCAAATCCATGATTTTTTTTAGTTTCAGCATGCTTTAGCGTCGTTATCTTAGTTCCACATTTTGCCTGATTTAGAAACTCTATTTTAAAAACTAGGTTGAACCTTTAGCGAGGGACAACACATGAGTTACTTGTCCCTCAACTAAGATATTTTCATGTCTACCCTTCAAGAGAAGTATCCAACGCCGAAGTTGTTTAACGTGCAAATGGGTCACACAGAGAACAGAGCGCCAGAGAGAAGCAAGACAAGTTGTCTTGATATCAACTTTTACACATTAAGTCAACTCTACTAAACTAAATTACAATACAAGATCGACAGGTTATGTACAAAGTGAGAGTAAATCGATACATGAAATGACGCAGTTTGTGGTTTAGGAAAGGACAGCAAGTAAGGAAAGGTCAGTATACAGTAAAATGCTGAATGTGATATTAGAGATTGGGTGAGGTCTGGCGTTAATTGTAAACCAATAGAACATTACCAAAGATGGATAGATGACGCGAGGTTCTCTGAGAAACGGGGAACATGATATGAAAATAACAGAGTGACTAAGTCAGGCTATGATGAAGTGAACTTTGAGAAGCAAAAAATCAAGAAAGAAATTTATAAGAGCAAATGAATGAGCAGGGAAATGTAGGCCTAAGGACTGATTGAAGAATGTCTAAATCCACTACAAACACATTATAAATTATGAATAAAATTCATACATCCACTCGTTAGAAAAGTGATCCTGTATTGTTCTGAAAACAATATTTATTGTCTCTGTCTTTGTTTACTTAGAAACTTTACTTTAGAGTGGCATCCTGGAGTGGAAAGGATTGGATTGATCTGTAGTAACGTATGAAATAATGAGATAATCAAATAGGATGAAAAATATAACTCTCTAGGAGACCTTCATAGAAAGTTATACAAAATTTCGTTGGGACAAACCAATTAGTAACGGTCGAAATTCTTCAAAAGTAATGAATAAGGAAATAAGATTTTAAGTAAACCAACTGCAATTTCGAGAAAAAAATCTAAAGATAGGCATGCGGTAAATAGAGTGAATTTCAATACCAAAATACTCTATGCATGTGAAACATGGTCGCCTATATCAGAAGTGACTGCGCTTTCCAGATTGTTGACATAAACAAACTATACCAGATTCAAAACATTTAACATTGATCAAACAGAAAAACAGATTCCAAACTTAATATTTAAAGAGTGGAAAAAACTGATAAATCAAAATATGATAACTACTATTGAAAGTGATATGAGCAAAATTGATAAAATAAAAAGGGGGTTTATCAAACACAATTCATTTAAAACTGGAATTAAACATGACTGAGTTGAAGGCGAATTTCAAAGGAAAACATGAAAATGCTTTATGCAGAAGGTGAGGAAAACATGATCAGTACTGAGAACACTTGTGGGAATGCTCCTATTTTCAAAATAATTATTTACCAAAACCAAATAACATGTCAGGAAATAATCCAGAAGTACTTGGTAAAATAAACACATGCGTGGAACAATTTTGATCGATTAATTTCTGAAAAAAAAAACAATTAAGTTCCAAAACCTGTGTTACAAATCTCACTGCACTTGTATAAATTATTTGGTATCTAATAATTTTTCAACGAAATTTGAAAATTCGATACGATATGAATTTGCTACTATTCCTAACTTTAATGGCTGGAAGACACGGAGCAAGAAACAGACATTCTTTTCTCTTGTAACATTTGAATACCTAAAACTAACAAATAAACATACATAACATCATTTTTTCGAAGGTTGACTCGTGAGAGGCGGACGCATGTTTTTCAGCTCATAACTCAAGTCCTCAAGTTAGTTATCAGAGATAATACTATCGCTTTTTTGGACAGCTCAACACATTTGTACTATCCAGTGGTAAATCAAAAGTATGAAGGCCAAACTGACGATTGGTTTGTTGTTATTATACGCATTGCTTGGAGTTTTGCTTCGTTTCCAAACTCAAATGTTTAGGCCCAACAGCGGGCAAAACAAGTGTCATGCAACCTGGAGGGGAATTGATGCTGAGAGAAAAGAAACAAAGAGTTCACCCATGCATTTGTATGGCAATTCAAGTACACAAAAGAATGTAAAAGTAAAAAGATCAAAGAGAAGAACTTGCTATTATTTTAACTCGACAGCATCCTTTCACGTAATAATTGCCCTGAGATGTGATATTGAAAAAAACCCTGGCCCAAAGGGACCTAGTCTTAATTGTAGCACGTGTAGCAAAACTGTTCGATCGAGTCAAAAACATCTAGCTTGCGAACACTGTTTTACGACAACACACGTAGCCTGTCTGAAACAAAACTCTTCAAAGAAAGTTTTATCTCACCAGAATTTCTACACTTGTGTTAGCTGTCTTCACAGGACCTTACCGTTTTTCAGTTATGCCGGGGACCTTACCTGTGATGATAGTAGCCTTAGTATTTCCGACCATAATTTCTCTGATGAAACCTTTACTGATAGGCATCTGGTTGCATTCGAAAACAAACAGAAACTTCTTAAAGTTATGCATCTCAACACACAGTCTCAAATTGCTGTTTCAAATTTCAACCAACTGAATCTGAAGCTGAGTAGTTATCCTTTTGATGTTGTAGCCCTTTCGGAAACATGGCTTAAAGAAAACAAACTACTTTTAGATTACGTGAACATCCCGGGGTATGATCTTATATATAACAACAAAGAAACAATACGAGGTGGCGGGGTTGGGTTCTACGTAAAACAGACCCTAAAGTACAAACGGCGGCGAAAAGACATTGAAGAAAAATCCCAAGATCTTGAACATGTCTGGATGGAATTACCAGGACACAACAAAAATAGCCGCCTTTTAGTGGGTGTTATCTACCGATCAGAAAAAATGCTAACCTTCAATGATTGGTTGAACAAATTTGAAGAGTTATTGTGTTTCATAAAGGCAACATGGGATGGGCCCATATATTTAACAGGTGACACAAATATCGACGTACTTTGTCCTACAAATTCTAACAGTAAACGGTTTATGAACGTGTTAGAACAATTCAACCTTAAGCAAATGGTGGATAAACCAACGAGAGTCACGAAAAATACGGCCTCATTAATTGATCATATCATTGTTAGCCACCCGGAACTCATAAAGTTTACTGATATTCTACCATGTAATGAAATTAGTGATCATGATGGACCATACGCTTTTCTCAACGTCCGTATGCCACGTTATGAGCCTAGGTTTAAAATGATCAGAGACGAAAAATCACTGGACTCCAAGGCCTTAATAGAAGATGTTAGTAGGATACCATTTAACTTGGTTTATGCAGTTTCGGACCCAAATGAAAAACTGAGCATTTTCAATAGTCTCCTCCATGAAGTTATAGATAGACATGCCCCCTATAAGAGAATCAAAGTTACGAGACCACCAGCACCATGGATGAAGGATCCAGAAATCAAAAAATTACAGAATCTACGAAATACAAACCGTTTTGAAGCTCATAAATCACGTGATTCGTCAATTCGGGACACTTTCAGACAAAATAAACGAGATATCAAAAAAGCCATCAGACATGCTAAATCAGAATTCTATCGTAATGCACTTTCTTAAAAGAAACCAAAAGAAGTTTGGAAAATTATACACAGTGTCTTACACCCTCCACCTAAACGTTGCGTATTTTGTTGATATTGCGGGGAAAATATTGAACAAAGAGCCAACACATCCATCAAGATACTTGAGTTCATAGAAAGCTTACCAAATAGTAACAGGGAAAATGGCGCACTATTTCAATTGCATCAAGTTACTTATGAAGGCGTATTAAAAGAGCTAAAGGCACTACGTGATGACACATCTACGGGCCCAGATGGAATTCCTGTTCGCTATATAAAGTTGGTCCAAGATTCATTAGCTTCCCCTCTAACTCATATCATCAACGCATTTATTGAAACCAATAATTTTCCTTCAAGTTGGAAACGTGCACGGGTAGTTCCCATAAATAAAGTGCCTACTCTAGTCGAAAAATCAGACTTTCGCCCGATCGCTATTTTACCAGCTCTGTCAAAAATCTTTGAAAGACTTTTTGTAGTCAAGTCGTTGAGTTTATTGAAAATACCCAATTGTACAAAGATACCGTTACCGGCTTCAGAAAAGGATATTCTACAGGATCAGCACTTTTGAAGCTGAGGGACGATATCAGGACAGCTATGAAATCTGGCGAGTTGTCAATCATCGTGCTTATCGACTTCTCAAAGGCTTTTGACACAATCTCACACGAGACTCTGATACAAACCTTGCACAAATATCATTTTTATGATCGATCGATTAATATGATTTTTCTAAAGCTTTTCTCCGGTGGACTCTGAGCTACCTAACTAACAGAAAGCAGTTTGTGCAGATTGACGAAAAAACATCTGAGGAAATGACAAATCTTTTCTGTGTACCTCAAGGCTCCATACTGGGACCCTTATTTTTTTATCTATACGTAAATTGCCTTCAAGATCAACTCCCATCCAAAACCATTCAATATGCCGATGACACAACGATTTATGCATCTTGTAAGCCTGATAAATTAGATGAAGCAGAGAGAAACTTGAATTCATCTCTTGAAAGTCTCGAAAAATGGGCCAATGATCACTCTCTGGCAATTAACGCTATGAAGTCAAAGCATATGATCTGTGCGTCTAAACATCTATACCACAGAAACAAACTGGACAAAAAATCTGTCTCCTTGTTGTTAGGAAACGACAACCTTGTTTTGGATGAAAACCCGCGACTTCTTGGATAAGAATCTAGATTGGACGAGCCATTTACAAGAATTGCTATCAAGTTGCTATGGGAAAATAGCTGTTTTAAGAAAACTGAAAAACTTTACAACTTTAAGGATTTGTAAACAACTAATAGAGTCCCTGATATTTTCGAAAATAGACTTCAACGATTACGTCTATTTGCCATTAACTAACATACAACTAAACAGTCTTCAACGACTGCAAAAAGTAGCAGCAAGCTTTGTACTTGGTAGATACTGTTCAAGAGACGATATTACAAAATTGAAATGGCTATCAATTAAAGAAAGGAGAGAATTCAACTATCTCAAGCCAACACACAAAGCTATCTACTCTGACAACTGGCCAGATATAAATAAACTGCAGATCAAAACAATGGGTAGAGTATTACGATACAGCGATGAATTGAAACTTCAAACACCTCTAATCAATGGAACTTTCCAAGACGAAGCAAGTAAATACTTTAATAAACTACCTAAAGAATTAAGAAGCGCTAAAAATCTCCCTGTATTGTGTTCAGCTTTAAGAAGACATTTATTTGCAAGGCTCGAAGATCAATGAAATGGACACCTTTTAAATATTTTCTATCAATTTTTTAAAACATTTAATAATCTAGTGATCTTTGATTTTTTACTTATTTATTTATTATCATTATTATTATTTTTTATCATTTACTTTTTAAAGAGATGAAGAGCCACAACTATTGTGGATAAGCTCGTTATCACCATGTATGTATGTATGCATGTATGTATGTATGTATAACATATCACAATAAGATAAAGACGCAGTTGAGAAAATAATAAAGGAAGTCCATACATGATGATATAATGACATGCCCGGCGTAAGCTGTTCATAGTTGGTACGATGTGAGTAAAACCAGAAGGTCTAGAGCTTAGCCAAGGAAATTTTTGAAATCTAGATTCTCTCAGATGCAATTTGGTCCCTTTTTTAATCAGAATTTACGTAAATGTTGACGGGGATTTACTGTAAAAAGCTAACGTCTTATGGAGCAACATCTTTTTAGAGTGCCTTAGCCCAAAATTTGGTCCGGCCAAAGCCGCACCAACCGGACCGGTTCCGCCGGGCCTGAATGAGTTTTACGGTTACAAATAAGCCAGTTTGAAAATACCAAGAGATGCATTGTGCTAAATACATTTTTCAAAGCTCTCAAGGAAATATTGTGCAGTTCTATAGGTTTTCATTCATGCTTTTATAACAGCAAATAGGCCATTCAACAGGAATCTAGTCAATCTAGAAGCATCGAGCTTCAAAATTGCTTGCCTACAGTAGCCCTCCTGCATTAAATATGCTTACTGCCAAAGAAGGCTCAAGGTACTATAATAGACTAACCAACAAAAACCCAAACGTAAAATTAAAAATTTTCATCTTGAGCAAGTTTTCATAAAATCGGAATTTATTTCAATTTGAAACTAATTCATCATTTGTAAATTAAGTTATTGAATACCTTTGGGTGGCAGCTCGAAAAAGGAGGGTTACATTTTAGCATTTTACTCTAAACATCTCAGACGAGGAAAATGTGCAGTTGTAACTTTTCCTTCATAATACTGTACCAATCTATTCGTGCATAATGAAAGCCAACATAAACCAAATGCCACTCTAAGAAGTACAGTAACAACCCGCGTATAAGACCCTAAATTTTTCAATTTAGAGCAGGATCTTATTTAAATGGACTTCTCCTAGGGGTTTCTAAAAGATTTGGGTTTTAATATTGAAAAATCATTGAAAAAGCCGTGTAACCACATCAAATCTTTACTTCATGATTATTATACTTTTATGATTGTAGCCTTTAATCCAAAATTTGCCTTTACGAGGGATGGAATATTAGCCTAACAGGTTCTTAAAACCCAGGTTCTTATACGCGGGTTTTTACTGTACTGTTGAGTCAATTACTCATTGCCGCAGTTTAGATTTCATCGTCTACTGGATTCAACTTAAAGAATCTCTCCAACTCTATAAAATCCATTCAATTTGTTTCCTTGTAGAGTGCTGAATGGTTCGGAAACTACCTTCACAGCTATCACCTTCCCAATCAGATGAATAGAAAAGCTTCTCATGTTGCCGCATTTCCTAGAAATAAATTTTTCATATTCAGCGTTAGATTGTAGAGTTGAAATCATAAACTTGTATGCGTTTTAGGCTTGAGAGCGTTTAAGACAAAGCAAACCAGAAAAATGAGGTTAACTATTTAGCTCACAGTACACCTTGTCAAGCACAAAGGAAACGTTAATCTACCAAAGTATCAAAATGCATATGTTTCAGATAAAGGTATTCATGATAGGTAACATTGTCGTATTTGGAAGAGAGCAGCAATTTCATCGCTATTAGCCACTTTTGGAAAGAAGATATTTCATTGTAAACCATGTAATAAAAGCTATCAAAAGGAAACCATTTGGTCAAGAAGCCAACAATTTTTACCTATTCATCTAAACTAGGAAAGGAAATTAATTTAGTAGAATAGTCTCAGTTAATCCCTATCCCGTGACCCATATCAGGAAGTTGGGCTTTCGTGCAATAGCCACCGTGAGCAGCCTCCAAGGACCTGGACAGAGCATATGCCTCCCAAGGACAAAGGCCAGTGCCTGGAGAAGGGAAAAAGGATTTCCAGCCCCTATAACCACCAAAAACAGGGAATGCCCCCAGGTCCCCGGCTCTCTAGCCATGCTGCCCATTACTGCCTGATCAAAACGAGCTTTTAAGGTTGGTGACAATGCACACGTCCCAACGCGCAAAGAGGTGCGGTTAGAAAAAGAGGGGACAGAGAAAACGTTACCAGAAGAAAAAAGAGACAAGCAAAGGATAGGCAAAAATGACTAACTAGCTAACAGAGCTTCTGTTGCTACCTACTGGGAAAATAACCCTAGGGAAGGGAGGGAGGGTATTTTGGCAATTTCCGTATGCTGCTTGTCTGAAAATTCGAAGGTTGATTCAGTCTTGCATCTTGTCTTTATCTGCGTATGAGCCCACAGACCCCCAGCTGCTGACCAGAGCAACAACAGCAGCGAACTCATCCAACAATAGCAAGCAGCACGTGTACACGGGTGATTAACTTCGGTTCAAAATACCAGTTAAATGCATAATTTAAGTGAAGTTAAAATATACCGGACGTTGGTTGGTTACAATGGAATCTTAAGATGCAGATAGGTTCCAATTTACGGTACAGCAAATATGGCATTCAAATACCTTTTTGGTTGAACAAAGGTCGGAATGTGTCTTGTGCATCAGGCCACGCTTTGTAAGTCAAGAAGGTTATGGCTGGTACAATGCTAAGGATTCGTATGAGTTCACAATGTAATCCTTTGTTTAGAGCTTTGCATGGTTGGTCGCATAGGGATTTGGTCACATAGGAATACCTATCTCAAACGATGCCTTTATAAAGTGAAAATTAGGGATGGGCAGTTTCTTGCAACCGCGCTACACACAACAGACGTTCTGATCTCTGCATCAGTGCCTTGCTTAAATGTTATTCTTGGAATCACTTGCCGTCGGTTATGATTACACTGGCTACCAGAAATCTTGGTTGGTTCTTTGGACTGGCCTCATTGGAGTCTTGCTGTAGCGTGTACTGCGATTCTGTGCATCCTAAATCGTGGGTTTTAGTCCTGGGAGAAGATTCCGAAAAGGATATCATCTACCAAGACGAGCGGTGAGAAGTTTCTTAACTATTCTGTATTACTTGCTAATATCAATACACTCTTTTTTCTTTATAAGAATAAATTGACGTTTAAAATCGCCAAAGAACAATGGAAATTTAAAAATAAACAATGGAGAAAAGATGAGGCTCAGGAAAATTTTATACATTCTTATAAAAGAAATTTGATAAATTTTGTTTTGCCATTTCGTCATGTGCAGGACAAAGAGCCCTGTGCAGGACAAATCCCAAACATACACGTAGATAAAGGCAGGAGGAAACGAGGATACAAATTCCTTAGGTGGCTAACAATTTAGTAATATCGACTACTTAATTAAAGAAGTAGACGTAGTAGGCCAAATAGCGACTCAAGTAGTCAGGGCATTACCCCCTGGTAGTAGGAAAATAATGGTTGCTTGGTTCTGGCATTGAATTAAAACTCAAAGCTCGTGAGGATGATTATTAGCTCAATTGGTGTCGTACAGTGCTGAAACAATTGTTTCATCGAGGGATATAAAATACTATCCTTTGAATGAAATATCGGTAAGGTTAACATGCCTTTGTTGTTAGAAAATGTTTGACTTTACAGTCAAGGGATTCTGTTATCATGTTGCAAAGATGGGCCATTAGAGGTTCAGTCGGGGTATTTTGGAACCAGTGCGAGAAGGTAGACAGGGTCAAAGGGGTGTTTGCATTGCATTTGCTGTTTATTGCTGCAAAGGATGAATGTAACGCTACATTGAGCCTTAAAATAACCACTGAGCCTATGACTGGAATCAAGGGTTAAGCAGACCCCATTGTAGTTTCTTAACAAATTCCAGTAAGAAAGAAAAAAGTTATGTTCTTGTTTGCCTTAATAAGCACAACTTTTTGACGTAAACCCTATGGTTGTTGAACAAAAATAGTCGATCGAACTTAGGGGGTATGTAAACTATGGGTAACGAACCGCAGTAATCGCCCTTCTTGAGTTGAAGGGGAAGATAATAAGCCTTAATAAGGTAAATGTGGTGTCGTGATTACAGCGTAGACATCTTCGAATTGCAACACTGTCAGAGGATCAGCTTCCCTGTGTACTCAAGTTGGAAATCTTGCAAGGCCCCAACAGAGCATTGAAGGGCGTATTACCTTTCAATAGTGAATCTGTCGCGAATTATTTTGCGTGGGAAAATCAGCAGGCTATGCACAAAAAAGCACCTCTAGGGTAGGCCGTGTTGAACTTCTGCCAAGAAAAAACCATAAAAAGGTTACTGTGTGAGCACCTTTATTCCTCTGAGTGTACTGTTTAATCAATGCTGGTCATACGCGTATTGCCATCGATTCTTTGCAAATACATTTGATAGAGTTGGAAACAGAGAGTAGGAGAGGAGACTCGCAATCTGGTGAGCTAAGCGTAAGACAACGAAACTAGGGATGAAGTCAAGTAGAAATGTTGCTTCAATTAGGATGCCATAGGACGAAGAACGTATTCTAATCAAAGTAGATAATCCGCATATCAGTAAACTGCTAGCTGAGATACTTGCTTATGGTAAGGTCGGTTTAACCACACCCTTTGAATAAGGACATTATGAAGACTGTACCAATGTGCTTGAAGAATTCCAGTTAGGTCCACTTCCCTATACCATTTAAAGTTTGGTCAATCATTAATGTAAGCTACTGACAGCAAAGCATAGAAAAACTTCCACTGAAACGTTTTTGAGTATAGGATTTGTGGCAAACTAGCACAAAAGATAAAGCATTAGACTAATAAATCTAACAGTTAAATGGAAAGCGGTGTTATCAGTCGACAGAGACAGAGTACTTGAGCGAAGACAAAGGGTTCCATAATCCTTAGGTGGTATGTGATATCAAGGCCATTTGACTACAATCAAGTAGCTAATGTAGACAAAAAGCCTCTGGTGCTTTGAAACTTAGTTTCACTAATGGTAATCTCAATCTCATCCTACGGACAGAATTGTGCGTATCGAGCGTTGCTAAGCAAAGTAGCAAGTTGCTTGGGTTCCAAGCTTGAGCGTGTAAGATTTATGTTGTTTCAGTAGGGTGAATCTACAGTAGAGATTTTCTTGTCCCATCATCGGATCAGGAAGAAGACACTCCCGGGACGTTCTATTGATGATCTGTATTAAGCAGGCCTTAGAGAGCTATTATTTGACCATGTCGATTCTGTAGCCATTTTGATACCAAACTTAATCATTGATTATAATCATTCAGTAAAGCAAGGAGGCCATAGAAGCTGCGCCGATAGCGTTGTTACACAAAGGAAGAAACTACAGCGAGTGCAGCAAGTTCTATAATGTTCCCAGGCATGGACTTCTTAAAATACGCCCTGCATTTGCCCTGGTTTACATCTAACACAAACGTTTAATGTCATGAAACGTGTAACTTTAAAGCAAGTACTGTAAGGTTTCATTGCAAGATAAGTCTTCACTCGGTTTCATGAAGGGCGAGGAGAGACACTAACTGCAGCGAGCTCTACGGGGTGCACCCTTGGTGGGGCGCTTGGGGTGCTTGCCTTGGTGCTGTTTTTAGGCCAACGCTAACGTTCAGTTCCATAGAAATTGTGTGGTTTCTAAGAAAGTGATGCGAACTCTCATTGTAGATAAAGGTTTCACGCAGTCTTATAGAGAGTCACAAGAAACACTTACTGCAGCGAGTTTTGAGGTGTGCCCATAAACTAAGCGCTGGTGGCGGGCTTTGTGCTGCTTTTAAATCAAACGCAAACGCTTATCTCCATAGGAAAAAATTTAGTTTTTAAGAAGAAGAACGTAGTGTGGGCTCTTGTTGCAGGGGTAGGTCTTCACCCGGTTGGACGGGGGCGTCCAGAATCACTACTGCAGCAATTTTTGCGGTGTG
Source organism: Pelagia noctiluca (assembly GCA_963924455.1). NCBI lineage: Eukaryota > Metazoa > Cnidaria > Scyphozoa > Semaeostomeae > Pelagiidae > Pelagia > Pelagia noctiluca. The sequence continues at coordinate 17,067,204 of OZ004316.1, forward strand.
CCCCTGGGCGGAATTCTTTGGGGGCATGCCTCAGCGCTGTTTTAAATCAAATGCGAACGTTTTTGGCAAACGGGTAGTTTTTAAGAAAGTAAGATGGACTTTCACTGCAAGAGCGAGTTTCCACTTAGTTTAAAATACATATGTCATAAACCTGATTGATTCATTCAATAAAATCCCCTCTATTGTTGATTACAAAGCGCAGGATTGAGGCTGAATTTTGTTGCAATGAAAATTCATGAAGCAGAAATGAAAGGCCAAAAAACAATGGAATTCCACATCACGCTTCTCTGTTATTAACCAATAGCTAATGTTACATATGTCCTTTAACATAAGGGGATGAGAAACAATTAGGGAAGTGAGTTTGCAGTGTGCACGTGGGCAGAGATCATTTGGTGCGTGCCTTGGCACTGTGTTCAATCAAACGCGAACGGTTATTTCCATGGTAAACGTGTAGTATCTAAGAAAGTAAGGCGGGTTGCATTGCAGGGCGAGTTACAATTTAATTTCACAGAAAGTAATGGGAGGCACTTGGTGCAGCTGGATCGACGATGTTCTCATGGGCGGGGCTCGAGTAATGCGTAATTCTATGGATCCAATGCGAACGTTTATTTATAATCGTGTAGTGTTAGGAAAGTGATACACACTTTCATTGTGGGTGAAGGTATTTTTACTCGGTTTCGCGAGATTCAGCGAAAGACGCTTGGAGCATAGGGCTCCGCACTATTCCCTTGGATCCTGCAGTACGTGCCTTTGCACTGTGCTAGGTCAACTGCGAGCGTTTACTGCCATGGAAACATGCAGTTTTTGGCTCAATCCCGTTTCTCGGGGTGCAATATTGCCCCAAGGGTTGAAGAACATCTATGTGGCACCCCGTGTAAAGGGGAAAGGGCCTGGATTTAATCAATCATTGTCCTGGTTCTTGCTGTGTGTTCTGTTCTTTTTACAGATGCTGTTTCAGGGTATCAAGTGGTAAACTTGGATGAAATCCCAGACACGACTTATTGAGATGGATAACCGGTTGTTTCGGTCAGCAAGATCGGCTACAGTCTACCAGCGGGCATATGGTGTTTATCGTCCCAAGCACCGTGGTGGCAGAGCATAAACTCAAGATAGAGCACATGCAGTGGTGGCAAAGCATAGTCTCGTGGTAGAGCACGTGCAGTGGTGGCAAAGCATAGTCTCGTGGTAGAGCACATGCGAAGGTGGCAAAGCATAGACTCAAGATCGAGCACATGCTTAGGTGGCAAAGCATAGACTCAAGATCGAGCAAATGCTTAGGTGGCTATCCAAAATTGGATACAGGTGGCTAACTGCCTGATCAAAAAGATCATGGTCAGTTAAAATACGCAAATTATTGTTACCTTTTTGGGGTTGACGCCCCTAAGCTTTCGTTTATGATTTTTGGGCCATGGTTTTTGATGTTTAGCATGTGTACTCATGCGCTAGCTCATTGTTTCCTGCTCTGCTTATGGCGTATCATTTCATCATGTTAATTATAGTTTTTTGGGGCCGGGAGAGATCGTAATTAGGTTTTTTGTAGAAGCTCTATTTATTTTCCTAATTTCCTTCTACTTCTACGGTTGGTGATTGTGGGGGTCAACACTTCGTGTTTCTGTGGCGGAAATTTGGCTATTTCGGGTTCAATCACCGACCGTAAAAGCGTAGATTACTGTAGTGCAGGCAAAACCGGGCCGGTGTACAACACGCCCAACTTTTCCTGCAAGACATTGTAGTTAGTAGTTGCAGTTCAGTTTTAACTTAATTAGGTATGTAATGTATTTAATGTATTCAAGCAGTTGATTAAGTAAAGATGTTATACTATTATCAAGATGAGGAAAACCCTTATTCTAAGGTGTTTGCAAGCCTAATTACCAGGATCTTATTTGGTCTATGAATGGGTGCTTAGTTTGGTTCGGGATGAATTTTAAATACCAGTTAAATGCATAATTTAAGTGAAGTTAAAATATACCGGACGTTGGTTGGTTACAATGGAATCTTAAGATGCAGATAGGTTCCAATTTACGGTACAGCAAATATGGCATTCAAATACCTTTTTGGTTGAACAAAGGTCGGAATGTGTCTTGTGCATCAGGCCACGCTTTGTAAGTCAAGAAGGTTATGGCTGGTACAATGCTAAGGATTCGTATGAGTTCACAATGTAATCCTTTGTTTAGAGCTTTGCATGGTTGGTCGCATAGGGATTTGGTCACATAGGAATACCTATCTCAAACAATGCCTTTATAAAGTGAAAATTAGGGATGGGCAGTTTCTTGCAACCGCGCTACACACAACAGACGTTCTGATCTCTCCCCCCCGCCCTGTCCCTTTCTTTGGGTTTTTGAGTTTATGGTTTGTTTTGTATGTATTTTGTCGGTAGGCTTTCTACCTGATGTGTGCATTGGCTCGGAAATTTGGCTATTTCGGGTTCAATCACCGACCGTAAAAGCGTAGATTACTGTAGTGCAGGCAAAACCGGGCCGGTGTACAACACGCCCAACTTTTCCTGCAAGACATTGTAGTTAGTAGTTGCAGTTCAGTTTTAACTTAATTAGGTATGTAATGTATTTAATGTATCTAATGTATTTAATGTATTCAAGCAGTTGATTAAGTAAAGATGTTATACTATTATCAAGATGAGGAAAACCCTTATTCTAAGGTGTTTGCAAGCCTAATTACCAGGATCTTATTTGGTCTATGAATGGGTGCTTAGTTTGGTTCGGGATGAATTTTAACTAAACGTTTAACCGTCAATTAATCCCTATCCCGTGACCCATATCAGGAAGTTGGGCTTTCGTGCAATAGCCACCGTGAGCAGCCTCCAAGGACCTGGACAGAGCATATGCCTCCCAAGGACAAAGGCCAGTGCCTGGAGAAGGGAAAAAGGATTTCCAGCCCAAGGACACACCCCAGGTGTCCACCCAGCACTGGCCATATTCCTATACCTCGATCTTACTAACTCTGACCTACTCTAGTCTAACTGATGCTGACTTGCTCCATCTAAGAACCTTGCGACTGAGCCAGAATATAATAATTCTCTTGTGAAATAGTGGTCATAGTGGATTCGCATGCTCGACTATGTCCTGACAGCACTACGCTCTGCAAAACGGTGCAACCCATCAGCAAGGAAACTAACCACTTCTGGAAAAATTGAAAACCCTCTGTAGAAAAGATAATTAAGGGCCAAGAAGGACCCTAAGGGACAGCAAAGATTAGAGGCGAAGAAAGAAAGGGGTTGGTGAACTTTGTTGGAGCCTTTTTGGACGCTTGTCCGACCAACAAGACACCAACCGCAGAGTGTTGGTTTTTTAAGGACGCTGCTTGTCCGACCAACACGACATCACGGCTAACTGTTGGGATTATTGGACGCTTGTCCGACCAACACGATATCACAGCAAACTGTTTGGATTATTGGACGCTGCTTGTCCGACCAACGTGATATCAGAAGCAACAAGTTGGGATTATTGGACGCTTGTCCGACCAACACGACATCACAGCAAACTGTTGGGATTATTGGACGCTGCTTGTCCGACCAACGTGATATCAGCGGCAATAAGTTGGGATTATTGGACGCTTGTCCGACCAACACGACATCACAGCAAACTGTTGGGATTATTGGACGCTTGTCCGACCAGCACGATATCAGCAGTAGAATGGACATCACGGCAGAATGTTGGGATTATTGGACGCTTGTCTGACCAACACGACATCACGGCATAATGTTGGAATTATTGGACGCTTGTCCGACGAACACGAAAATAAGCACAAAAAACTGTTGGAATTATTGGACGCTTGTCCGACCAACACGAAATTAGCAGCAAAACTGTTGGAATTATTGGACGCTTGTCCGACCAACGCGAAAATTAGCAGCACAAAATTGTTGTATTTATTGGGCGCTTGTCCAACCAAAACTCCATCAGCAGCAAAACTGTTGGATTTATTGGATGCTCGTCCGACCAACATGACATCAGCAGCAAAAACTGTTGGAATTATTGGAAGCTTGTCCAACCAACACGACATCAGTAGCAAAACAGTTGGAATTATTGGGCGCTTGTCCAACCAACACGACATCAGTAGCAAAAACTATTGGAATTATTGGACGCTTGTCCGACCAACACGACGTTAGCAGCAAAACTGTTGTATTTATTGGACGCTTGTCCGACCGAAAGTACATCAGCAGCAAAACTGTTGGATTTATTGGATGCTCGTCCGACCAACACGACATCAGCAGCAAAACTTGTCGGAATTATTGGACGCTTGTCAGACCAACGCGACATCGGCAGTAAAAACTGTTGGAATTATTTGACGCTTGTCCGACCAACACGAAATTAGCAGCAAAAACTGTTGGAATTATTGGACACTTGTCCGACCAACACGACGTTAGCAGCAAAACTGTTGGATTTATTGGACGCTTGTCCGACCAACACAACATCAGCAGCAAAACTGTTGGATTTATTGGACGCTTGTCCGACCAACACGAAAATTAGCAGCAAAAATTGTTGGAATTATCGGACGCTTGTCCGACCAACTCGAAAATTGGCACCAAAAAAAAAAACTGTTGGATTTATTGGATGCTTGTCCGACCAACACAACGTTAGCAGCAAAACTGATTGGACGCTTGTCAGACCAAAACTGCATCAGCAGCAAAACTGTTGGATTTATTGGATGCTCGTCCGACCAACACGACATCAGCAGCAAAACTGTGGGACTTATTTAACGCTTGTCCGACCAACGCGAAAATTCGCAGCAAAAAACTGTAGGAATTATTGGACGCTTGTCCGACAAACAAGAAAATTAGCAGTAAAAACTGTTGGAATTATTGGACGCTTGTCCGACCAACACGAAAATTAGCAACAACAAAAAAAAACTGTGCTTTTATTGGATGCTCGTCCGACCAACACAACGTTAGCAGGAAAACTGTTGGATTTATTGGATGCTCGTCCGACCAACACGACATCAGCAGCAAAACCGTCGGACTTGTTGGACGCTTGTCCGACCAACACGAAAATTAGCAGCAAAAAACTGTTGGTTTTATTGATGCTCGTCCGACCAACACAACGTTAGCAGCAAAACTGTTGGATTTATTGGACGCTTGTCCGACCAAAACTACATCAGCAGCAAAACTGTTGGATTTATTGGATGCTCGTCCGACCAACAAGAAAATTAGCAGCAAAAAACTGTTGGAACTATTGGACGCTTGTCCGACCAACGCGACATCAGCAGCAAAAACTGTTGGACTTATTGGACGCTTCTATGACCAACACGAAGATTAGCAGCAATAACTGTTGGAATTATTGGACGCTTGTCTGACCAACACGAAAATTAGCAGTAAGAACTGTTGGAATTATTGGACGTTTGTCCGGCCAACACGAAAATTAGCAGCAAAAAATGGTTGGAATTATTGGACGCTTGTCCGACCAACGCCACATCAGCAGCAATAACTGTTGGACTTATTGGACGCTTGTCCGACCAAAACTACATCAGCAGTAAAACTGTTGGATTTATTGGATGCTCGTCCGACCAACACGACATCAGCAGCAAAACCGTCGGACTTATTGGGCGCTTGTCCAACCGACACGAAAATTAGCAGTAAAAAACTGTTGGAATTATTGGACGCTTGTCCGACCAACACGAAAATTAGCAGCAAAAAACTGTTGGTGTTATTGGATGCTCGTCCGACCAACACAACGTTAGCAGCAATACTGTTTGATTTATTTGACGCTTGCCCGACCAAAACTACATCAGCAGCAAAACTGTTGGATTTATTGGATGCTCGTCCGACCAACACGAAAATTAGCAGCAAAAAACTGTTGGAATTATTGAACGCTTGTCCGACCAACGCGACCTCAGCAGCAAAAACTGTTGGACTTATTGGACGCTTGTCCGACCAGCACAACGTTAGCAGCAAAACTATGGGATTTATTGGACGCTTGTCCGACCAAAACTACATCAACGGCGAAACTGTTGGATTTATTGGAAGCTCGTCCGACCAACACGACAGCAGCAGCAAAACTGTCGGACTTATTGGACGCTTGTCCGACCATCACGAAAATTAGCAGCAAAAAACTGTTGGAGTTATTGGACGCTTGTCCGACCAACACAACGCTAGCAGCAAAACTGTTGGGATTATTGGACGCTTGTCTGACCGACGCGATTTCACGGCAGAAAGTTTGAATTTTGGGAAGCTTGGCCAACCAACGTGACGCTGTACTTTAAAACAAGATCCCAGTGGGAAAGACGAATACCAAGCGGTTGCTGGGATGGAGGATACAAACACATGGCTCCGGACTTTGACGACAGGCTTGTTGACCTAACAACATAAAAATTTTCTTCGGATGAGGGTATCCATGCTATATCCCTACTAGCGACCCAGTATAGTCTTAAGTAGGACAATGAAAGAAAATTATTTAAGCTTGGTTGGCGGAATTTTGTATATTTAAGGGATACCCCTTGCTGTCTTGCTACATGGAAGGTTTTAACTATTAACCCCTGTTGTATGCCTGGCACCTACGGTAAGCAATGTTATCCAATCAGATAAGGCAGATCAATCTTTGTTCATAGCTGAAATCCCTGTATGCTATGTGCTTCCCAAATTGATTAAAACTGCCAACGCAAAGCGCTGATACCTGTTCTTCATGACGGAAGTCCAAAGTGTGCCGCTATTGTAAATAGACAGGGATCAACCATACCTGAGAGTTTTACGACCCGTATTGAGAACCCCGAAAAGAGGGTTACCTGCCACGGGCTAACATAAATAGCCATTGCCTATGTTACTTTGTCATTTTCCAGTAGTGACAATACATTACAATGATGGACAGACAAGTTGCGGATGTAAGATACAGCAATCTATGATACCAACATAATGCCCTAGAACCTATGCCACCCCAACGGATAGAGTTTTCAGGAACGTTTGGCTTCTCAAGCTTATATCAGCCGTATCATTTATTTTGGCAATTACGGCGTTTTGCTTGTATATATGGAAAATATGTTTATGCTCGGAGAATAATGTGTCACTTACCCCTGTAACCCCCATTTAGGTCAACAAGCATTTACAAAACTGCACGTTGTTGGGGCCTGTACGACTCTTGATTATCATACTGTTTTCTTTTATTTTGACTCTTACAAATACAAGCACTTGCGCTAGTCACATACTGATGGACAGGTGGGAGAACAACAACGATCCCAATTTTGTAGCTTTGATTAGCACTCCTAGAAATCAGGAACACCCCGCATTCTTCTTTGTATTGGCAACATGCAAATCAATGTGCAATAAAGGAACAACTAGTAGAAAAAAACCGCCGATTCTGCGTGTAATGGGTGAACCATACTTGAGTCAATAAGGAAAGCTGTCATAAGAGTGGGTTCAGGCTATGCCTTAGTACATCAGAGCAATTTGTTTTATTCCTTCGTTCTTGATAGGGATGCAGAAAAAAAAAATCTAGCAAAGGCATCTTTTGCGTCTGTCAATTTGAATAAATTTCGAGATGGGTATCTATGTGCAATGCCAAATCAAGGCATCCCCCTACTCCTCTTGTACTGATTAGCTACGCTTGCTTAGATTAGTTGGAACAGATTCTGCAAATGAACACCAACTGCTGCAAAGATTTGGTGTTACTCTCGACCTTGACTGGAGAGCTGGCACTCTCGACTCCAAAGGGCTGGTACTCTTAACCTTGACACTTACTTGACCTCAGCTAATAGTTGCGCATTTGTTATTCATATAACTTGCACGCTATGAATGCAAGCAGGTAGCTATGTCTACATTGTAACGCATAGCCAATGAAAATAAAGAGATTAACTTCTCAACCACTGGAAGTTTTTTTACTGATTCTGTATATTCATCCCTTGCTTGAAACATTGGTTGCCAAATTGTCTTGGTAAGAAGTTTTCAAGCCATGACCCTACGTAAGGCATTGTACTCAAAATAGCTAATTAGTTATTGAAAATTGAACAGTAAATAAGGTTATTAAATATTTGTAGATCCCCAATGAATAAGACCCTGGAAAACAGAAACAGCGTTTTCCTAGTTGATAAGTAAAACTCACAATGTCGCAAGTGAAAACACAGCACTGCACGTGGCAACGCTGCAAGGGAACCCATTTTGTGTATACCTCTCAAAAATTTTACCACACGAGGTTGACAGCACAATCTCAAAACTAGGCCCGTAAAATCCCCACAGCAGAGCAAAAAAAAGAGGTACAAAATAATTAGAAACTACATCACCGGGAGTATCTTGAGATTTGCTGCAACCTCCTCGACCTGCAGCCTTCCGTGACAAACCAGTTATCAACTGAGTCGTTTTTGCCATTTACAACATTTAGGCCACAATACCACAAGAGAGGGAATGCACCGATTCAAGCTCATCCACGACGTTTATTTCATTTGCCTTAACTTGAGAAAACTAACTGCTGAGCTTGCTAGAAACTGTAAGCTATGTAAACGAGATTAGAGCTTCAAATTAAAGTATTTTGGCAATTTCCGTATGCTGCTTGTCTGAAAATTCGAAGGTTGATTCAGTCTTGCATCTTGTCTTTATCTGCGTATGAGCCCACAGACCCCCAGCTGCTGACCAGAGCAACAACAGCAGCGAACTCATCCAACAATAGCAAGCAGCACGTGTACACGGGTGATTAACTTCGGTTCAAACTAAACGTTTAACCGTCAATTCCAATTCATATATTCTTGAACACTCTTACTCTTGTTAGGAATCTCAATTCTCAAATCGATTGGGCAAGAGGCCAGAGCCCTTGACCTCGTGCTTTATATGGCTAAGAAGAGCCCCACAAAAGTAAAAAAAAATACAAATAACGGCTAACTTTGCTATTCTCAGGGCGTAGAGGTCTTTTGCCCTGGGCCCCTAACAGCTCTAAACTCATTTCTTATAAAAAACCATGTTAAAACTTAGTCTGAAGAATTTGACGTTTGACCTTGTAGACTCTCATCCCATGCCACGTGATTTCAGAAAAAGCATAAGATGAAATATACGTTACGATTTCGTGCTAATGAATGGCATGGAGCATTTAACGCCTTTTTTGTAAAGACAACATAAAAAGTTTCCTACTTTTGAAAATCGAGCCCTAAGGTGTCTTATAAATGGTTTCTTATAAAGGAATACGTACCCTGCTAAAATCTTAAACAATCTAAATACTTACTTGGTATGTAGTTGCTCATCATGATAGAACTCTACATACAGACGTGCCGGGCTGCAATCATCAGCATTACCATATTTTAGGAAAAATTCACTGAAGTGGATAGTTACGTTTTTTTCACCGGCAAGCTGGATGGCATAAAGGCAAGTGAATTGTATATCTGAAGGTAATGGACCACTGTTCACAAGATATGTTGGTGTCGAAATGTTGCCTTGGCTTTGAGTAAGCAGTGCATTATCCGTGCAACCTTGAAAAGATATTTTAGGTCATTAAAAGTAAGTAATTAATCATCATTGGTAGGGTGAGTGCTCGAGTAGCTTAAGTGGCTTGCTCTGTGCAGCTTTGTTTGAATGGTCGTATAGGGTCAAAATCTGGATTGGTGATCTTAGGGGTTTTGACTATGCAACTCATTCCACCATCCTCCGAAAGAGAGAGTTCCCGTACCTCTTCTGTTAATAAGGCATTTGGCCTTTCGCAGGCTAGCACGCAAAACATTGATTCACTTATTCACAATCCAAACAACATGTGCAATTTCCATGCAGAGGGGTTTATTTTCGGGTTATGGGTATGTCAAATAGCTACCAAACGACTCAGATTCGGGAAAATACACTATCATTATCTTCCTACATTGGTTTTAGGGGTTAGGGCATAGGCACTCCTGGAGAATATTGAAGACATTTTTATCTGTCCAAAATATATCTAAATCAAAGCTTTATTAGCTATCAGCCTAAATATGCACTGGAGAAGCAAAGTGAGTTTGGATTCGTCATTAACATATACACACTATATACACTAAAAAGTCTGTTTCTTGGTTTACCCACAGTGGTCAATGCATTAGAATAGAGTGATAAATCTCCTGATGAGTGAGATTGTTGAGGTAAACAGTTAAGTTGTTTCAGCCTTGTCTCCTTAATATTATGTATTATACATTCATACGCATCATATATATCTCTTGGTATTTCAAGGCTGCAGTAGCTAATATTTACCAAAAATACGTAAGAAGCATCTCATACTTTGAGGGAGAGTTTTGATGCTTCAAGGTTACTTTATCATTATGAAAAACAGGGTAAGTAATCTCGATGCCCCCCCCCCCTGCTCGTATTTTGCTGCAGAAATGTCAATTATCATATATGAGAAAAATAAAATGTAAGTACAAGTTATTTGTGTTTATTGGAAAAATGGATTTACCAAAATATAACTTGTCCTACAACGCACGCGATCTTTTGAAGAAGATAGCGCTAAATGTTAGTAAATGAAAAATAACAATAATATCGCAAGTGATAACAAAACAGACCATAATTTCAGTTCAAGTCATAGCCCTTATATCAAGTGATATAACAAGTCGTTGCCACAAATATGCTAAGTTAAACTCACCGGGATAGCAAGTCCCGTTTCCATCATCCATGTATCCTTTTCTGCATTGGCATGGGTAAGGATTGCATTTATCAATATCCCTGCTGCATTGCTGCCGTTCGTTGCATTTTCCGCATGATTTTCCCAACTATTGAATGAAATACAGATCATGATATTGTGAATAATGATGGCTAATGATTATGACATATCAGGCTCTCCACATTATAAACTGTATTCCAAGAGTTAAGTTTGCTTGACTAGATGCAATTTATTAGAAAGAGCATCAATCTCCCTGCTGCATTGCCGCCGTTCGTTGCATTTTCCATATGATTTTTCCAACAATTGGAAGAAATACAAATCACAAAAAAATGATATTTAAAGAGCAATGCTGGTCATAAGATCGAAACGTGAATATGTTGTTTGCATGTTGATTGTTAATAAAAGAGTTCTAAACTCATTTGCTCTCTTGACCGAATACTTTGTAATTTCAAATTATATCAGGCAGAAGACTATTAAGTGTAAAGAAGAAATCCATTTGACTCCTCAACAGTCGGCTACAGACCGGTTTCGCCCAATTTAACCGGTCTGTAGCCGACTGTAGAGGAGTCAAGTGGTTTTCTTCTTTACTCTCTATTCGCTGCTCACTAGTGGGATAGTGCACAATCCGCCATTGCTCAAGCACTGTATGCCGGTGCGACTTTGGTAGTACTCTCTCTTTAAAGAGATTGTGTTCGCATCTAATGCGCATGCGTTCTTCCATACTAGAAGACTATTACTTTCTAGCTTATAGTTCCACATCCTAGCTTTACGAGAGCAGCGGCATTCTGTTCGGGTTTTCAGGGTATTCAGAGAATATCCTAGCGTTTCATTTTTATACTTTCAATCATAATCATATTGGTTTTTAATCATTTGAAAATGATATTTATAAAGTTTATTCATAACTCCTTATTTTGCAAAAGTCGTTGCCGTCAAATAAGCGTTCTTGAACCCTTATCGTGTTTTGCAGTTGTTCTTCAAATTAAGGGCTTTGGGTCACAGCTAATACTGCTTTTTGGTTGATTGATGGTAAATGAGAATTATACTCTAGTCCATGTCTTCGCCTTTGAGTAATTTCCAAATTTGGTATTTCCGGTAAGCCCCAGGCTTAACAGGCTGCTACTTTAAATTGGAGCTCACGTGTGCTCTTGTATTGAACATGCGATGAAAGAACGAACTGCAATGCGAGGTGATCTCGAACCCGCGTTTTTGCGGACATAGACGAGCGCGCTTGCCTTAAACCCAGTGGTGGCATATTTCAATTGCAGTAGCCTGCTCTGGTATGGTCTAACTACCCTTTTCAGACTATGCCTTATGAATCAATGTCAGTATCAAATGGCTCTGAAAAGGAATTCAATCCGAAACACGAATAAATGCCTCACCGTCCATAAGCCTGGAGTTTTGAACACATCAAGATTAATGTGCAACTTTATTGTCCTGGTTTAGGACAGTGGTTAGCGCACTCGCCTGTGTCCGCAAATACCCGGGTTTGAGACCCTATGGAGGTATATTTTCTAATTGCAGTAGCCTGCTCTTGTATAATTTAATTAGGCCTACCCGTGTTAGACCAGGCCTTATGAATAAATGCGAATTTAAAGTATGGTTTTTGATAAAAAGTACTTAACATTGAATGTAAAGAACTATTGAAATGATGTCCTAATATATTAAATTTCAATTTTATCTGATCGAAGCTTTTAGCTTAATTTGAACGGCGTCAAATTTTGGCCATTCCAGCTGCTTATAAAAGTTCTAACTTCTTAAGTAAACTGAGTAAGCACATTTGGTCTTATTAAGGCTGTTTCTGACACACTGTCTAACATTTTAGTCACCACTTATAACGACAAGCCTTTGATATTTATAAGGACATGGTTGCAAAAACATTCTGTCTCATCTAGGTTGTTTCTGACACAATATATGACATGATAGTCACCACTTATCAAGAGAAGCCTTTGATATTTATAAGGACATGGTTGCAAAAACATTCTGTCTCATCTAGGTTGTTTCTGACACAATATTTGACATGATAGTCACCACTTATCATGACAAGCCTTTGATATTCATAAGGACATGGTTGCAAAAACATTCTGTCTCATCTAGGTTGTTTCTGACACAATATTTGACATGATAGTCACCACTTATCATGACAAGCCTTTGATATTTATAAGGACATGGTTGCAAAAACATTCTGTCTCATCTAGGTTGTTTCTGACACAATATTTGACATGATAGTCACCACTTATCATGACAAGCCTTTGATATTTATAAGGACATGGTTGCAAAAACATTCTGTCTCATCTAGGTTGTTTCTGACACAATATATGACATGATAGTCACCACTTATCATGACAAGCCTTTGATATTTATAAGGACATGGTTGCAAAAACATTCTGTCTCATCTAGGTTGTTTCTGACACAATATTTGACATGATAGTCACCACTTATCATGACAAGTCTTTGATATTTATAAGGACATGGTTGCAAAAACATTCTGTCTCATCTAGGTTGTTTCTGACACAATATATGACATGATAGTCACCACTTATCAAGACAAGCCTTTGATATTTATAAGGACATGGTCTCATCTAGGTTGTTTCTGACACAATATTTGACATGATAGTCACCACTTATCATGACAAGCCTTTGATATTTAGTAGGGTAATGTTACGAGAAAGAGCCGTCTCCCATCATCAGGCAATGAGAAGTGTCGTTTCTTCCCTAACCGACCTTTCCATTGATAGGGAAGGAAGCACGTTTCAAATTTCCTGATGATGGGAGACGGATCTTTCCCAGAGCGTTGCCCTATTAAATATCAAAGGCTTGTCATAATAAGTGGTGACTATCATGTCGAATACTGTTTCTGAATTAAACACATTGCCACAAAAGGGGTAAGGTCAAAACGAAGATGAAGAATTCGGGGTATTTGTATTTGGTTTTATTTTTCATTTTAAGAGCCCTCGAGTGATGAAATATATCTCCTCTTGCGGTGCATTTATATGCAAACATGGGGGGGCACCAGGGACCTATATTGAGTCCCGTAAAAAAACAGCACAATTAGCAGTAATAGCACTTCCATCCATTTTCATTAAACTTCTTTAACACTTCTACACAATTAGCAGTAATAACACATTTATCCATTTCTCACCAACGCTCAATACACTAACCATATATAAGCCGTGTAATCATGTATTGCCCCCACACAAATTCAATGTAATGAAATCAGCATAACTGGCACTTACCCATTTCTCTCTGATTTTTGTTCGGTCTAGCCACCTTGAGCTAAATCCCTTTGCAAATGAAAATCTCACACTCTTTTTGGCATTAAAAAGTTCACATTTAGCATACTTGTCATTTTTCTCCATTGGTTTAAAATTGTAGCCATCGCATGACGCCTTACGAAAGCACTTGTCTTCGCACTGCAACGCCGTGTACACTGATGGCGTTGATATTATAATTGATGACATGCGTGAATCGGCTGTTGCTCCATCGCATTCGTCATGCAGTGTTAAGACACGCTTGAGCAGGTATAGCTGGATAAAGAAAAGTAGTTTGCCATTCATGACTCTTGATTCAAAAGACTTTGGTAAGGTGCAGATCGTTCTTAAAACGAAATGCAGACGCTTCCAACGAAGGCATACATCAAAACTCAAATACACTTAAGATTTTTGAAATCCTTCGGATATGACTCAAGAAAAGAATTCACTTTTCGAATTTGTGAATTTTCCGTCTATTTCATGAATTGGAATTTCAAGTTGAATTTGCAGTGGATTTTCTTGACTTTGTTGTGAATTTGCGGTGAATATGCTGTAAGTTTGCCTCAAGTTTGTTATATCTGCTGTGAACTTGTTGAATCTCCTTAGAATTTTCAAAACCTAACAAAATTCTTTAATAAGCTCCAAATATTTCACTCCTTCTCTCTGAGAGATCACACATGAAAGACGAAATCTTTTTTTCAGTGATCCATCTTATCTATAGAGCAGTATTGAGTAGTTTATAATTATTAAGCGGTATGGGAAATCCTTGCAATGAAATATTGACAGTTAAAATCATTTGTTCCTTTAATCTTGAATTGCGCCTGGTAAATAAAGATTTTTAGATGTCAGTTTCTGAACCAATCTTTACCTTCCTGCTGTATTAAACTGTAAAAGAGTAATAGTTAAAATCAATACCAAATCAAAGAACAGATGTATTTCAGAAATATATTTCTTTATAAAGTAGAGTTCCAAACAACGTAAGTCCTCAGAATATATTTTGACAATTAATCTTTATATTAGGTGCGTGAAATTTGAAAGCTTTGCAAATAATGATTCTTTTCATGGCCTAAACGCGTTTTCAAACCGCTCAAATTTACTAAGTTTTTATTTCCAACTATGACGTGAGCAAGTGTTTTTAATTGGGCACCAAAACCTTGCTTATGCATCAAAGGAAGAGATTGCGAATTGGTACTGAAACTATTGGCCTAAGTTTATTATCAAGAAAGAGGCATCATTTTGTTGCTAGTGTCTCAATATATTTGGAACCTAAGTGTAGATCACAGTCTTTCAAATCCATGATTTTTTTTAGTTTCAGCATGCTTTAGCGTCGTTATCTTAGTTCCACATTTTGCCTGATTTAGAAACTCTATTTTAAAAACTAGGTTGAACCTTTAGCGAGGGGAAAGACAGGTTAATTGTCCCTCAACTAAGATATTTTCATGTCTACCCTTCAAGAAAAGTATCCAACGCCGAAGTTGTTTAACGTGCAAATGGGTCACACAGAGAACAGAGCGCCAGAGAGAAGCAAGACAAGTTGTCTTGATATCAACTTTTACACATTAAGTCAACTCTACTAAACTAAATTACAATACAAGATCGACAGGTTATGTACAAAGTGAGAGTAAATCGATACATGAAATGACGCAGTTTGTGGCTTAGGAAAGGACAGCAAGTAAGGAAAGGTCAGTATACAGTAAAATGCTGAATGTGATATTAGAGATTGGGTGAGGTCTGGCGTTAATTGTAAACCAATAGAACATTACCAAAGATGGATAGATGACGTGAGGTTCTCTGAGAAACGGGGAACATGATATGAAAATAACAGAGTGACTAAGTCAGGCTATGATGAAGTGAACTTTGAGAAGCAAAAAATCAAGAAAGAAATTTATAAGAGCAAATGAATGAGCAGGGAAATGTAGGCCTAAGGACTGTTTGAAGAATGTCTAAATCCACTACAAACACATTATAAATTATGAATAAAATTCATGTATCCACTCGTTAGAAAAGTGATCCTGTATTGTTCTGAAAACAATATTTATTGTCTCTGTCTTTGTTTACTTAGAAACTTTACTTTAGAGTGGCATCCTGGAGTGGAAAGGATTGGATTGATCTGTAGTGACGTATGAAATAATGAGATAATCAAATAGGATGAAAAATATAACTCTTCATAGAAAGTTATACAAAATTTCGTTGGGACAAACCAATTAGTAACGATCAAAATTCTTCAAAAGTAATGATTAAGGAAATAAGATTTTTAGTAAACCAACTGCCATTTAGAGAAAAAAGTCTAAAGATAGGCATGCGTTAAATAGGATAAATTTCAATACCAAAAATACTCTATGCATGTAAAACATGGTCACCTATATCAGAAGTGACTGCGCTTTCCATATTGTTGACATAAACAAACTATGCCAGATTCAAAACACTTAACATTGATCTAACAGAAAAACAGATTCCAAACTTAATATTTAAAGAGTGGAAAATACTGATAAATCAAAATATGATAACTACTATTGAGAATGATATGAGCAAAAATAATAAAACAAAAAGGGGATTTATCAAACACAATTCATTTAAAACTGGAATTAAACATGACTGAGTTGCAGGCGAATTTCAAAGGAAAACATGAAAATGCTTTATGCAGAAGGTGAGGAAAACATGATCAGTACTGAGAACAATTGTGGGAATGCTCCTATTTTCAAAATAATTATTTACCAAAACCAAATAACATGTCAGGAAATAATCCAGAAGTACTTGGTAAAATAAACACATGCGTGGAACAATTTTGATCGATTAATTTCTGAAAAAAAAACAATTAAGTTCCAAAACCCGTGTTACAAATCTCACTGCACTTGCACAAATTATTTGGTATCTAATAATTTTTCATCGAAATTTGAAAATTCGATACGATATGCATTTGCTACTATTCCTAACTTTAATGGTTGAAAGACACGGAGCCAGAAGCAGACATTTTTTTCTCTTGTAACATTTGAATACCTAAAACTAACAAATAAACATATTACAATGAGATAAATACACAGTTGAGAACAATTGTAACGGAAGTCCATACATGATGATACAATGCCCGGCGTAATGCCCGGCGTAAGCTGTTCATAGTTGGTACGGTGTGAGTAAAACCAGAAGGTCTAGAGCTTAGCCAAGGAAATTTTTGAAATCTAGATTCTCTCAGATACAATTTGGTCCCTTCTTTAATTAGAATTTACGTAAAGATGGACGGGGATTTACTGTAAAAAGCTAACGTCTTATGGAGCAATATCTTTTTAAGAGTGACTTAGCCCAAAATTTGGTCCGACCAAAGCTGCACCGACCGGACCGGTTCCGCCGGGCCTGAACGAGTTGTACGGTTACAAATAAGCCAGTTTGAAAATACCAATTGGATGTATGGTGCTAAAAACTTTTTTCAAAGCTGTAAAGAAAATATTGTGCAGTTCTAAGGTTTTTATTCATGCTTTTATAACAGCAATAGGCCATTCAACAGGAATCTAGTCAATCTAGAAGCGTCGAGCTTCAAAATTGCTTGCCTACAGTAGCCCTCCCGCATTAACTATGCTTACTGCCAAAGAAGGCTCAAGGTACTATAATAGACTAACCGACAAAGACCCAAACGTAATATTGAAAAGTTTCATCTTAAGAAGGTTTTGATTAAATCAGAATGGAATTCGATTGGAAAGTAATTCGTATTTCATAAAGTAAGTTATTGAATACTTTGGGTGGCAGCTCGAAACAACGCAGGAGGGTTATTTTAGCATTTTACTCTAAACATCTCAGACGAGGAAAATGTGCAGTTGTAACTTTTCCTTCATAATACTGTACCAATCTATTCGTGCATAATGAAAGCCAACATAAACCAAATGCCACTCTAAGAAGTACTGTTGAGTCAATTACTCATTGCCGCAGTTTAGATTTCATCATCTACTTGATTCAACTTACAGAATCTCTCCGACTCTATAAAATCCATTCAATTTGTTTCCTTGTAGAGTGCTGAATGGTTCGGAAACTACCTTCACAGCTATCACCTTCCCAATCAGATGAATAGAAAAGCTTCCCATGTTGCCGCATTTCCTAGAAATACATTTTCCATAATCAGCGTTAGATTGTAGAGTTGAAATCATAGACTTGTATGCGTTTAAGGCTTGAGAGCGCTTAAGACAAAACAAACCAGAAAAATGAGATGAACTATTTAGCTCACAGTACACCTTGTCAAGCACAAAGGAAGCGTTAATTCATCAAAGTATCAAAATGCATATGTTTCAGATGTATTCATGATCGGTAACAGTGTCGTATTTGGGAGAGAGCAGCAGTTTCATCGCTATTAGCTGCTTTTGGAAAGAAGATATTTCTATGTAAACCATGTAATAGAAGCTATCAAAAGGAAAAGATTTGGTCAAGAAGCCAATAATTTTTAACCTATTCCTTTAAACTAGGAAAGGAGATTAATTTAGTAGAAGGGTCTCAGTTCCAATTCATATATTCTTGAACACTCTTACCCTTGTTAGGAATCTCAATTCTCAAATCAATTGGGCAAGAGGCCAGAGCCCCTGACCTCGTGCTTTATTTGGCTAAGAAGAGCCCCGCAAAAGTAAGAAAATACAGTACAAATTAACGGCAAACTTTGCTATTTTCAAGGTTTTTAGAGGCGGGTGTAGAGGTCTTTGGCCCTGGGACCCTAACAGTGCTACACTCATTTCTTATAAGAAACCAGGTTAAAATTTAGTGTCATATTAACTCTTTAACCCAGAAAGTTTCTTGATCCAAAGATATATGTTTCCTTGACAGTGAGTCGATCTGAAGAATTTGATGTTTGACCTTGTAGACTCTCATCCCATGCCACGTGATTTCAGAAAAAGCGTAAGATGAAATATACGTTACGATTTCGTGCTAATGAATGGCATGGAGCATTTAACGCCTTTTTTGTAAAGACAGCATAAAAATTTTCCTACTTTTGAAAATCTGGCCCTAAAATGTCTTAAAAATGGTTTCTTATAGAGAAATGAGTACCCTGCTAAAATCTTAAACAATCCAAATACTTACTTGGTATGTAGTTGCTCATCATGATAGAACTCTACATACAGAAGTGCCGTTCTGCAATCTTCAGCATTACCAAATTTTAGGAAAAATTCACTGAAGTGGATAGTTACGTTTTTTTCACCGGCAAGCTGGATGGCATAAAGGCAAGTGAATGGTATATCCAAAAGTAACTGACCACTGTTCACACAATATGTTGGTGTCGAAATGTTGCCTTGGCTTTGAGTAAGCAGTGCATTATCCGTGCAACCTTGAAAAGATATTTTAGGTCATTAAAAGTAACTAATTATTTATCATTGGTAGGGTGAGTGGTCGAGCAGCTTAAGTGGCTTGCTGTGTGCAGCTTAGTTAAAATTGGTCGTATAAGGTCAAAATCTGGTTGGGTGATCTTAGGGGTGTTGACTATGGAACTCACTCCACTAACCTCCGAAAAAGACGTTAAACTAGGGTTCCCGTACCTCTTCTGTAAATAAGGCATTTGGCCTTTCGCAGACTAGCACGCTAAACGTTCATTTACTTATTCACCATCTATACCTCAGGCGTAATCCCCGGGCAGAGGGGTCACATTTCGGGTTATGGGTCCGTCAAATAGCTGCCAAACGACTCAGATTCGGGAAATTACATTATCATTATCTTCCAACAGCGGTTTTAGGGGTTAGGGCTTAGGCACTCCTGGAGAATATTGAAGACATTTTTGTCTGTCCAAAACATTTTCAATCAAAGCTTTATTAGCTATCATCTTAAATGTGCACTGGTGAAGCAAAGTTTGTTTTGATTCGTCATTAACATATACACACTATATACATATATTACATACTAAAAAGTATTTTTTTCGGTTTACCGACACAGTGATCGATGCATTAGAATAGAGCAATAAATCTCCTCATGAGTGAGCTTTTTGATGTGAAGAGTGGAGTTGTTTCAGCATTGTCTTCTTACTCTTATATATTTTACATTTATATGCATCATATACTATATACTATATACTACTTTATACGGATCATATGTATCTCGTAGTATTTCAAGGCTGCAGTGAGGCAAGAAGGGAAATTAAATGTAATATTTACCACAAGTACGTAAGAAGCATCTCATACTTTGAGGGAGAGTTTCGATGCTTCAAGGGTACTTTTTATCATTAAGAAAAACGGGGTAAGTAATCTCGATCCCCCCCAGGCTCGTATTTTACTGCAGAAACGTCAATTATCATATATGAGAAAAATAAAATGTAAGTACAAGTTATTTGTGTTTATTGGAAAAATGGATTTACCAAAATATAATTTGTCCTACAACGCACACGATCTTTTGAAGAAGATAGCGCTAAATGTTAGTAGAAGAAAATTTCCATAATTTTGCTGGTAATAACAAAACAGACCATAATTTCAGTTCAAGTCATAGCCCTTGCATCAAGTGATATAACAAGTCGTTGCCACTAATACGCTAAGTTAAACTCACCGGGATAGCAAGTCTCGTTTCCATCATCCATGTATCCTTTTCTGCATTTGCATGGGTAAGGATTGCATTTATCAATATCTCTGCTGCATTGCTGCCGTTCGTTGCATTTTCCACATGATTTACCCAACTATTGAATGAAATGCAGATCATGATATTGTGAATAATGATGGCTAATGATTATGACATATCAGGCTCTCCACATTATAAACTGTATTCAAAGAGTTAAGTTTGCTTGACTAGATGCAATTTATTAGAAAGAGCATCAATCTCCCTGCTGCATTGCCGCCGTTCGTTGCATTTTCCATATGATTTTTCCAACAATTGGAAGAAATATAAATCACAAAATAATGATATTGAAAGGGCAATGTTGATCATAAAATCAGAAGATGATTATGTTCTTTGAAGGTTGATTGTTAATAAAAAAGTTCTAAACTCGTTTGCTCTCTTGACCGAATACTGGCATTGTTTAGTGGTAGGGATAATAAACGGCATCGGTTCGAAATCACCATATATTGAGCTCTAAAGAAGGTTGCATAGTATGAGCAAAAAGTTTCAATTTCTCAAATTTCTGTAGCACAAATGGATGGACAAACCTCACTTCAGTACCACATACTACTATATCTAGTGATGGAAACCCCTACTGGAAATGAGGCTTTCAATTTGCCAGGCTAGCACATTAAGCACTCACTCACTCCCTCGTCGTAAATGAATATATTCTCACAGAGTTTTCACAGGTTATTTCAACCAATATTTAGACAGGTGTTCCCTCACGCTTATATGTCATTAAAAAGCTTTCATTTTTGTGATTGATATGGAAATGAAATTTGTATTTGATCAACAGAAAGTCAAGTAGGAAAGCTAAAAATCATAACAAAGATATTATTTTGCATGATTGAATTTGATCAGCTGACGTTAGACATTTGATCGCCTGCCAGAAGACAGAAAAATTACGAACAGATAATAAGATAAAAAAAACACTAGTGATGAAGGTAGACAAGTAGTTAAATTACTCAATACTTGCTCAAAGGAAACTCAGTTTGAGCCCATCCCCTAGAGGTAGCAATTACTGCAAAATCTGCATTTGGACCATGATGTTTTCTTTATGATAGGGTTAGCAATATAAGCATCGAACTGCCACCACTCTAGTCTGTCATAATCATACAATGAAATCCAGGAATAAGAAAATTTTTCAGACAAAAGTAAGATCGACTTTGTAATTTCAAATTATATCAGGCAGAAGACTATTACTTTCTAGCTTATAGTTCCACATCCTAGCTCTACGAGAGCAGTGGAATTCTGTCTGGTTATTCAGGGCATTCAGAGAATATGGGTATTCACAAAAAGAATTCCAACGTGTGCCAAACAAATCAAAATCAACTTAACACCTTGGTTCACCGGGCACTTATGATCTGTTCCGTACCAAAACTCAATTTAGAATTGGTAAAAATCAAATCTACCCTCATCAGCAATGGATATCCCGAGGATCTCATTTTGGCTTGCTTTCTCAATAAAATTGCAAAATTCTCGGCTGACAAAAAGATTGGTCCACAAAAGTGCCCTCTAAAACTGCCTTACATTGGCAACGTTACCTTGCGATTTGAAAAACAAATTAAGACAGCCATAACTAAGTGCTACGTTACGGTCAGCCCCCGTCTCGTCTTCTCCTCTAAGAAAATCATTCCATGTATTCACAAAGATAGTGTGCCAACCACACAAAACAGCCTCGTCTTTTATGAATACTCGTGCCGGTGTGATGCCAGGTACGTAGGTCGCACATTCCAGCGGTGATGTGATAGGATAAAACAACACGTGCCGTCTAGCATACGCCAAAAAACTGTGCCGCAACGAGAACAATCATCTCCCCCTTCAAAAACCAAAATATCACTCAAACATGACTCTACTATAGGTCAACATTTGCTCGACAACCCAGAATGTGCTTAAAGTGGACCTACACCTTACACAAAAGTTACTGCTATTGGTAATTCAGAGGCTCTGAAAACGAAAAAACTACTTTAAATCCCATTTTACATTTCTATAAGCCCCCAAAACCCCACATGATTAGCTAAAATCTTCGTCAACAGCCGCGCACTTGAGGGGCATGGGTTCTAGTCTTTTTTTGATGACGTCCATCCAGGACATGATCATTTCATCAAGCAGTTTACGAATTTGGGCGCCAGGACGTTTGTGAATTTTCGAAAAAGAATGTCTTCCGACGAATTTGATTCACTGAACAGTTCAGAATCTGATAACACGTCCGTGTATTCGTTAGAATTCGAAGAAGAAAGTTTCAGTAACGAACTAGTGGAATCACAACAGGTGGATGGACCTTTTTTTGTTTAGGCCTATTCTACTATACTGCTACTACAAGGGCAGGTCGTTGATGATCTCAGTTGGAGACCTTGGATTTCACTCGCACTAAAGTTGAAAAAAGTCAGATCTAGGAGAAAAAGAACTGAATAGAGAAGGGAACCATAGCTGATTTTTTCTATCGACATGTTCCCGGTAATCACGAGTTATTGTTAATAGGGTTCGTAGAATAGCGGTTAGTACGTTCGTTCCTTACGCGGAAGGTTTCCGGTTCAATCCCATGCGGAACTATTCTATATCTTTGATTTTTGTTTTAATTATTTTATCCATTTCAGACCCTTTACAGCTGTCTATTTTGCTCTGGTCAGCTTGACAAAGTCGAGCCATCGCTTCCTTCTCCTCACAGCTTCTAAACGCAAGTCTCGGTAAAAACTGAATCTTGTGTAGCAAGATCCCTCTTTCGATGTTTGGTTGACGATTGCATTTTCCTACCAAGCATTTATTCGCATTCTGATAAATTGGTCCTTTCAAGATTTATTATAGATTCTTCAGTAAAGCCAAACACGCGATGCCTACTTGTTTTGTTTTTGTTTTTGCGCTGTCCTGGGTGAACGTCATCAAAACTGTCGGTGCCAGACCCCTGCTAGTGGAACTCTGAGCCCGGCCGTGAACGAAAGAATTTTCAAGAAAGCACGAAAATGTTGAACTTTGAAAATTTATTACAGGTGAGGTTCAAGCCAAAATGACAAACAAAATACATTTATGAGTTCGATACAGTTATATCTAATTAAAACAATTAAACTGTGTAAAGTGTAGGTCCACTTTAAGCCTACAGTGAGGATCGTTTTCGAATAATTAGCAGAGCAAGATCTACATTTCACTTGACAGAAAGTTGAGTAGTTGGAAAAAGTTTGTTTTCGCCTCAGGACTCTGAAAGTACTGTTATTAGTCAGCTCACTGTATCGTGGGTGTTGATTGGTTTTCCAACACTATACAAATCATTCACCTCTTTTCTGATTGGCCTATTTTGATTCACATCTGTGTATATAAATCAGTTAGGTTTCTGTTTCGTTCTCTTTCTGACGTATTACTCTGTTGAGTGTCAGTCAAAAAGCTTAAGTAATCTATGTGTTCATTTCACTATGTTTCCGATATTTCTGGCTGTATTGAAGTTTTGCACCATCCAAAGACTGAATACTATCCTACCTTCCTTTCTAAGGCCCACCATGTGGTTACTGTTCAGATGGAAGTGTGTGCATTGGCTCGGTTTGAAGCCAATGCAAGGGCTTGAATATTGTTCACTGTCTACGCCATCGACTTAGAGAGCTTATTCTCTGGGTAGGTAGGGCATGTGCACCACCACACCCCACTCCCCAGTTTCAAGGACTCATAGGAGATAATCGTCTGTATGTCTGCTGTCTGCATATGTGTCTGCTTCACGTTGCAGTCCCCAATATAATTGTTCTTGACCTTGATCTTAAGACTTGCTTTTGAGAACGAGTAGACACTTTTTAAACTTACAACGAAAGTTCCCCAAGGGGAACTTTGAAGCAGCTTTTAACCAATCAAAATCCATGCTGAGAAAACCACCAAAGGGGCAAGTCATATAGTTTTTAACTAGCAAATTACGCATACTAAGATCCTGCGCACCTCAGATCGAATCTCGTTTTTGAAATTGGTGCGGCAAAAATCCAAAACTGTTATTTTCTTTCCATTGTCATCTAATTCTCACATTGTGTTGATGATTGACTTCAAGATCACGAGGAGCGTGCTTCGTGTCAATTTAACAACATAGACAAGTCGAATAAAGGGAAGAAACAAATTTGTCTATTGACTTTGCGAGAAAGGAGGGAAGTTTTTAGAATTTTAGTGCTGCACAAAGACAAAGAGCATCTTGATGGAAGTTAAGTAAAAGAACATTCTTCTTCTATATCAGTTGTAAGCTACTCTACAGTGGCGGAAATTATGGGGGGGTTGGGGGGCAATTGCCCCCCCCCCCCAATTCAAATTGAGTCGGAAATTTCTCTCAAAAGTCGGAAATTTTGGTCCTTGGAAGTTGAATTGGGTATCCAACTCGAAAATTTTGATACCTGTGATTTAACAATTTATTTTTTTGAAAGAACCGAATTAAATTCTTTAACACTAGACTCTTTTAAGTTAGTCAATATCAAATCTTATTCGTTTACTATTCATGGGTTGTATTTGTACTATTTCTACATGGTTTGTATTTATATACAGTCGACTCTCGCTATCTCAAACTGTCACGGGAGTCGAATTTTCCTCGGCCAAATGGAGGGGCTTCATACGCAGTGTATAAATGAAAGGTTTTTTGCTTCTAAAAATCCACTTTTAAAAATCTAAAAACCGCTGAACAGGTATTAGTTTTAGCTAAAAGAAGTTTATAAAAGGGGGTCATGTTTATCAAGAACTGGAATCAACTGAAAGCTATGATGGAACTGAACAACCTAGTCGACAAGTATGCTTTTTGCGTGAAGAAACGATTAAACCTTGGAAATCTTCAAAATACTTGCAAAATACTTCTTGTTGGAAAATATCTATTTAGGTTTTAAAAAAGATATGTCATTGGTGTTGTTAATAACAGAAGTTAGAGGTCTTGTGTCAGTTAAATAAAAAACTATTATTGGCATATGATTGAATAAATTTAAACCTTTGTGTATTGAAGTTAGAGATAAGGGGTCTTTTTGTTCACTGGAAAGAAATTTTGTTCGAGATAACGGTGTTTAAGATAACGGGTTTTATTTGTGTACCTAACTGTATAGGAAAACGAGGGGAAATAGGTTTTGTTTGAGATAGAGGGGAGTTCGAGATAACGGTGTTCGAGGTAGCAGGAGTCGACCATAGTGCTAACATAGGGGGATTCTAAGCCAGTTCGAACCCTAAAAAAGGCACAACCTCAACAGCTTCCGGGGGCTCCGCCCCCTCGACCCGTGACGTGTACTCCTTATTTTATTGATCTTATCTGGTTCGTAGATTAGATTATCATATTCTTAGAAATAACAACTTTAATCAACTAATAAAACAGTGATCTTTCTTGTATGCTAATCTTTCTTTCATATTTCTATAATTTCTCTAACAACAGTAAATGGGAGGGGGGAGAAGGGGGTTGGGATTGGGTTAAGGTATTGAGTGGATATGGGGTGGGGTAGTGATGGTTCAGGCAATACTTAGTATGCCTGTTCCTTTGAGGTAAGGCATTTTCTATCTCCGGAAGCATTCATTTCGTCTGCTTAATTCAAAATCA
Source organism: Pelagia noctiluca (assembly GCA_963924455.1). NCBI lineage: Eukaryota > Metazoa > Cnidaria > Scyphozoa > Semaeostomeae > Pelagiidae > Pelagia > Pelagia noctiluca. Next base: position 17,093,057 of record OZ004316.1, read on the forward strand.
ATTCTGTCATTTTAAGGTTTCCAACTTTCCTTCTCCTATCTACCACCATTTTTTTTTCTAAATTAATCAATGGCTATCTTTTCGGTTTCATGATATTTCTGAGAAAATCATCGGTATCATATTTAGGGCAGTTAATTCGTGTATTCATGTGCAACAACAACAATCACCAGCTTCCGGGGGCTCCACCCCCCTCGACCCCTGCCAGGACTCTGCCAGGACTCTGCTCTGGACAAGTAAGTGGGCTTACAGCCCCCCCCCCCCCCTACACCGCCAGCTGTCTAGGCAATGACTTCGTCATTGCCAGGCGAAGAAAATGACTCGGAAAATTCACCATGCTTGCCCCTCCACCCAAAATGCCCAATTTCCGCCACTGCTACTCTAGGCTTATCCGCAGTGGGGCATCAATTTGTATTTCGCATTAAATCCTTCTTCAAAGAAATATCATATTAACAGTAATTTATAAGGCATGGTCTAACATGGGTAAATAAATTATTCCAGAGCAGGCTACTGCAATTGACATATACCTCCACCAGGTCTCGAACCCGGGTTTGATCGGACACTGGGGAGCGCACTAACCAGTGTCCTAAACAAGGGCAATAAGTTGGCACGGTAACCTTGATGTGTTCATAACTCCAGGCTTATCCATGGTGAGGCATTAATTTGTGTTTCGGATTAATTCCTTCTTCAGAGCCATGTTATATTAACATTAATTCACAAGGCATAGTCTAACACGAGTGATTTAATCATACCAAAGCAGGCTACTCAAATTGACATATGCCACCACCGAGTTTCGAACCCAGGTTTTGGTGGGCTAACTTATTGTCCTGGTTTGGGACAGTGGTTGGTGCGCTTGCCCGTGTACGCAAAAAAACCGGATTCGAGACCCGGTGGTAGTATATGTTAATTGCAGTAGCCTGCTCTGGTATAATTTAATTACCCGTGTTAGACCATGCCTTGTGAATAAATGTTGTAAGCTATATAGGCTCACTGGCAGAGGCCTGAAATATTTCCACTTTTCGTTGAAGCATCTTTCATATGCGATAATAGCCTACAATTAGATTGTTTTGTACTGTATCTATTTGCTAACTAAGCATAGCAAGAACGAATATTAAGCCTCCCTTTTCTGTAGTTTTTAGCAACATGCTGAACCCTTGGGCTAGGAAATACTAATAGATATTCCTGTTTTATTCTTTTACGTTTGTTTTCGAACTCAAAACCAATAACTATCTAGTAAATAACTATCAGTAAAGCAAGGAAAATCACCTTGATTCATATCCGCAAAATTTCATCTAGGCGTATCCCAAGTTCAATGTTTTGGGCGTGGTCAGGAAGAATTATCTGCTGAATTCCTAGTCTTAGAACGGCAATTCTACAAAGGCCTGTCCTGTATCTGTAAGGAAAGCCCATCAACCCTAGAAATGTCACAAGCACTTTTAAGTATCAAACATTTTATAACCTTGTTAGTCTGCTCTTCAAACAAGTAATTTATTATTTTTGGATTCTACAGTATATCTGCAAACTGAGGAAGATGAGATAAAAATCTTTTGAGCTACTTTGAACTGCTGGTGCAGAAAATGTTTTGTTATTTCTTGAAATGCAACATGTATTCATGATAATAACAATGATAAACGAAAGTTGTCCACAGTAGTAGGCTGTGTGCCGGATCCTTTTCGAATTCTTGCGATGAAGTAAGTAAAATGGAACTGAAGAACGACTGAAAAAGCCATATATGCCTGGGCAAAATATTGGAACCAAAATATCTAATTTATCTATGTTTTTCTGTTTGTGTCATCTTGCGTTGTTCCTGTCTTGTTTTATGGTTACTTTCTCATTTAAGTTGGTTACTTTCTTATAACTCTTATTTGGACCTTTACTTTACTTTTTAATGATATTTTTCCTTATTTCAAGGAATGCCTACTTAGATCATTCATGAACCAAATTTATGTAAAAGCATTTTGGATCATTCACAATATACCAAGGCTACTGTGCTAGCTTATTTTCCTGGTTTAGGAAAGTGGCTAGCCCGCTCGCCTGTGTCTGCAAAAACCCGGGTTGAGACCTGATGGTGGCATCTGTCAATTGCAGTAACGATGGTATAAATTAATTACCAGTGCTTAGACCTTGCCTTATCAATTACTTAAAAGTATGCATTTTGATAAAAAGTACTTAGGATTAAACAGGAAGAACTATTGAAATGACATCCTAATACATTAACTTTTAATGTTATCAGTTCGAAGCTTTTAGTTTGATTTGAAGGTCGTCAAATTATGGCCATTCAAGCTGCTTATTAAAGTTCTAACTTCTGAAGCAAACACAACACATTGCCACCAATTGGATGAGATCAATACCAAGATTGAGGATTCGGGGTATTTGAATTTGGTTTTCTTTTTCATTTCAAGTAGCCATTTTAGTGAAGAGGATTTATCGGCATGTAGTCCAACTAAATTGTATTTGGGTCTAAGCTGCGTGTCCCGAATCTGTGATCGAAACAAACGATCTTTCTGGTGGTTGCATTTATATTCAGACATGAGGGCATAAGGGTCCTATATTGAGTCCCGTAAAAAACAACACGATTAGCAGTAATAACACTTATTTATCTATTTCTCATTGACGCTCTGTACAATAACCATTTACAAGCCGTGTAATCATGTATTACACCCCATATGAATTCAAGGTAGCCTCCATCTACACTAAAGCCCTATAACTGCACTTAATATGCCCTATGAATGCCCAACGTTAAATTCCTGAGCTTCCGTCTTTATTAGTAAGGACATTACTCAGATCAAAATAGCATCGAGCTTTCACACATCTCGTCATGAACTGTCATGTTAAAAATGATTGTTTATTAGAAGCACGCAATCATTTTTAACTACTCTCCCCGTGCTTAATTTTGGGTGATAAGTTCAAAGTCAGAAATGTACGGTATATAACCAATATAAAATAAAACGAATATAAGAATGGTAGAATTTTGATAAAAGGTCAACTGGTCTATAGTACGGTTCCAAGTCTTTGCTAATATTTAAGTCAGTCGAGAAAATACATTAAAATCATTGTCCTGTCTATACCAATGCCTGCCCATTTTTAACCATGTTTGCAAAATACCTCCGTGTTGCGATTCGCATTTCAGATTTTCTAACCATGAAAGCCACCAAAGGAAAATTGAGCATACATCTGTTCTGATAGATAAAAAGCAACAAGCAAAAATTTCCATATCTTTTTCCGACATTTTGATCATCAGTTTTGAATCAGCGAAAGCGTGCACCGTTTTTAAAAGCATGCTATGCAAGAGCCAATTTTTAATCCCTTCTGACAGCTGTGGACAAACAGGAGCAGGCCTAATCTACCCTAGCGGCGTCTGTGACCTGTGCCCTAACTTTACATTGGGCAAAAAAGTTGAAAATGCCGTCTACGCGATCAGGCGAGGTGACAATTAGCTTGATCCCCTAAAGAATGCCGTAAGGTATGATTATGGCACCTGTGTAGATAGGCCCGTGATGAAATTAGCATAACTGGCACTTACCCATTTCTCTCTGATTTTTGTTCGGTTTAGCCATCTGGAGCTGAATCCATTTGCTTGTGACAATGTCACATTGCTGTTTGCTTTAAAAAGCTCGCATTCAGCATTCTCACCATTCGTGCCGATTGGTTTGAAATTGAAGCCATCGCACGACGCCTCACGAAAGCACTTGTCTTCGCACTGCAATGCCGTGTACACCGATGGCTTTAATATTATAATTGATGACATGCGTGAATTGGCTGTTGCTCCATCGCATTCATCATGCAGTGTTAAGACACGCTTGAGCAGGCAGAGCTGTATGAAGAATAGCACTTTGGCATTCATTTCTCTTGATTCAAAAGACTTTGGTAAGGTTCAGATCGTTCTTAGAACGAAATGCAGACGCTTCAAACGAAGACTTAAATCAAAACTCAGATATGTCAAAGGTTATTTAGACCCCATGAAATCCTTCGGATATGATGATTCAAGAAAAGATTCACTTCAGAATTGGTGACTTGGCGTTCAATTTAATGAATTTGAATTTCAAGTTCTGTTTGCCGTTAATGTTTTGAATTGGTGAAAGTTGTTGTTGATTTATTGAATTTGTTGTGAGATTGTTGAACTTGCTGTGAGTTTTTTGACTTTGTTGTATATTTTAATAACTTGGCAAATAGTCTTTGATAAGTTTTGAATATTCCAGGATTTCTCTCTACTGTATAAGCTAGTTAGCAGCCAGGCATTCATTAAAAGCATACAAACACTTAGATGTTAAATCATCATCTTCTTTGCAAAGCAGAATCAAACTTGAATCTTTCGAACTTAATGGTATCGTCTTCAATCGAGAGAAATCACACATGAAAGCCGAGATGTTTCTTTCGGTGACCCATCTTCTTTACACAGCAGTATCGAGTGTTGATTCTTAGGAAATCCTTGGAATGAGATATTTATAATTGAGATTATTCTTTTCTTAAATCGTTAATTTTCAGATCTCAGTTTCTGAGCCAATCTTTACCTTTCTGCCTTCAGACTTCATAAGAGTGATGCTTTAACTCAAAAGCAAATCAAAGAACAGATGTATTTCAGACATATTTTCTTTACAAAGTAGAGTTCCAAACAACTTAAGTCCTCAGAACATATTTCGACAATGGATCTTAGTGTCAGAGCGTGGCTTGTGAAGGCTCTGTAAATAAAGATTCAGGAATTCTACGTGTTCAATTCTCTCTTCTTGCTCAATGAGCTTTTTTCAATCACAGACTTCAAAGAAAGCAGTATATAGAATTCTAAATGTATTTTACGCAACCATCTTCTTTACAAAGTCACTTCAAACATTTCAAACGGCTTAAATCCTTGAAATATAGTCTTAACAAATCTTTTACTTAGCTACTACTGTCAAGAATTTTTAAAACTTTGCAAATAGAAGTTTGTGAATTCTAGAATCTCCACCCTAAGGCAAGTAATAAAATACCGCAATCTCTTCTTCAAAAATCCGCGTGAAATAGTTACGACCGTTGTGATCAAACAAACATGTATGAAGTTCTTTTACCTCTCAGCCAATCTCCCTGTTATATAGCTTTGCAGATAGGACAGGCTTCGAATAACGTACATTGAATAACAAAGATCTTACGTCTTTCACCCAATTGATAACATCTTCTTTTCAAAAGCAGTACCTTCTTTGATGAATAACAAACAATGATTTAAACTTTCTTTGTTTGTAGATAACAAATATTCCAGTTTAGCAATGGTAAAAACGTGGTTAATAATGATGACCCAATTCAATGTCAAATTTCCAAGTCTCCAGACCAGTACCTTTCGTTGTTTGTGTCGACTGAATAAGATCTCTTCTATCCCACCTGTTAAGAGAAATGAATTTTTACGCGTTTTTTATGCAGCCAGTTTATCATTAACTGTACACTCAAATAATTTTCTGCATTGTGATTGGCAAATTAGAAATCCCGTTCCCGGATGTGGGAGGTACTGAACCATCTCCTGTATACCGTATTAAAGCAGGTATGATTGTTCCTCCAATCAAATATCTAATTGAGTTGAGTTTGCACAAGATGAATAGTTCTGGTACGATCTGTTCTCGGCTGAAAAAAGCAATTATCTGAAGTTTACACAAAATGGATTTCTAGTTACTCATCTCGATTGAAAGCGATAACACTTTTAAGGTTTCTACTGGTTGTTGATGGGAACTGATAAGAACAAAGCGAACGGACTTTCGATGACGTCTTTTGGCAGACCATAATAATTTCGGAAACAGAAGCCTGCTTTTAAATAGTAGTCTACCTAAACTGTTTTTGGAGTTTTAGCTCCTACCTTTTTGGAAAGAAACTTGTCTGTCTCAGCTTAACTAGGTCAGAATTCATCATTGCAATGAAAAAATCATGATCCGAAAACCATATCAAGGCTCGTCCGCACTGCAAAAGCTTTTACTGGTGCGTGAATACATTCACTTTAAGTCACAAGAGGTTTTCAGCTGTAAGTCACATGTTTTTCATATATATCATATACAATGTCTTCAGACTATTTGATATGAAATTTTGATCAGTGTGAAAACTTTTATTTCATTTTCTGACTTTTTTGTGTGTGCATGCACGCACCAGTAAACTATTGTGAGTGTAGTCTGTAAGGCAGAGATTTTAAGGCTTGGTTTCCACTATGACTTAACAGGCGGTAGTTCTATTTGATAGTGACTTCAAAATTACCTTGAGGAAAGTTTACTAATGAGATTTCCTGCCAATTAATTCAAGTCAACCCATGAGCTTGGAATCAAACAAATTGAAATTATAGCACATGAGATAACTTCTGAGTTAATTTTCAAAATGATATAACGTCTAGAGACTGTCCGTCTCTGTTCTAGCTGTTGTCATATCGTTTTTTTGGTGGTTGTGCAAGCTTTTTAGCTTCTCTGGCAGATAGATTGAAAAGGCCTTTCTTACAGTTTTTTATGTATCGTGTTAGTTTTGGGGAAACATCAAAAGGGAATGGGATACTTCAGAGAGGAGTTTCTTCAAAGAAGAGTTCAAAGAATTTATCTTGACCAATATTGGTCGGTCGGTACACCTATAAGGCTGTTTATTTGGCCAAAATGTCCCACCTTCCAGGCCAAATGCTGAGAAGTGGGGTGAAAACTTTAGTCGCTTTTATGTGAAATTTCATCCCAATTTCATCAAAATCATGATTAAAAACATCGACAGACCTAAAAATAATTGTGCTAGATCCAAAGGTTTTTAGTAGACCCAAGTAAAAAGTAGGATGGATCTGACTTGGAAACCCAGTCTATCATGCACTTTAGACAAGAAGCACAACAGCAAGAAGTTACTAATCCTTAGAAACAGCCAAAAGCAAGTTATTTACTGGCCATTATATCTAATGGATACATTTTATTTCGTTGGATACTATTCCTAAACAATTATTGTACATATTACAAGATTTTTTTCAACTTTAGATACAGTCCTTTATTAACCAAAATAATTCGATGATAACGTGTACTGATAATCATAGATCTAGAAGCAAACCCTCCACCCATAACAAGTGTTCTAACTTCTTTTGGTAGGAGTCCAATCTCGCAATACCGAGCGAAAAATAAATAACGCCATGCTTATACCCTGTCAGTGTTGTGAAATAATGTTTGTAGATTTTGTTTTCTGCTTAGATACTGACTTTGTAAAATCCATTCAATTTACTGCATGGCGTATAAAATGCTTTGAAAAGTATTTCCACCAGTATATTCTTCGCAATGAAATCAACAGTAACACTTTTGGGATTGCTGCATCTCCTAAAATAGAACATTGATATATTTAGTACTATAATGCTGGTTTATCTTTCCACCATACTGACAATCTGCGCCGAAAGTTATGAGTTCATACTTGATTGCCACAACTACAGTTTTTCAAAGGTAGTTAGTGCCGCAAACTAGCATCCACTCGAGTTGTAGCATGCATTCACTTGATATCGAAGGGACATTTTGGTTTAGGTTTAGTAGCTTAGCCTTAGCATCCTATCCTGAATATATCGGACAGCCTCTCCTGGCGCTACTTTATCTTTTACTTTATCTTTGAAAACAACCCCACATGGCTTTGCATGGCTATTCTACATGGCTACTGCAACGAAGCCTAAATATCTGATGATAACGATTGGTAGGATATAAGCTGGTATATTTCTGTATTACTTAGTAAATAACCATTATGCGTAAGATGTTCGGCATCATCATCTGACTTGTTTCTCGGAGTGAGGAAGTCTTGTGTCTCCATGATGTTTTTTTATACAAAAATATCAAAAAATCGTAAACGAGTAGAAAATCAATTTTTAAAGTCAGTATCAACACTACAAATTTGGCCTTAGAGTAGGGTAAAAACTCAATAGGGGATTTCACATACCTGGTTGCTGGTTGGTTGTCAGGGGAAAACTTCACATATTGCATTGCAGTGTCGCAGTAGCCAGGAGAACCACCTTTTAGGTCAAATTCGTTGAAGTGAAAAGTGACATTTTTCTCCGCAGTAAATTTAAGTCTGTAATAACACACGAAATTTTCCCCAATATAAACTTTTCCATTTGCACACTCTTCCTTCAGATATGTAGGTTTCGTAATATTTCCTTCGCTTTCAGTGAGTAGAGCATCTTCCGTGCAACCTTAAGAAAAAAGTGTGAATATTAGAATTATGTAAAAAATATATCAAGGGTTCACTATTGCCAACTGGTACCACCTATCCAATCCTAGCCTGAACGTTAGTGACTTTCTGGTCTTACCAAGGGCATTACGAAGAGTGGAGTATAGATTTAGGCCCATGATTTAGATATGGTTTTTGTTCTTACATGCATGGATGGTGGATGAGTTCAAATCCCTAGTTTCTATCTATAAGATTCAAGCCTGGGTTCCATATATCCTTTAGGTCCCATAAGTTACCCGTAGTTGCACTCCAGCTCGCTTATGGCAATCTGATGGTACTTTGATTATCCGAGATTTGATTGTACCAAACTATGTAATTCATGGTAACTTTTGAATAAATGGTATTCATTAATGGCTAGAAATATTGGCTAGCAGCTAATTTAAGCTAACTGGCAAAGACTGCAATTAAAGTAACGATATCAAAAGGGCAACGTTATCTACATAAATTTCGAAGAAGGATTATGAGAACATCAATACCCCCTAAACCGAACATGCAAGCCAATCAAGAGGGCAAGCTGTAGAGCTCACACAGCACAAGTAATATTTTAAAGTGCATACATCAACCCTGTTTTCAGTTTTCAGTTTTCATTGAATTATTAATCAATCCTAAATACAATTCTAAACAGATTACAATACAATTAAGGACGTTTACAGTTCGAAAAAGAACTTAAGACTACATACAACAAATCAAAACAAAGAAAGGGAAAAGACATTACATGATTGTATTTAAGATTGATTAATTAAGGAGGAGCTCTCCAAGTAGGGGCCCCAAACAGAGGCCAAAAAAGCCAAAACAGCACGAAGCCTCACAATCTGCATCCCCTTTAAGACATCAGGTTATTAATCTAAACATCAAATATTGAAATAAACTATCTAAGAAACATTTTGCTCAAATTGATTATATATCAGGTTTATTCACATAGCTCAAGTCAGGGTTTTTTTAAATAAAAATCTAGAACTGCACATTTTTACCTGTCAGTAACATTTTAGAGAAGACAAACTAACTATGTACTGTATTTTTCTTGAAAAAAGCTATCACAAATTACGACTTTGAAACTTCCTTTTAAAGTTCAAAACGGAATATGATGATCTGATTCTGATCTTATGTAACCTTGCTCAAGATTAACTCAGCACCTATTTATCAGCTTTCGTCAAACCTAAAGGCTCCTTCAGGCAGCAACAGAAAAATCTGAATTTGATGCATCTAGATTGCATATTTGCAAATTGCCTATTTGACGCTATTATCATCATCCCTTTTTGTCATTCTTAACCACTAAAATATTTAGAACTGCACAATATTTTCTTTAGAACTGACGAGGGTTTAGAACTGAACATATTGTGTAGGACTACACGTTAAAATAAACCTGGCTCAAGTCTAGTACTGTGTACTATGGCTTTGCTGAAAAAACACATCCTGCCATCATACAGGCCATTAGCTATTAAAAACATTCAAGGTAAGGAAAGGAGAGCTGCATCAAAAGGGTAGACGTCATCACTGACATTAATGTGGAAAACAAAACTCACCAATAAGGGAGCAAGTCCCATCTCCATCATCCAAATAGCCTTTCTTGCATTTGCATGGGTAAGGATTGCATTTATCAATATCCCTGTTGCATTGCTGCCGTTCGTTGCATTTTCCACATGATTTACCCAACTATTGAAATAAATACAGATCATAACATTGTGGTTAAGATGGTTCATGATTATGACATATCAGCTTGTGCATTATGAATGGTACACAAAATTGATGCGGATCAGCCTTCCGTCTATACGAACACGAAGTGATCCGATACGCTTTTGCTCCGCTATCCGCATCAATTTTGATTCTGCTCTGAAAGCGAACTAGTTTGGTTCGCATCACTTTTGTGTCGGATCATTTCTGCTCTGACGCGTGTAGACGCAAGTCATCCGCAAAAATTAGTTCGGACTCATCACGAAGGTGGTTTTCGCACAACTGAGGCTAAATGATGATTTAACAACATTAGGAAGTAAGTGATGAGAAATGACAACAAAAGCGTAACCGCTTTAATCTGACACCGTGTAGAAGAGAGGGTAACCCACATAACTATGACCCACATCTTCTTGCTCTAGTACCGTGAAGAGTTAGTCTAATAATATGCGGTAGTGCATTCGTGTTCTAAATGATTTAAAAGTGATTAATCAGTATTATGATACTTACCCATTTCTCTCTGGTTTTCGTTCGGTTAAGCCATCTGGAGCTAAATCCGTTTGCAAATGAAAATCTCGCACTCTTTTCTGCTTTAAAAAGCTCGCATTTAGCATACTTGTCATTTTTCTCTATTAGTTTGAAATTGAAGCCATCGCACGACGCCTCACGAAAACACTTGTCTTCACACTGCAACGCCGTGTACACCGATGGTGTTGATATTATAATTGATGGCATGCGTGAATTGGTTGTTACTTCGTCGCATTCATCGTGCTGCGTCAGAACACGTTTGAGCAGGCAGAGGTGGATGAAAAGTAGTAGTTTGGCATCCATGGCTTTAAATTCAATAGAAATTGCTTATCATTTTATGATATACAAAATTTAAAAGGCTTTGGTGAGCATCGGATTATTCATAGAGCGTAATGGTGTATGCTTCACACGAAGTCCCATATCAAAGTTGAGATATTTTCACGATAGTTTACTTCTTTATGGAGCAGTATTTGATGGTTAAATCCATACAAAAACCTCTTAATACCATTCGACAATAGACTCCACTTTTACAATTGTTCACCTTAAAAGATTGGCAAATAATGATCGGCAAATTCGAGTTTTTCTCAGTTTTTCTTTCCGCTAAATAAGCTTACATATAATACAGACTTAAATAAAGTAGATCATAAAAGTCTGACTTTATGTCACGACGGCATCTTCTTTTAAAAACAGTATCAACCCTTCAAATAATTGCTCGACAAATAAATCGCTTCCAAAATTGCAGATCTTAATAACTTGGCAAATAAAGATGTGTAAATTCCAGAATCTTCGATATATCTTGCTCCTCTCAAATCTTGTAGATGGTACAATTTACCAATTAGCAATTTTCTACCTATAACAACATGAACCGTACGCTAACATCTTTTCATTGAGTAATACCTATCAGTGAAACCGATGAAAACAGTTCGAAAAAGAGATTATCCACTTCGTTAGTCATGAATGTCGACTTATTTGGTCATTTGGAGATTTGCATTCGTCGATCCGTACTAATCTGTAATCTTCAAAGTAGCACAAGCATAGTAAGACATGAAAGCTCCAGTGTTTTTTAACAGTCGTTTCCAAGCAATAGCAGTACTAAGAGTTAGACTTCATTGATTTTGCTCTTCAATTTGAACTGAGCAAATATTTTACTTTGTGAATTGTAAAAGCGTGGTGGATAATGATGTGTAAATTCAATGTAATTCTGTCAGCCTACCAGAGCTTTTATTCCCTTTGTTTGTCTTGACTTTAATAAGTTTTCTTTTATTCCACCTGTAAGAAACAAAATCAAATTCTGTTTGTTATCGAAGATAGCGGTTATGACGGGCAGAAATACAATTAAATCAGTTTTTAACATTGTTACTGGAAAATTAATGACGTTGGTTATGAAATCGGGAAGCGATGAATTTCGTTTAAAGTTGTTAAGCCTCGCCATAAGTTTGGCTAAGTAAGTTACTAAGTAATAAATCATCTTTTTACAATAAATCATTTCAATCGAAATTCTTTACCTTCAGTTCCGAAAATCAAACCAGAATTTGTCTGTGGACAGAAAATGAAATTCTTCTTTAAAGTACAGTAGGTGAATGACACAACACAGGCAACAAACTGTAACTCATCCGAAACTTCTCTATTATTTCAATAATTAATTCCAAACCTTTTAGGCTTAAGCATGTTTGATCTAACATATGTCTCCATTTTTGTTATGAAATATCTAATCCGATGAATACGCAATTCACAAAGGCTGACTGGGCATTGTAAACAGTTCATGTTTCTGAAAAAACTGGCAGAAAATCAAGTTCAAACAGTTTTTGTCCTACTTTTTACATCCAGGAATAAGATGTAAACATATATTAGACAATTGATAAGCAGGAAAAGCTGGAAATCTTACATTAAGGCGGTATTTGCACTACAAATCATAAAGGCCTTTGTTTCTTTGAGAAATAGATTTCTATAACAAACAGAGTCTCGTAATCGAATCAAATTTCAACCTGTGGTGGAGGCAGTGATGGCATGGGAGATGGTAACACCATAAAACCTATACCCCTGTACTGTGTGGGGTGTTATGCTGCAAAGGATGGGGAGTTATCCCGAATGGATGCCCGTTTAGTTAGTGAGGCATGCCCAGGTAGGACAGTAATCTATGAAGGGATGGGTATTATCCTGTACCTTTTTATGACAATCCTTTTTCATAAAAACCTGAACCAGTAAATTTGATTTGAAGCTGGTTGTTCTTAAATATTCCTCTATTTTCAGCCTAAGATGTTCTTAAATTTTTCTTACATTCTAATGATGCGGGAGCCTGTTTTTGCTATCAGTTGTGTTAATTGTTTTAGATGTGGACTCTCTTGACCATCTAATATGTCTTTTTGCTGTAATAATTTGTCAATCTCATGGTTATTAAGTATAATTCTTACACTGACCTTCAACTTGTCAGCCTCGGTTTGTCCTTAGCTTGTTCTTAAGTTTTGACAACATTCGAGGCTCGTGTTCTTATAAATTTAGTCTAATAAAAAAAGAGTGTAGTCTACCTATTCAGTTAACCCTGAACGCTTTGCATATTAACATTACGAAGATAGTAAACGTATTTGCCTATCAACTAGTGCTAGGATCCGTAGTAAAGGACAATACAATCAAAACTCAAAACACTTTGTTGAAAAACTTTGTCCAATAAAAAAGAAATATTTTGGATGTTTTCTGGACGAGAGAAAAATAAAAAACAGATCGGCGCAATTAATTCCCATCAAATGAAACATAGCACAAACGTCTTGCATGATTTCTCAGTTCCGAAGCTGGAGGAAAACATCTCGACATTTTAGGGTAAAACTAAGTCTTTTATTTGTTAGATTTTCCGAAGAACTGTAAATGAGCATAATTCTTTAATTGACATGATAAAACTCTCTACCAAGGGACAGGACCAAACTGCCAATCCTAAAGAATTATTTCTTAAAAACCTTTCGGTAGGATTCAATAGGATAGGATTCTTGACAGATATTAGGTATGAGGATAGATGGTTCTCGTGCATCCTAAAAGTTATTTACTCTGACGGCAATTTACTAAGTAAAACTGCGTAGGCCGTTTCCGATCCGCCCTTTTGAAATGAAAAACCAAAAAATTCTGTTTCCTGAGACCTTCTTTTAATCACCCATTCAAACACAAAAGGTTTACAAAATTCATTTCCACGCACTTCACCGCTAATTAAAAATCTCAAGGCCAAAGAGCCGTCCAATCATAGTTCGAATAAACATCTATAGAAATAGCCTTCCTCTGAGTAAATACCCAATGTGCGTTACCCTTAATGAATTCTCTCAAATAGCCAGACTAAGGCAATCGACTAATGAGATATTTGCTCTATTTTCCAAGAAATTCGATTGAAGCTACCGACCTGTCGGGTTTTCGTTTGCAAGAGTAATCATTTTGTTCAATGAAAAGAGTTTGCAATTAAAAAAATGATCGGCGAGTCTCTATCAAGTGTAAGATATTGATGAAATACGACTGGGTTCTATTAATTCTCCGCTTAGAGGAAAATAATCTAAAAATCTTAATTTCCATAGCATAAGATCAATGAAGCCGATTCTAAATCAATTCTGGGATTTTAAATTTTTTTGCAAGTTCGACGTCATTTCAAACATGGGAAAAGACTACGTGCCCCCTCCGTGGGGCTTACTAGAAGGGGCTTTCCCGCTCCTAGATATTTCGTTTGGGATCCTCCACTGAGCTAAAACTTCAGTGCAGAAAAGCTAAACAAAGCTATTCGTGTATTCAAAATTTGAAGCAATGTCAAATTTATCTATTCTTAAAGAATAATTTGAAATCGAATAAACCAAGAAATTTCTCCATCTTTTAAATGTTTCAATTCGATCAGACCAAGCTATATCACTCACAAAATATAGAGACGAAGCTATCCAGGCTGTTTAAAAACCTAAAGTGGGGAAGTTGTCGCCCTTTGGCAGGTCCTGTGTAGTGGTAAAAGAACCCAGTAGGTACGTCATTCGGTGAGTGGTGATACTATCATAGTCTTGATAGATGGTCTAGAAACAAAAAACTGCATTGCATTCTCATTTTATCAGTCAGCAATTCGCAAGGAGCGACAAGAGTGTACACTATCAAGATGAGCTAAAATACTATATTACATCGCGTTATGCGACTAATTTGCCAGCAGACCAGAATGAATGTGCACACTAACGAAATAATACGGTTTGGACCCCATTTACACGAGGTCGGTAGCAGGGTGGTATGACAAAACACCATCATGATATCTCCTGTTTTTAGGCCACCCATTTACCATGTCGATAGTATACCGGCATGATAAGTGTGAAAACCCATGCTAATAGCCATACCGGTACGATTTCACACATGATAGCGGTATCGTGTAAAGAGGCCATTGCGGCACGCTGTAGATATCATTTCATGTCACTTCCGCTTTAGCTTTTGTGTCTAACATATACTTTGGTGCCTTTTTTATGAAAATATTGTGCGAGCGCACAATAAAAGAATCACGTGACATAACAGGTATATTCTTGTCAAAGGGACATGATATCATGCCGGTATCATGTAAACGGGGTAAGAAAATCCCATGCTGCCGTGGTTTTATGCCGTTGTCAAGTTATACCGACATGCTATCGTTAACGTATAAACGGGGTCTAAGATAAGTAAGATTTACAGGACAAAAAGATAAAACAAAAGATTCTATCTGACTATGGTGCATGAATTCGTGTCAAATCTAAAGGAAAGTAAAGGTTTTTCAAAGAATAAAGAATCAAACTGCTAATTGTGAATGAAAACTAAACAAAGGTTGAGATACACTTACAGTTGAATATATTTTTAATTTCTCCATTCAGGAAAATTTCCAACAGCAAAGAAGATCCATGGAAATGATCTGAGGGAGAGTTCAAACGCAGATTAGCTATTTGCATGTTAATCTAGCGGTTGATGCACTGGATTTTCACACGAATCAAGATACATTAAATATTCCCCGAAGAAATTACTGTTTTCTTAGATCATTGAAATAGGAAAGCCAAATATCAGCACAGCCACCAGTTATCATTAGCTAAAATTAATTTCGGAAGGCTTTAAGAAAAGAATGCACAAGTAAATACAAAACCGTGTTCGGTGCTGTCTAAGTGAAATCGACTTCATTGGGACAATCGCTATGCATGATATAACTGCTCTGTGTGCAGCCTTTGTTTCTGCGGAGGAAGGAAATGAGGAGTGACTAAAAAATGCCCTGATAAAGGCTCTCTGTAGAGCGCCTCCGAACCAACTATAGGTATTGCACACAGGCATACAAACATAGCTATTATTCTATCGCTTGTTTGCGAATGAATTTTAATCAACAAGACCGAGAACTGCTTTTCGATTGAAAGTAAAGCAAACACATCAAAAATAATAATAGCAACATGAATCTTTAAACAGAATTCTAGTAGGGATTTTTAAAAAAGGAATGAAGTAGGAAACAGATGAGGCGACAGAGAGTCAAGACAGGCCCAGGGGCAACTTCAGTCAACCGACCAGTCAGCAAAAGGGCTATAGTTGAACTCCGATATTTTAGTGAAACTTGCCTTGATGAAAACACCATAAGCGCAGGAAATATACTTTTTAACACTAATAACTGAACACCGAGCTCAACCATAGCAAAATCCGTGACCATGTCGAACCTTGAAATATAGACAACCCAACAGTCATCGAAAAAAACCCAGAAACCCAATAACCAAAATCGGTAACCTTGAAAACCAAAAGGCCCCAGAACATCAAACTTCAAGTTATTACTTCCCAGCCTCCTCTTTGTGATAGAATAAATGTAAAAACCTTTAATTGTTAGCCATGTTCATATTGACAGGCGATATGCTAGAACGCTCAAGGCACTGGTCGATCAAGATCATTCTCAAGGGTATGTTACAAGGCAAATGTTAAAAGTATGTTACAAGGTAAAAGATGCAGATGGAGGCTTGTTTGAATATTTTATGAATGAATGAGACCATATTAGTGGATAGGCAAATACGCTCACTATCTTCAAAGGTATTGGTTTATGTTCAAAGCAGAAAGGACCCACTCAATAGGTAGACTAATCGACCAGTGCGAACCTGGTCCTTCCTCTCGATATGACCACACTTCGTGATTCCTTTTGCCTCTCTGCCTAGTGATTCCTTTCTCTTTTTGCTTACAGAGCTGGCTTATTCTCTCCTCACTCTTTATGTGACAGGTCTGGAGGTGATTCCGAACCCAACCCTTTTGATTAAGGGTTGAGAGATCTAACCACTCGACCATCCCCGCCACTTATCCACTACAGTAAAGAGGATATGTAATTGTTGGGATTGTAACAAATACTCATTAGAAAAAATTTTCCAATTCAGGGCTAAAAGGTTATTTTATGTTAAGGGGTGAATATCTGAAATTCAGGCTGTATGTTCTTATTTGATGAAGGTTCTTACTATGCAGGTTTTTACTGTAGTGTACGCGTCTTCCTTCCAAGCTCTATTCATAAAACAAATATATTCTTACCTTACCAACAGCTGCCACTCAAAAAACCAGAAAGAAAAACTTCTTATTCACTCTCACATGGAAATAATCTGCTTAAAAGTAGAAGATTTTGTTTTTAAACGTAAAAACAGGAGATGATTAATGAGATTAACCATGATAAAACATATGCCAGATTTTCGCACATAAGCACTTAGAAAATGATTATCTAATTCACAGTAATAGATAAACTCATAAAAAGATGGTTTTTTAAACTAGAATTTACGATAAGAGAGTTTATTTAATAGAATGAGGCTACATCTGCTTATTTCTCTCGTATTCTTTATCTAGGGGCGTGTTCTCCTAAATCTCAGAAACCTTCAGAAACGCTCAGATTTTTAAAAAAATAATCATTCTGAAAATCAAATACTATTCCTGCCAAGCTTCTTGCTTGGCTCGTTCCCAGTCCCATGATTACACGTATCCTGGCAACCAAAAAGTATCAACCACGCTCAGGGCTCAGACTTCCAACAATGATTATACTAAATGCTTCAGAAACACTCTGCTTTTCATAACAGAAAGTTTGGAAAATTCTAAAGAATAGGTTTCATCCTGAATCAACTATGTTTTTCAAGGCAAATTATAATGATTGCCTACAGGATGTTTCCTACGCCGTTTCGACGGATGCCCCTTGTTATTTTGAATATTTTGAATAAAGTGGAGGGTGGAAAAGGTGAAAATTGATAGCCAATTTAATAGGCTAATTTCATGAAGCAAAATAGGCCATGAAAGAGAAGAAATATTTCAACTCTAGGATTCATAAGTGAAACAAAGAAGAACTAGAAGATCTTAAATAATATAAGTACTACCTATTGGTTGCTTCTTGTCAGTAAAACTTAAAATCATGTAATTTACTCTTAATACAAAACTGATTAGGCAAAATTTAGGGAAAAGTATTCATTTTGCGTTTTTCACCCGTACATCTAAGATATTAGCCTAGTTTACACGTTAGAAAAGATATGAAATCTTGCTTGGCTGTGTTGGATGGGCGAATTTCATCAAGTTTTCTTTTTAGTGAACCTTTCCAAAGCCGATCTTGGCTCAGATGGCAAAATGTCAATGTTACGCTTTTCATTCATTTTCTTGTTCCGTTCCTCTTCTTTCTTCTCCAACATCTCTCTTTTTAACTTCTCCTACAGAAATATTCGAAATGAATTATCTGAATTGTCCTTGAAGAAATGATGTAAACAGTATGATAAAAATGAAAAAATTGCTCTAGATTAAATGAATTTATCACTGTCTGCATTCGGTAAAGAACTTCAAGATAGTGAGGATCGGAGACATAGCGAGACATAATAAACTACTAAAGCTTTTTACGCTAATTGAAGAAGAACGTCTAAAAGAGAACAAGTGTGAAACAGTTATGTAAACAGTTGCGAAATCGCTGAACAATTGTGGCAGATAACTTAAAAATCTTTTAACAATCACAATTCGTCGTTGAAAGATATTTTCATCCGAGATAGATGGCAGGTGTCAAAATTGGAATGACCTAGGCCCATCCAAGAAGCAGTCCAGCTACAGTCAATTTGGTAGCGATGCGTTGCTAAGGGGCACATTCCTATCATGCATTGCGAGAAATGTCCGTCTTTTGAAGAATCGTCTATGGTAAGGGGGTTGCTTCGAAAAACACACCTGGCGTTGCGAAGAGGCTCAATTTCATATCGGATCAAAGAAGGTCTGATAAAGGGAGATATACAAAAATTCAAAAACTATAACTTCAAAAATCTTACTCTTTTCGTTTCTTGGTTCACTCCTTTTCTTCTCTGATGCATTTTGACCGAAGTTCCTTTCCCTTTCGTTTTATATTTGGGTTCGAATCCAATCTAAAGATATCAATATTTAGTCTCATGAATCGTATGAAGCAAATAAAAAATTGCTTTTAATCAAATTAATTTATCACTGTCTGCATTCGTTAAAGAGCTTCAAGATAGCGAGGATCGGAGACATCGCAAATCATAATAAACTATTCAAGCATTTTGTCATACGCTAATTGAAGAAGAATGTCTAAAAGAGGGCGAAATTGAAAACCTAGTATTCATTGATAAAAATTAGTCAACGTTCCCCGTGAGTAGCGCTGGAAAACTTTCAATCGTTCTTAAAGAGCTTATTGCATATTAAAAGTCTAAAAAGATACACTTCAGACTTTCTAGCTATTATGCTGTAAATATAAACTTTAATTTTAGTTTCATCTATTTGATACACAACTAATTGCAGATCGTCAAGGGTTATTCATCATGATTATCATGATAATTTATGCCAGGGTTTGTTACAACGTTTATTTGATACACAACTAATTGCAGATCGTCAAGGGGTATTCATCATGATTATCATGATAATTTATGCCAGGGTTTGTTACAACGTTTATTTGATACACAACTAATTGCAGATCATCAAGGGTTATTTATCATGATTATCATGATAATTCATGCTATGGTTTGTTCCAACGTGGATTCGGGCCCTCATCTTAGAGCTGGATTTCTATGATGTCACACTAAGATAACTGTGTTTCCCCATCGAGCTATCATTCATCTTGATCATTATGATTATTTTTGCCAGGGTTTGTTCCAACATGGATTCGGGCCCTCATCTTAGAGCTGGATTTCTATGATGTCACACTAAGATAACTGTGTTTCCCCATCGAGCTATCATTCATCTTGATTATTATGATTATTTTTGCCAGGGTTTGTTCCAACATGGATTCGGGCCCTCATCTTAGAGCTGGATTTCTATGATGTCACACTAAGATAACTGTGTTTCCCCATCGAGCTATCATTCATCTTGATTATTATGATTATTTTTGCCAGGGTTTGTTCCAACATGGATTCGGGCCCTCATCTTAGAGCTGGAGTTCTATGATGTCACACTAAGATAACTGTGTTTCCCCATCGAGCTATCATTCATGTTGATAATTATGATTATTTTTGCCAGGGTTTGTTCCAACATAGATTCGGGCCCTCATCTTAGAGCTAGATTTCTATGATGTCACACTAAGATAACTGTGTTTCCCCATCGAGCTATCATTCATCATGATTATTATGATTATCTATGCCAGGAATTGTTCCAACGTGGATTCGGGCCCTCTTCTTAGAGCTGGATTTCTATGATGTCACACTAAGAAAACTGTGTTTCCCCATCGAGCTATCATTCATCTTGATTATTATGATTATTTTTGCCAGGGTTTGTTCCAACATGGATTCGGGCCCTCATCTTAGAGCTGGAATTCTATGATGTCACACTAAGATAACTGTGTTTGCCCATCGATTTATCATTCATCTTGATTATTATGATTATTTTTGCCAGGGTTTGTTCCAACATGGATTCGGGCTCTCTTCTTAGAGCTAGGTTTCTAAGATTTCACACTAAGATAACAATGTTTCCCCATTCAGATAATGCTTTATCATTATCATTTATGCTAGGGTTTGTTCCAACGTAGATTCGGGCCCTCTTCTTAGAGCTGGAATTAAACGTTGTCACACTAGAATAACTGTGTTTCCCCATCGAGCTATCATTCACCATTATTATTGTAATTATTCATACCAGGGTTTGTTCTAACGCAGATTCGGGCCTTTCTCTTGTAGCTGGAATTCCAGGAGGTCAAAAATTGAGCTATTTCTTAGTTATGGTTATCATGATCCATCGTTTTCTTAAAACAAGCCCTGTGATGTTTATAGTATCATCCTCCCTCGAGGCATCCATCAGGTTGAAATACGAAAATGAAATAAATTCATATCAGTATTACATACCTCCACTTTATGCTGATCATCTTGTTCAGGTTTCGATGTATCAGTATGCATTATATCAGATGGCTCCAATGTTATCAGATCAGGCTGAATCTGTATGATGGAAATATAAAGAATATTGAAATGATTGTAGGGCTGACTATCAGTCTAAAAGCAGCTTTCATAATGCACAAGCTATTAAAATTTTGAAATGAAACTTTAGTCAGTTTGTACCTTCCAAGGGCTTGGCATTTGATAACTTATAATCCTTAAAGTCATATGGACAGGCGGTTATAAATAAGCCGAAGAGACGCCCATAAGCCCATTTTTTTTCTTTACTACAACAACAGATGGTAAAGTTGTTGAATATAGAATATTTACTTTAACCTTGGCACATGCCAGCTTTTACTCCTGGCAATCCCCTTTCATGTGCATACATGCTTAAACAAGTAAATTGGAATAACGTATGATAAAAACACG
Organism: Pelagia noctiluca; assembly: GCA_963924455.1. NCBI lineage: Eukaryota > Metazoa > Cnidaria > Scyphozoa > Semaeostomeae > Pelagiidae > Pelagia > Pelagia noctiluca. The sequence continues at coordinate 17,114,128 of OZ004316.1, forward strand.
AAACAGGCTACTCGAGATGAAGAGTATAGTATTAATTGAGTCTTTTCCCCCAAGGTTTATAAAATACTCTTTCTCGGCATAAATTCATATAGCATCGTCTAACACGGGAGATTATATTTCACCAAAATAGAATACAATAATTTTGATATGCAACCATCAGCCATAAAGCCAAGGCTTTACCCCCCAAAGGCAAGCCCTATTCTAATGTATCGAGGATTTTTTCGATGAATCATAATTACATACTGTGTTATCTAACAAAAAGTAATTTATAGTATACCTTTTCCAGCAACATCTTGACCTCGTGCTCCCTCCTTTGTTTCTTCGTTTCGTACGGGTTTGCCTCCAGCGCATCGATATTTGCTTCACCCGAGCCAGGAATCAGCAAGCTGGAAAACCCTTTGGAGTGGCCCACTCCAAGAACATCCTCAAAGGGACAAAACTCAAGACTCGTCACTTCAGAGGACGGGATCAGATGTGACATGTATGGCATTTTCTGTTGCTCTGTGAATGCATCTCGGTAAATCTAGTTGAAGAAAACGAATCTATCATAAATATTACAAATAAGGGAGTAAATATCAATCACTGACTATATCTATAGCGATTGCGTTGCCTAACGCCCCGTCATAGTGCTCGATGTACAAAAGTACAGAGCGATGTAGTAGAGAAACAAGAAAGGAGACTGGCTCTCTGTAACTTAAAGTTTCATGCTCACGCAATCATCAGACGGGTCACATGAAAGTTTTGGTGATGGCAGGAAATTCATGGCCGCAGGAATTTTATTTCGGCCTCTGGGCTAAGACCTTTTAATCTAATTGACTGTTCACATGAGTGAGGATTAAGGAAGTACTTCGCAATGATAACGCAAAGAATTGCAATGAACGAAAATTAAGATACATAAAAAGTCTCACATAAACATTTGGACCGAATCCAACAGCTAACTGTCCCTTTTGACTGATCGATAAGGCATGCGCAGCCCGGTGAAGACGATGGCCATGAAGAGCCTTGTAAGTTCGAATATCCCAAACTTTCATCATTCCGTCCATACCACTTGTCACCATATACCTGATGCCATAAAAGTATTAATTTATGATTAATAAAAGAGGTTCTGATAAAACTCAGCATGACTTTATAATCCACTGATGACGCGTGTAAAAATATTTCTTTAGCGTTAAGGACATTCCCTGCATCTTTCCACATGGGTAGCAATGTCGTCCCATCATTCTGATCACAGTTTAAAGAAATAGAAATCGACGGATAGGAAACCTAATTGTTGTACATCTTTGTTTCACAGTTGATGTTGAACAATACTTTAAAGTGCACGACTTTCGACTTATATCTTATCCTCTCTCTTTACTGTTAACATCTTACATGTAAATATTGTCTACATAAATATGATGCTGAATATCAAAAGATATTTTTGAAATAACGAACATTTCTGGATAGGCAACTAAAAGAAGCGTTTTAGTTTATTTGCTCAACTATGAACTTGTTGGCTTAAACAATAGCAAAGCAAAAGACTGTGCATCTCAATATTGAAAAACGTGCACAAGAGATACAACAATACGTTTCTCAACCATCTATTTCTATAAACTATGTTCTGATCAAGCCATGATGGTTATTCTAAGATGGTACTTGAGAGGGTGAAGGAAATTGGAGCCAGAGCGAAACATTATAATTACTTAAAGCTTTTTTTAACTAATCTTTCTTCTTAACTTAAATCTTTCCAGGTTTCCTTACCATCATCAAGTTTTGCACCGACGACAGAATGTTCTAGATTGGTATGAGTGCCTATATACCAACATAAGAAGAAAATTTATTTCAAGTTTCGTATATAACTTTTTCAATTATTCATCAATTTGTACCTATGTATGTACGTGTGGATACCTTCAGGCGGGTCTCTATTACGCTTGTTTAAGGCTGGTGGTATATAATTTTAGTTTTTAGTGAGTATTTATGAATATCATGGTAGGGCTCAGGAGGGTTTCACAAGAGGGAACAGGAAGAGTTAATTGAAGTTTAGTAATCGTAGAGTAAGCGTTTAGTAAGGGCTCAGGATGATTTTATAAACAACGATGAAACCAAATAAAATACATACAATCCCCTCGTATCGATCGCAATAGACGTCAGTGGACCACGATGAGTGAGCATTTTAACCAGAGGATCTTTGACTGTTGGGCTCCACATTGTCACAGTTCCTAGACCGAAATGAAAGTAGAACTCATCAGTTTTCCAATCTTCTGAGCAATGATTATGCAAATATTTACACAAGAATATCATCTAGATAGAAAGATGCAGGATCATTCGTCAACACGTGGGAATAGATGCAAATTCACTACACAATTAGTGAGCAGAAAGTAGACCAAAAACAATGGCGCTATTTTAGGTCTAGGTCTGAGGTGTAATACAAATGATTAAGACAGATCAATAGCGCTGTAGCAGGTTTACGTAAATCCCTCTATTTTTGGTTATTTTACAAAATCTTCGTTAGATACGTAATTTATTTCAGGTTTTTCCTATGCAATTTATTTTCAATAATGCATTTCATTAAAAAGAACGAAAAGGTATGTTCATTGTGTTCTTATTTCTAAGAGGTACGATTACACGATCATATTTGCATCAAATATTTCGTCAAGAAATAAAATTTGTTCCTTGTCTGCCATAGTATAAGAAGCCAAAAGTTTGCATCATAGTTGATGTTTTGAGCTTTTGACAGTTACTTTGAGTATACTTCAACTTAACTATGGTGCGAACTTCTTGGCCTTCAAACGATAACAAACAATGATCAGAATCTATTTTTGAAAAGAAATATGATGTGGAAATGATCATTTAATCCTATCTTCAAATAAACCAGGAAAATCGGCAGCATAGCGAAACGAAAACATAGATTACTTAAGCTTTTCGTCTGACACTCAACAGAGTAATACGTCAGAAAGAGAACGAAACAGAAACCTAACTGATTATATACCCAGAGGTGGATCGAAATAGGCCAATCAGAAAAGAGGTGAATGATTGGTATAGTGTAGGAAAACCAATCAACACCCACGATATAGTGAGCTGACCAATAGGATTACTTTAAGAGTCCTAAGGCGAAAACGAACTCTTTCTGTCTACACAATAGGGGATCCCTGGTTTTTATGTAGACTGATTCCAAAATACCTAAGTGAAATGTGGATCTTGCTCTGCCAATAATTCGAAAGCAATTCTCACTGTAGGCTTTAGCAGTAGGTTTCTGTTTCGTTCTCTTTCTGATGTATTACTCTGTTGAGTGTCAGACGAAAAGCTTAAGTAATCTATGTGTTCGTTTCGCTATGCTCCTGATTTTCCTGGTTATTTTGAAGTTCTGTACCATCCAAAGACTGTTCTAATCCTATCTTCCGAAAGAAAGAATAAAGCAGGTGGCTTATTGTTAACAACGCCCCACTATTGAATGTTTCAAGATATCTGGTACTTTTTAATGAAAAAACCATCACATAATACCATTGGCGTGTCCAAGATTAATGACCGCATTATATGGATTTTTTGCCAAACAGTCGCAATTGCCAAGCCTTGTACTCAATTCAGATACCATTTTTCCGGTTGATGTGTCCTGATACCTTAAACAGCCATAGCTTCCCTACGATGAAAGGGATATATCAAGATTAAAGAGAGTTTTCAAAATATTCTCTAGAACAGCTAAATAAGATAAGAAATTAGATAATATCATTCCCTCGCGGAGAATATATTATAGAATAAACCATATACAATATATATAATATATAGAATAAATCATAGCTTACCACTGTAGCGAGTAAGAAGTGATAGGGTAGATATTCCATCTTATTGACGAGGCTGTGTTTCTTTAAACAATGAATTTCCATTCCAGTGTTGTCATAAATAAACACGTTATTCTTCTGAGCTACAGCAAACATCGTTTCTTGATGCAACCACCTATACGAGAAATGGAGAGATTAATTCGATTTGTGAAATATCTTTGATAATCTACAACAAAACAGACTAGAAATAAATATACTGAAGAACAGCAATAGATCATAATGGCTATTCATCTTAAGATTCATAGTTTAGATGAATGATATCAACAGGTGAAAGGAGGCGAATGCGAAATTCCCTAATTCCATTCCATATTTCATTTCCTATGCCAGACATTCAAAATGCAATGGACTATGGCTAAGTCATTTAAAGAAACAAGGAAGTAATGATAAATACTATTTAAACGAAGGAAGTCCAAAATACTAGGCTTATGTATGGCAGATCCTTTACGATGCTTGCGGCGACGTAAGTAAAATGTAGCGAGATAGGAACAGCGCAAGACGAAACAAACAGAAAAACGTAGATTGTTTAAACATTATATATGAAAAGTATTGTCAATATTTCACCCTGGCGTACAGGGCTTCTTCAGGACTACGATAAATACGTCTTATATGCCGTTACTTAGAACCTGACTTATAAGAAAGTCAGCTAGCCAGATAGTAGCACATATATACTTAAAGATTATATTTTTCAGCTTGAGATTCATACTGCTTCAGAAAATAATTGTGGTTGCAAAGACTTGGCATTTCATGCTTCTTCACCCTTTCTTCTCACCTTATAAGAAGCCAGGCAGCCTTGTTTTGCAACATTCAGTTTCTTAGTGGTGGGTTATACTGCGCTGCACTAAATTTCCTCAGTCTTCTTATACTTATATATGACTTCTTCACGAAATTGATCAAGATTTTAGATGCTTGCTTAAAGAATTAACAATACAGAATGCGATGCTCAACTCCTTTTACCAGTTCATATCTCCATCTTCCAATTCACACTGATTGACGTGCAAAAGACGTAAATACCATCTTGGATTAAATAAAACCTATATAATTGCGTCAAGTTGCCAAAATAAGAAACCAAAATGGCTTCAGAAACTAGTAACAGCAGGCCGACATATTCTGTCGACATCATTCAGACTACAACGACATTTCGGCTCTAACGCTACACAGTGTGCTGTCACTTTAACGGACTTAAGGAAAAAGATCAGTGTTTGGTGGACGGGTTACTTACTTTAAATCTCTCACGGTTTCTTGAACTTGAATTTCACAACCAAGTTTTTTTGATGACCAGTCTATCGTTGATAGGTGACCTCTCTGACCCCCAAGCAGAAGGAATCTGCACAAAACAACAAGAGATGAATAAAGATAGAAATCAAAAAAACCGAACATCTGGGGTTAAGTAACTGCATTACAACAAATGTAGTTTATGATGCACATACCTGAATCACAAAAATTTCACAAAATACACTTCCAATTTTGAAGCTCTTCTTGTGAACTTAAATTGTTGAATCAGCACCATTAAAGATCTCATATTGTATGTCAAAGATTATACACTTTTGAGCTTATCACATGGAATTTACACTACGATATGAATATCATTCATCCTAAAACAAATTACAAATCGGAAATCAATGCACAATATAATTGTACATATTGTTCCATAAATGGTTTGAGTTTTTCCATGATCTATAAATGATTTGAGAACCGTGATTTGAGTTCGAAACAAAAGCAAGGTGAAAAAAGATTTGAATTGATGATTATTTGAAATCAATTATTCAATTCAAATTACATAAACCAGCGTGCATTTAGCTATCATTTCAAATGGAGAGAGTAAGGTTAATGATGTATCCATGATTGCAATTTTGTAAGGCATTACCTTCCATTTTTTGTATAGTCCACTCTATATGGTCCGAACTTGTCAAGTTTAAGTTCAAAGAACTAAAAAGAAAAGAAAAGAAATGTTGTGGAAATATTGAGCACCTATTAAGTAGTTTCTGGGTACCAGAGATGCCGGACGGCATGGCTCTTAACCAACGTGAATGGAAATTAAAATTGAGATGTTTTCTAGTTGAAAGTAGTTTGCAAATGGTTGCAATAAGAAAACTAGGGCATAAAACTAAATACTACCTACATCAATAGTGGCAACAAAGTCAGGCCTTAGTTAGGCTAGCACGCACACATAAACTTATTCATTTACTCATTTGCCTGCAAGCAATCTAGAACCAAATTTCCAGCGGCGTTGTCTCACTGGCCCCTTCATTTTAATGAGAAAGCTTAGGGTGTCCACTTTCTAACGAATGCTAAAATAATCTGGATATTCATTTGTCCTTCCTAAAAATAGGAAGAGCAACGGAAATATATTGCAGATACATTAGGTATCTTTTATACGTATGGGGGCATCAATTAAGTATATACCCAGATAATTATCCAGTTTTTTGTACCCTCCAGCTTTGCATAAGTTTACCAACATGTTTGGTGGAAAATAAAATGTCTTGAACACAAACATGATCTTACGAAGTCATATCATTTTATGAATTCTTTATATTTTCAAAATTAATAATACCTTTGATGCACTGGCAATGTCCACTGATTTTGAGATGTCTCGTTGGGAAAATTTGTAGGTTTTCTCAAGACCTTCAGCCTCTAAGTATCTAGGGAAATAAAATAACAAGATTCAAACAGCTGTTACGATTCAGATGAAATACAAGAAAAAAGTGAAGTTATGATTTAGGGTATGAATATATGGAAAATCGAAATTCAAAATCAAAGTAATCAATAATCATGTTCTCTAGTTAAATTTGCGGGACTAAACATTTCATAAGCATTAGAAGAATTCATTTGACTAGGCTTAGAAAATTCTTGCCAATGAATGAATCTTTTTTATGCAGTTAAGAACATTCATTCATTAGGGGTCTTCCAAAAATCCTCTTGTGACCAGTTAGTAGCATTGTGCCATTAACTTTGTTACCCCCTCTCCTTAGCATAACCAATATTTTTTCTTATGACGAAGCTCTGCCATTATTAGGCCATCTGGGTATCTGATGCTGGATTCAATACATAAAGTAAAGCCTGGACTTGATCTTCATTGAAGAACTTGTCAAAATATGTCACACAACACATGAAATTCCAAACATTTGGATTTTGATAAAATCCCTCCTCCCCCTTATCTGATCACAAGTAGATTTTTGGACGACCACTTGGTTAATCTAGCGTACATTAGCAAAACAAGCAAGAAATCCTTTTCAATATAGTAAGTCAAAATTTCATGAAGACAATAAACTTAATCACATTATCATCGTGATTCTCATTAACCATAAATGTAGCTAAAATATCGAACAAAATATACCCTAAGATTTTTTAACATTTTTGATTTAGCCGCAAATTGAGATCAGTAATACCACAAATTTTGGCATGTACTACAAGGCATTGGTCTGATATTTTCTAAAACTACACAAAAGGGATCTTAATAGACCAGTCTTTGATTGGTATAAAAATTGTATGTCCTCTTGTACAAGGATTTGAGTGCGTCACTGGATGCTTCACTTTCATCAGCTACCTTTAAAAACTCTGGTGATATATCTTTTGCATCTTTTCTTCCTTTAAGTTTCCTGATGATCTTACTTATCTCTTCTTTATTCGGGTACTTGATGCTCAATCTATTCAGTGTCACCTTCGTTTTCTATTCAACTTTCTCTGAACGCTTGATAAACTCGGGAGGATTTTGTTATTTCTTCTGGTGGTGATGCAGATAGTGCTTGATGAGTGAAATGGGACTTGAGATGTTCTTTTAGACCAGGGAACGTTTGTTCTATTGGCTTTTTATTTGAACTAGACTCTTTACATAGCCTGAACTACTTTTCAAGATTGTGGGCCTTGTGTGCATAACTCAATTTATCAACTTTATCTTTGTAATGTAGATTTCTCACTTGGTGTATGCGTTTATTTTTAACTTTTTCGTGATGGTTTTGAATTCGGTTGCTTGAGAGTGTCTGTCAGTCAGATCTTTCAGATTACGTAGAATGCTCAGTTTAGGATTTTCATCCCATATTTCGCCTCAGTAGAAACAACTTTTTATGCAGGGTGTTGCTAGCTGCATCTTCCCGGATGTTTACAAGTTGGACACAATCAGCTATATCAGTGTTGATATCATCAATCACACTGCATAACCCATCAAGTTTGCTTATAAAGCTCTACTTCACATATTCGTGTTTGAGACTGCCAATGCCATACTTCTTTGCTTTTGGCTGCTTCTTCACAAATTTGATAGGATCACATTTGCGGCGGCAGGGTGTTTTGGCGAGATGATTTAACTTTAACTATTATAGCAGCTATCTCGGTAAACAGGGTGGTATTATGTTCGCATGCTGTAACTATTTTACAGTTGTTTCTATGGTTATTGAGGTTATAAAATTTATTATCAAAAATCCTAGAAATAGATTTTGATTATGTCCAGCTTTCTCAACTTCATCTTTAGGAATGTATCGATGTTTGGAAACAAGGTTGAAAATAGGCGCAAAAAGTTTAGGCCTATCCACATTTAGGACTGATTTTAAAAATGGAGCAGGAAGAGAAGAAAAGCGAAGGGTCAGGTGGCGCAACGAGTAATCACGTTTACTTTATTAAGGCATACGAGTTCCATTTCCTGTCAAGGCATATATCTAACACAGATCACTATGATACACAAAGTATCTATATATATATATGTAAAAGAAAGTTTTTTAGGTCAGGGAGGCAGCATATTGGCCGGGAGCATTCCATGATTTTCCATTGCCACAAGTTGAAGCGAATTCTATTGTTTTTTGACAGATCATTTGTTCTCCTACATACATTTGATACAATTGAAGAGTTTGGCCGGGCTCGCATCTGGACAACAGCATCATATGCGTCCTCCTTTCTTGTTGCTCCAGTCATTCTCCTGCTGCTTGGAATGCAGTCTCAGGCATTATCAGTTGGAATGTCAAAACAGCGAAATATTGCCCTTAATATATAACCTACCCTGACTCTTCTGCTAGAAGAAGCTCAGCCCTTGCAGCCTGCTGTTCCGCCTTGCTGAAATTTGCTTCATAACTCTTGAGTTTGTTCTTTAGCTTTATATTTTTCACTTTCTGAAAAATAACAAAATAATGTCCAAACATTTGTAATAAGCAATCAAACAATATAGAAAATAATAGAGAATAAACTTGGATTCATACAGGATTCAGCTGAAAATCACTTCCCCAAAGTTTATGTTTGCTTTAGCAACTTGCAAAATATAACATAATCTGACAGACTCATAGTTAGACAAAGCATTTGGATAAATTTTAGTACTAGGTCTATGGTAGGTTCCTTATATAATAAAAAGGTGTAATCAAGCTGTTTGCCCTCGGTCCTTACTCCAATCTGACCACCCCCCCCCATTTCTTCTGCCTTTTGCCTCTAATCACAGAAAGTTGCAAGTTATATCCTTGTAATCTATATGACCCAGGTCTGTTTAAGGTAGGCAACAGATGACCAGCTAACACTGTATAAAAATTTGAAGTACCTGTAGAGATATGGAATAAGTACTAAGGGATAAAAAACAAACATAAAACCTTTATATTGACAGATTTTCCCCGCCTGTATTTTTGCAAAGCTTCTGGATCTACTTGATATTCCTCAACATCATTATTTTTTTCTTCTCTGCCTTCGTCTTGGTCAATTAGATCTTTTCCTTCATCTGGTTTATCTGCTTTCCAGTACCGTTCTGTCTTGCTTTTTCGTTTTTCATTTTTAGTTTTGCTTCCTGCTTCTTCTCCAGATCCTTTCATCTTCTTTCTAACAATCTGTAAATAAAAACCGCTCAGAAAACACGCAAGACTTTGGCCTCATTAACAAAACTGATTTAATTGAGCAGTTGATGTGTTGATGATTTTAATTCAAGACTATAAGTATGGTGTAATAAAAGATCGAATTTCGCTTAGAGGAGATATAGGAAATGATGGTATCAATTATCTTCATAAATTAATGTAATTTGATGCATGGATTTCAAAAATCAGCAGAGAGACTGCCCCAGAAACTCTTTCATTGTCAACTTTGTATTTTTGCTTTTTGTCTCCTGTTTCGGAGACCCCAAATTTAATGTTTTCATGATCTTGTCTCCCGTTTAGGTAGGATACTGCGCAACGGCAAGTTTCTCATACTTTACAAAGTCTACACTATCTAATACTAGGTAGGTTAAGCTTTGGGTAGGTTGAAGGCCAAAATGCAGTTTTAGATATTGCTGGACCTGTGGCCAAACACGTTGATTTGCCCGCATTTAATGTTTTCTATACAGTATTTTGTAATTTTCATTTTTTGTTGGGGGCTTTTTGCCCACCTGAAGCACTGGGGCCTGGGGCCATGGTCCTTCTTCCCTCTAAAATTGCCACTGCGTAGGCCTAGCTAATCCATGCGTAGGCCTAGCTAATCCAGTTCTCTACACAGACCATGAAAACATCTAGACATATGCACCGAGTTTTTATCACAATTTTTTTGCAAGGGCGGTGAAACACTAGTAACTGATTTCCCTACAAAAACTAAAAAGCCTGCCTATTGTATGCTGAATTGAATTTTCTATATCATTTGAGGGGTGAGAGAACTTTGTAGGATAAATGCATAAGCTGCAAATCAGAATTTTTAGAACCAAATATTGGTGCGATCTCTATAGACCAGTTTCAATGTTTACATTTTACGCCTGTTGGTTTCTTTGTTTACTGAAAAATAGGTATTGAATTTATTGTCATAAGGTGTAACATCTCGCTCATTGTAGTCCCTAATTTGAATATCAAAAGAATCTCATTTGCCTGTCCAAAAATGTAAACATTGAAAGGGGTCTATAGGCCTAAACTGAGGTGAATCTGTGTAAACAAAAATTTATTTCCATTAACATTCTTCTTTGCCAAAGTTTGACTTAAAATTATATCAATTTATAACAACTTAATTCGGCTTAGACTATGGCATAAGTCTAAGTGTAATAGGCCTATATTCTGGTTGATACTAATAACTATAAACCCTATATTTTCTTGCCCTACATTCTTTAAATCCGTCCGTCCAACTTACAAAGCTGTACTTGTCTTGAGATTTCTGCTCTTCTTCTATAAATTCATGCGATTCTACTTTATGAAATCTTTCTGATCGGTGCAGGAAAACTTCACTTCTTTCACTATTTTTACTTTCAAGCGAAATAAAAAAAGTCTGCCATGCTGTGGCCTCTTGTCCATGTTCTGGTACGAGAGCGAGACCGATCAAGGTTGTTGTTGCTGTTGCTACAAAACATCAAAGTTGTTTTCTTTATAGCGATCATCCTTTGTCACTGAGATTTGTCTTGTGACTTTATGGTTTTCCGAATTTGAGTTCAGTTTCTTCGATTTGAAATGAAATCAAGTTAGAAGGGAGAATGTCGGAGGCTCAACCCAATAGAGGGAGATCAAGCAAGAGACTTGCCAACTCTGCCCTTTACTGCAAATCGGGGTAAGAAACCGAACCGAACTACTAGCACCGCTAGTTTCAATCTTTACATTTAAAACTTTAACGTTACATACAGTTAATTACAAAATAGCATTAATCAAATTTGAGTTACATCAAGTCCAATATGAAATATGCAAGATGGGCAAGAGACAATTAAATATTGTATTTGAGACTGGACCTAAGGAGGAGCTCTCTATCAAAACTAATCGAGAGAGTGTTCCCCCATAAAAAACAACGATTGCAAATATAAAGCAAAATGTAAATGTAGGTTTTCATCAGCTGAATAGCTACTGGTTTTTTCACCTGCTTTATCTCAATAATAGTAATGATTTAAAAACACAACTAAACTGTTAAAATCTTGGAATTTTTGATAATAGAATCTTCATCAGTAGATCTTCATCAATTTTTATAATATAATCAATAATGTCTAGCTTTTGGCAGTTGTGTTTTTATATTTCAGTATTCTGTTATTTTAGATTGTGGTTTTTGTTTCATAACAATAATAATGATGATACCTAAATCTAAATGGCACTGCACTGGCACTGGTTGAGCATTGAAAATCTCATACGATACGATCGATCAGTCATGACATATAAGATCAAAAACAATTTAAGCCCTGAAAGCCTTTGGGATAAATTTCAAAAACGGTCATCACTGTCAAACTATGAAAAGAGATCTTGCAAAAATCTTCAAATTCCTAGACTCAATACAGAGCATGCAAAGAAGAGCTATTACTACTCTGCTCTCAAAGACTGGAATGACATCCCGATTGAGATCAGAGAGCTGCCAACTGTCGGTAGCTTCAAGAACAAACTGAAACATTTCCTGAAGCGCAGACAGTACGGCACAAATTAACAAAACACGACCCCCTTGAAGGGCGGCATATTGATATTAAAATTTTTAGACAAAGTTAAATTATTTAATAGACATTTCCCGAATTAGGTTTGGAAAAGAGGCCATCATTGAATTCCCATTACGCGTGAGGGATTCAATGAAAGAAACTTCATTCATTGTTTAATTGCAGTGAATCTGAATACAATACTTTTGGTATTGAATGCTTTTGGGAATTCTTATTGCAAATAATCGAGGCTAAGCTGGATTTGCTTCAGTTTCAATAGAAATGCAGCAAATTCGGGAAAGGTCTATTAGGATTGTATTTTAATATTGTATTTACTATTTAGAGCTGAAGGGTTTTATCACGATAAAACCCTTCAGCTCTAAATAGTAAATACATATATAATAATAAATTTATCATATCATCATATCAGATCACTCAGTGTTTTCCATCCAATGAAATACATCTAGAAACAAGCTGAGACATTTGGAATTCTTGTGACGGTGAGGTTCCAGGAATTATTCCATGTTTGATTGGAATGTAAACGATCTAAAGAAGATGGGCCTAAACTAGTCGGTTTTTCTTCAGCTAGTAAGTCAAAATTATGCTCTGAGATCCCTAGATGTCTGTCATAATGACTTTTCATTGTTTTTAGTTGTGGTTTCTATGGCAATCCAGCTTGGGAGGGATATTGCTCAAAATGTTACAAAGAGTATGCACAAAAAGCAAGGCACAGAGCAGCTTCATTGAGCTCTGAGGAATTTCTCACAAAGCCTTTGGCAACTCCTCGTAAGTGGCTAAAGTTTGATGCTGATTTTTTATCATTTACATTCACTCACCATCAATAACATATTTGCCCCAAAAATATTCTTCCTTGGCTGGTGTTAATTTCAGCAAGACAAAAATGCTTTATCTTCAGTATCGGTTGATGCGTTTACCTTTTTGCCTGGATTTTCAGGGAGTTGGTGAATTCTCTCCTCTCTCTTAATGTTAAAGGTCTTAAAAGATGTCAGGCCTTTATTTCAGGTATTGGAGATTGCCGATAGCTACTTTTACTGTCTGGTATTGTAGTGTCCTTTTTTCATTTCCAAGTTTTGTCTCTACCCATTTTGTTTGAAAATTTCAGAAGAGTTCCCTGGCATTGAAGTTGGTCAGTTGAAGTTTTCAAAGTTTGCAGAGAAGAAGAAAGAGAAGCATGAATCCAAAAAGTATATTTTCGTCAGTTTTAGTGCATATCTTAATGATTTTCACTGAAGCAAGGTTTTATGCTTCTTGAGAGTAAGGTCTGACGAGTTAACTTACCAATAAAAAGGATCAATCCCCGAAGGTCTGATACCAACTACACTCTATGATAGGGGCAGATCCGCTAGTTCCAAGAGCCCTATCAAGGGTCAGCTAGAGGCATAAGATCCATCATCTAACATTAAATAAATATTTAAAAACATGAATGAAAATAATGTTACAGTAGCATATGATTATTCAATCTTGACTCTAAGAGATGAAATGATGCGTCCATTCTACATTTTAGATATTGCTGCATCCAAAATATGTTGTAAATCATCAAGAATTGCTGGATAGACTTTTATTCGCTCTTGGCTAATTTTTCAATTAAGTCACTTGTTGGAGCTCATATCCAAGCTTATAGTAGTACTGTGGTTGATTTATTGATTTTTGACCAGAAAGGATTAGCGCTTGGAATAAAGCATATAATTTGTTGTAAACAGAAAGCTTCCAATGCTGTGCCATAAAATTCAAAAGGTTTGATAAGCCCACGGAGATCTGTGATAGATATAAAAGATCTTAGTCCCGGTAGCTAAGCCATTGATTTTGCCCTCATAATTTGCTCTTTTGAACCATGCATAAGATCTGTCTGCCAATGATAGGGATTGTTAAGAATATCTGACCTTAATCCTGATCATCATAAAGAGTGTGTCCAATCTTATTGTGTCTTCTTATTCTTTTATTGATAAGCTCTGAACAAAGACATTTCAAATCAATTGGTGCTATGGCGTATTTTGACTTGTGTTTTGTTTTGATTTGATTTGTTTTGAGTAAAATTCAGTTTTATCCTGACAGTTAATGCTTTGTTTTTCAGAGAAAGTGTCAAAAAGTTCTTCAAGAAGAGTTCCAGCCCAAGAGCATCCTCTCCACAGGCAACACAAAATGTTTCTTCCAAAACAGGCATGACCAAAGATAGTAAGTAGATGTATTACTTCCTAACTTATTGTACCATATTTCTATAGATAAAGACAATATTTCGAGCCTATAGTTGGGAATGGCTATAATTATTATAGTTTGCTTCAGTATGGTTTAGTTACTTATTGTGTATTACATGATTATCTTGTGACTGTTTATTATGATTGATTCAGGAGCTACTGATGAAATAATGGTGGAAACTATTGGATGTTTCAAAATCATCGGGTGTGGTTGATTCTTGATTGGTCCTCAATTGCAGAAAAATGAACAGATAATTATAACGAAACGCTTGATAACGGAAATCGGAGAATATCGCTTTCTGCCAGGATATTTATATTCTTTTAGGTGTTGGTCTCTCTATAAAAGACTTACGGTTGGACTCTTATAGGTTTTCTTAATAGATGCGAGTTTTCATCCAGCTATAGATACCTTTTATTGACGTCACATGATTTTTATCTTCTTAGGCCTGGCAGCTGCCAAAGCAGAGAGAGCCAGAGCATCAAAAGATTTCATTGAATTCCTCAAGACATTAAGAACCCCTGCTGTTCAAGGTGTGGCCGACAGGTGTAAAAGGTAAGTAAGTTTTGTTTACTCACCACACCAAATATTGGCTGGTGTTAAAGTTTTATGCCGGATGAATGCATATCAAAAGGTTACTAATACATCTTTAAGAGCTGTGTTAATACTCCCCCTGTTTTTAGTGAGAGGAAATCTGTTCAGCCTGCACAGTAGTCATTTCAAACAACATTGGATAGAGTCCTTTCTGAACCTTGTGCAACTATGATGATGTTTTTAGTATTGTTGGAAATGCATTTCACGCATTTTGTGGTTCTGATTTCAGGTTCATTGTTAGGATTCTCAGTAGTCCGAGCTTGTCGGTTGAACAACAGAGTGAGCTCGTTCAAGACTTCTACGTTGTAAGTATTTCTAAAATCCTAGAAAATCCTAGAAAAGGCCTTGGTATATTGGTTTTAAAGGACATTTCTTTCAGGGTTGTGGAGAAGGATGCCCAATAAACAAACTCGTTGTCCATCTGGAAATCACTGTTATCTAGACCATACCGCATTTAATTTCATTCAATTTTATCTGCATTCTTACCGAAGGTCGGAAAGTAGCATCGAACTACATAACACAAGGAACGCAAGACTTGAAATTCTTTGATACTCAGATAAGAAGAATGAATTTCACTGATTATATGAATAGTTTCCAATTACCTATCGATATGTTGATTTCTTTCTTTAGAAAATGGCAGAAGATCTGCAATCTCATCCAGCCATGAAAAACACAAATGTTGACGAGCTAGAAAAGATGATTGATGGCATCGAAAAGTACATCATGACTCAAATTTATAAAATGTAAGTTGTTAACTGTGTTTACCAAGTTTCTGTGTCATATTTGATGATGGCTCTGCAATTTTTTCTGACATAGTGTGTCGGTATCTTTGTATTATTTATTTTAATATTTATGAATAGTTAAGGGGCTGTTGATATGGAAAATATAATCTCATTTGGCCAAAATTGGGATGAGAAAATACAAATGTTTCCATGTAAATGCTATCCCATGTTCAAGATTTTTGTGGAATATCTTTGATAACGTTTTTCCACCTTAACTGTGCCTAAACCCTTTGCCTTTAAATTGGTCAGGCCTAAATGGAAATGGCTGAGCAACTGGACCCAAAAGTTTCTTTTCTGCTGCTTGCACATTGTATCAAATGCAAAGCTAGTCGTATCATAAGATATTTCAATAAATGCGTTTTGGTTATTTTGATATGGCAATTTTCTAATGAATTTGAATAAAATTTTTTAGCATGGTTAAGAAAATTTTGACATGCAGCTTACAACAAATGTATGCAGCAAAGGCTTTACCATTCCTGTCTATTGACTATGATTGGAATGCGCTATCACTAAAACATGAAACGATTAGAAACGAGTAGAAACGAATTGGAAACGAGAAGGTTTTGATTACTTAAAAAACTATTAATTATGGAGGAGATAGGTTAATTCCTTTTAGCGACCATTCCCTTTTCACAACTCATTTCTGCCCGTTTCATGTTTTAGTAACTACGGATTGAAGTATCCATCTGACACAAATACTACCTTTTTGTAACAGGCTTCATCGTTGATCCTATAATCGAATTAAATCCATTGTTTCTTTTCGCAGGGTCTTCTCTCATCCATCAACAGACGATGAAGAAAAGGACATAGCCCTGCAAAAAGTCATTCAAAGCCTACAATGGGTCACTGAACAGCATTTGGACGCCGATATTGATATGCAGAATGAAGAGGTTCAACAACTGGTGGAGAAAACGCAAGATTGTGAGTAGATGCCGAGTTTTCCAATAATCTGCTGTTGTTGATTGTGAGCTCAACACTGTGTCGCAAGGTTGTGGGTTCAAACCCATAAGAAATGGTTCTCAATGTATCTCTGTTCAGCACTCAGCATAAAGATTGGGTAGGGTGAGTGGCTGTCAGACCAGGGATAGGAGATCTTACTGAAAACATAGTGTCAAAAGGAAGAGGAGCTTTCAGGTTGCAGAGAGAAAGATAAGTAACTCTACAAAGATTGAGAAAGACGAAGATTAAGAATGCACATGTTTGACATTGATATCCGTTTTACCCTGTGGTTTCCTTAAACAAGAATAGGCCCCAAATAATTTTGCGAATAATTATCCCGATGAAGATATTGTCATCAAGATATCAAGATATTTAAAGCTTATGTTTATTTCTGTACCAGCCTTTTATACATATATATGACCATAATTGGCATAGGCTGATATTCTCCAAATAAAATCAGGTTATACAGTAGAATCCCGATCACTCGAACATGCAAGGGACGATCAAAATAGTTCGAGTTATCGAATGTTCGAGTTATCGAGGCTCTTGATAACTCGAACTTCTTAGAAAATCAGCCTATGATTCGAGTTATCGGGATTTCATGAAGAGAACAACAACAACAACAACAATATCTTAATAGGGAAACGAAACAGAACGATAATGCACTGTTCTACAAAATGAACTACCAATATTCATCACAACTACTATAACTGTCGAAACACAGATCACAGGACACCATGTGCATAATGAGATTCGGACGCCAAAACAAAATGAATGTCTGAATTTCCGTTTCTAAACCTGAAAACCCTCTAGATAAGTATGCTGCTTGTGTCCTGAAAGGTGCAGATATTGTGGGACACTTGATGAAAGGAGATACTTGCCATTTTTTAAAAACAATTTTCCACTTTCTTCGAAGTCATTCGGAAGCTAAGTGTGTTGCCAAAGTCACTGGAAAGAAGTGCAATCAGGGGGACAGAAAGGGTTTAATTGTCGCATGCAGCCTTGAAGTCACTGGACTTATCAACTTTGTCTCTGTTTAAAAACCACAGCTTGATTCAATGAAGAGTTTGTGATTAAAATATCGTTGTTATTGTTGTTGTTGGTACCTTTGGCACAAAAATTTCGAGTTATCGAGAGGAAATAGCCGCAGCGGGTATAAAATATTGTTCGAGTTAGTGAATGTTTGAATTATCGGGGGCTCGAGTTATTGGGGGTTTATTCATATTTAAGTAGTGTTGAAGGTTCAGGGGGAATGCCAAATCTGTTCGAGTTAGCAAGAGTTCGAGTTATCGCATGTCCGTGTTATCGGGATTCTACTGTATTGAGGAACAATAATGTTGAATTTTGTCTTTTTGCATTGTTTGCTTTCAGATCTGTTGGAAATGAACACGAAACGAGCTCCTCAAGACAAACTATCCTGTATTGTGAAATGCAGCAAGTGCATATTTCGTATCCTTTTTCAAATCTTAAGTGTTGTCCTGATTTCCTTTACAACAGCTACATTGACCTACCAAAATTATTGCACTGGTAGATTTAAAATGGCGGTAAAATTGCAAAGCTGTAGGGGCTAGGCCTAGATTAATTCCCAAAACTCATGAAATTATTTTGACAGTACATGCGCTGAGGTATCTCTTTTAGATTTTTACAAGGCAGTTACTCACATACTTTCTGAAAAAGAAAGAGGAATTTGGAAGCATTACGTTATTAGTGAAATCAGATTTTCCCATGTCCGAATTAATTGATACAAAGATCAATCAACTTTATGGACGCTAATCAAATTTATTTACGACCAAGAATATGATGCAAATAATAATCCTACGTTATGAATATATCCTAAAGAATTCCAGACCGAGATTGGTAGTGAAAATGATGTTCAATAACTCACCTCGTAGATTTTAGAAATCCTTAACAATCCTCAGATATTTTACAGTTGTCAAGTACTGAAATAGCTGCGAGTGCGGATGATTTTCTACCATGTCTTATCTTTGTTGTTCTGAAAGCTAATCCTACCTTGCTGCAGTCCAATATTCAGTAAGTATTCCTTAGCTTTTCCGTATTCTCATTGCATCGATCTTTTAGAGTAGACCGAATGTGCAATGTTGCAAAAGAAAAGAATTCAGATTGAATTAAAATGCCTGACTAATTTGCTAAAAGAGCAGAACTAGAGTGCACATCAACGATAAGAGACAATGAAAATTAGCAGGAGTTTCAGAATACAAAGATGAAACAAACGACATTTTTGTTTCTGAAATACCTTTCTTTCATGACTAAGCTGAAAGCTATGCTCCAATAAAACTTTTTAAAATCTGAGAAAAAGGGGTTTAGTAAAGTCATAGTAAAGTAATACCTTCGATGTAAATAAATACAGATCAGGGAGTTTTCAATATTAAGCAAGGTGCTATGGACAGCTATTTTCATTGAGAGAGCTAGAGTCCCTTCGCCATGAACGGAACGATTCGCATTTGTCTGACATTTGACTGAGCAAAGTTAAGTTCAAATTTGAAGGAGTTTGGGTTTGAATATTTAAGAAAAACGCGCGAAAATATTTCGCTGACGCCATATCTTATTTCTCCACCTGTTTTTATGTCTGAATTATTACCAATTACCTTGTAATAACCATTTTCAAAGTTAGGAGTTTTCAACGAAATGTAAGTACCTTCAAAATGACATTTCTTTTTTTAACCACTCTAACTTCTATGGTCTTTTTTTCTGTCTCCCGTTAATGAAAACAAATCAAAACTCCACAACATGTTTCTTCTTCTTTTAAAAGTTAGTTTATAAAGAAAATTGACAGATTTGGTGCGCAGCTTTCATCCCGGGGGCTATTTTCCGGAAGCTACGTGATTGGCCTATTTTCTTGTTGAGTGGAACGACTGCGTTTCGTCCTCGTTCGAAGGCAGAGCTGAATGAAAATGGGTCACGTTTGACGCAATTCATTCAAGGAAAACAATCGATAGCAAATCAGGGGGAAAGCAAAGACATTTCAGAAACTCAAAATAGCTACTGAATTTGTTTGTAATAATGATAATGACGAAATATCGTAATATTGTAACAAATTAGGTCAGGGGTAGGAAGGAGTTGGTTTGGTTATCATTATCTAACATTAACCAAGCTTTAGGTTAATTTCGGTCGTTCCGTTCATGGCTAACGGCCTAAGTTTTCACAGACGAAAGTAGTACTCAGTTATGACGTTCTAGTGAAGAGACGAAAGAACTTATTGAAGTGGAATTTTATGTGAGTAACGATCCTGCAATAACGAACATATCTATCTTAGTTTGCTTTCTTATTCATGCACGAATGGACTGTGAAAAATCATTTATTTTGAAATCGTTCCGTTCATGGCGAAGGGACTCTAGTTTTAGTTTGACATGCTATCCCAACTTAGGTTGTGCCTCTTTTCCAACGTACATGATAGCATACAGCACATCACTAAATTTACTAGTACCGAATCGTAGTATTTCTCATCGTACTACAGAAGTTTTCATTTCGGATGCAAAGGCCTCATTGGGCAGAAAGCTTTAAAGATATTATTTTGATTAGATAAACTTTGTTATTTTCAGATACATAACGCGATTTTGCAATTCGAACAAGCTCATGGCCGGAGAAGCTGGTTACTATTTCACGAATTTAGTAAGAATTCCTCAATTATCAGTTCTTGCAAATTAATTAATTTGGAATATTTCATTTCGGACAAGGTGAGACTGGAACATGAAAAGTCTAAAATAATCACTTTCTGATTGCGTCATTCTGCAAAATTACTATAAAAACAGCCTTTTTTGCTTTGTTTTATTGATTGAAGTTTATTGTTTAAGTTGAATTCGGAAGACTGAATATTTAAGACTTGGAAGGAACGATGGAATTATTGAACACCTGCCGAACGCTGTTTGTACACGGGCCAACGGAAATACATACTTCTTATCTCGCCGTGTGGGAAAAACGTGGTTTTGTTTCGATCATTCTTGTCAACAGAATCTGTTATTAGAATTATGACACAAAGTTTTTAAGATTTGATTTAAAGCAATAATATTTTTAGTGAATAACGGAGAGAGTAATTTACGATATACTAAACTTGCTGTTGATGCTCAGGAGGGCTTTGCTTCCAGCGAGTAACTGTAGCATAAATAGCAAGGCTGTGATCTCCAAATGTGTTGTAAAGTAAAAATGTATTGTGTAGGCCCAATAATCCAGTGTTTCTCGAGTCCGAAATAGAGGAGGGTCTAGAATAAAGGGGATGGTGAAGGTTTCCAAGATCCACATCGACGGGGAGTAATATATAATAAGTATAATAAGTATAATCTTTATAGGTTTAGATTAGGATCTTTTTAGGAAGACTTTTGAAGAAAATTTGTGATGCGTGGGCTCTTGTTTCCAATACATAAAAAATGAAATCACGATTTCCCAAGCTGTATATAAAATAACACGACTGTCCAAACTAATGAATGGTAAGTTCTAGAATAGAGATTTCATAGGTGATTTTTGGTAAAACAAATGCATGACTCTGCCTATTATATGATGTTTATGCATAGTCCATCGAAAGCGATTCTTTTCTAAATACTATAATCGTTGATAGTTGTTGATGTTGATAGGCTAATACGCTTACTATCTTCGTATGGAATTGGTTTATATGCAATGTGCAAAGAATAACCTCGTGATTCCTTATGCCTTTTTGCCTACTCAGCGATCCCCACCACAATATTCACTTGATATTTTTTATTTCATAGCTTTATACCTATTTTTCATTTATCATTTAGTGTTGCGCAGTGGCATTCATAGAAAAGCTGGACGCATCTTCCCTTCAAATGTCGCAAGAGGAATTCGACAGGTAGGCCTAATTTTATGTGCTGTTGTTCGTGAAACTAGAAATATTAGGAATATCTTAAAATGTCCAATGTTCAATTCGCCAGCTTGAATTTCATCTACAGTCAACTCTCTCGAAAGCAGACACTTTCGAAGTCTTTTAAAGTGTCTATCTAAACAAGGTGTCCGTTTTATGAAGTAAGAACATAGAGCATCTCTCGTATGATTTGGCAAGGACTCAAAACAGCTGTACATCTTAACGGGTACCCATTTTATAGCATTGTCTTATTTATAGAGGTATCCACTTAGGGACAGTTGACTTAATATGGATTTGAGTGGCCATTTTAAGGTCACAGTTTAAGCTGCCGTTGCTGAGAGCTAATGCGAGGTTAATACACTACAAAGGAAAGCATTTGGGCCTTGACTTTGAGGTGACTGCTACTAGGTGGTCATTATTCGACTGTTATTTCAGTCCAGTTTTTTATTCCAGGTACATGAGAGGAGAAAATCCAGCTGCAGTCGTGCGAATGAGTTCTTATCCAGTCAGTTGTGAAGGACTGGAACTAATGCAGGTGCAGTAGTCTAGTTATCTAATGTTTATGGCGGGCTCAAATCTCGTCTTTCTTCCCAGGTCAAATCCACATTCGCGTTTCTTTCGCGAAATATTTGCCTATTTTGCTCTACTTTCGGATAAAAATCCTTCTTGAAAAACAGCCACAACCCTTCTCACGTTTGTTTCAACTAGACTAACATCAAAAACTTTTAATAACATGAAATCGAGCTAAATTTCCTTTTCTACAAGAACTTGATCAAAATGGAAAGGAGGGCAGCTTTGAGATTTTGGGTTCAGAAGGGTTTTTGGTTAGAATTGGGGGAAGTATTGAGACACGATGACGTCATATCTTTTAGTTCAACGTGACCCAGTGTCTGCCATTTAAAAGGAGAAAAAAGGCCTAAAAGTCAGAATGCAAACGCGTGATGCATTTTTCTAACTCAAAGGTGGACTTCAAGGCAAAGGAGCTCTCACAGAAAGTTTTTATACATTCGACTATATATGTATGTATATTCCTGCCACTAGAATCTATCTACAATAATTAAGGTTTCTTCAAAACAATCAAAAGATATACCATACACAGTAAAGTAGAAATTAAGTTAAAAGATGGATTGAAAACAACACCCCAACTACGCTGTCAGGAATAGCTTTTCGAGGTCGAATGTCCTTATTCAATTATGGTCCCCTTCAGAGGTGGGTATAGCGAAAAGTCAAAGAAACAATTTCATAAATTTTGCTATTTCTTCCTGCGACTGATTTTGCTGTCGAAAATCTATCACAAAACCTGCTTAGCTCGGTCAGTATTGGATGATCCGTTATTTGAAATTAAATACTGTGTTTGGGGGGATCGCCGATATCTCCTTGTGTTTTGGTCACAGCGGAGCTGCGAGGAAAAATGCGTTCTCGCTATACGAAAGCTAGATTTATTCAATAATCAAAACTATTCAAGTTTCCCACGGTTGATTGAATGTTATTAGAAAGTATAATGTCTCTTTCCGAGTTTCGAACTCAAGACGCGTGTTTTTCGTTAGCATGAGTGGGCGAGTTGCTCTTTAACGTACCAGCCTAAACGTTATTTCTTGTGGAAGCACAGCGAGGCCCGAGTCTGTTTATTGCACCAATTTGCGCTACAGAAGTTTTGAAATTGGAAATTACTGCCCACTCAACAATTCCTCGATTTTGAGTTTATGCATGTGGGTTTAGATCCCACGTGGTTTAGATCCCACGTGGTTTAGAACCCACGTGGTTTAGAACCCACGTGGTTCTATATATCTACCACCACCAGCTAGTTTACCCAAGGTAGCAAAATATGCTAATGGAGAGCTATGACCGCTCCATGGCTGTGAGCCGGATGAAGGTTTAGGTATATCATAGAAAAAGATTTGTTGACTGATTGCTCATCATAATCTTACCATGTATCGCTTTTCTGTGTAGTTATATTTTAGCTCACTTTGAAAAACAGGCATACCTCCTGCCCCAACAAATTAAAGATTTTTTGTTTTTATCTGTAATGCCAATGGTTCTGCTGTTTGGTGCCCCCACCCCCTAATAACCTCCTCGATACACAACTATTCTTATCAATGACATGAACGCAAAAGGAAGATACCCAACCCTTGTTTACAAACTGTTTACGTTGATGGCTTCCTATCAAGTAAGAGAAGATTTGTTCTCATTATCTCATTTAGAAGCCCAGATTGCCTATATTTGTGTTATTGGTTATGGCTTTCTATCGAGAAAAGGAAGATATTGTTCTCCCGGTTGGCCTAAACTTGACAGTTGTACAAGTATACATTTGAATGTTGTTAGCTTGAGTGGTAGTCTTTAAATTCACCCAAAGATGAAAGATAACCACATTGAGGGTTAGTTCCATATATCTACACTCGTGCCGAAATGGGTATGTTGCTTTGTGTTATTGGTTATTGATTTTTATCAAGGAAGGGAAGATATTGTTCTCCCGGTTGGCCTAGATTCGGCAGTTGTAAAAGTATATATTTGAATGTTGTTAGCTTGAGTGGTAGTCTTTAAATTCACCCAAAGATGAAAGATAACCACATTGAGGGTTAGTTCCATATATCTACACTCGTGCCAAAAGGGGTATGTTGCTTTGTGTTATTGGTTATTGATTTTTATCAAGGAAGGGAAGATATTGTTCTCCCGGTTGGCCTAAACTTGACAGTTGTAAAAGTATACATTTGAATGTTGTTAGCTTGAGTGGTAGTCTTTAAATTCACCCAAAGATGAAAGATAACCACATTGAGGGTTAGTTCCATATATCTACACTCGTGCCGAAATGGGTATGTTGCTTTGTGTTATTGGTTATTGATTTTTATCAAGGAAGGGAAGATATTGTTCTCGTGGTTTGCCTAGATTTGACAGTTCTCTAAATGGAGCATTTTAATGTACCTTCATCTAATTCTCTTATCTCTTTGCCATACTTTCTTTCTTAAACTTTTCTTGAAAGACAAACAGGTGCAAAGTGGAAATCAAGGTTTGTTATTTCCAATTAAATGCTGTTTCTCTGGACAAGGCCGATCATGTCTTGAGCTTTGATCTCAGTGGAGCTGAGAGGAAGAACTGCGTACTCGTTATACGGACGCTGTTGCTGCTTAAATATTTCGACTGTCGAGCGTCTCTAGGTTCCTGCCGTTGATATGCTGATATTAAGTAACTGCGATGTCTCGTTTAAAATCATGGATCGGTAGATGTTATCATCGTTAATTCTTTGAAATGAAATTGTTGAAGTTAGCGATTTTGAAGTGATTTGGTTAAAGCTTAAAGCATTGAAATCGTTTTATTATACTTTTGTAATCGTTTGCAAGTGTTACAATATTGTTACCTTTAATATTGTGACAAATTGTTACGAATCCTCAAACCCTAAGCGGAATTCTTTCACAACGATAAAAAGATAATTTGAAAATTCTAAAATAAAGGAAATTCAAAATTTTTAAAACTTACTTTCGAACACGAAATTTACCAGATTTAACCGCGTAGAAATGATGGAAGTTGGCCAGAGAATACTGATTTTTTTTATGTTTGATTTCAAAATCATTTTTATCTTGACAGAGGTATGATAGAATTTTCATACCTCCAGCTTTGCCTCTTCTTCCGTTATTTTTATGATCGAGAATTCATTGCAGCCAGAAAAAAGCAAGGCTGATTTTGGCTGTACAAAATACAAAGCGTCAGATTTATAAGTCCTTTATGGTCAGTAGCCAAGCAAGAGTCAATAAGTACGTAACTTATATCTAGTAAAGAAATTTGAAACAAAGTTAGAAATATCAAAAAACCGAAGAAGGTTTAGGCCCCTAAAACTGAAGGAAATATTGTAGAAGATACGAAAAATTAGCTAATAAGCGAACTTACCAGCAGTAGCAAAATGTCATCCCTCGGCAATATCTTGAAGCCAACAGCTAAAAGTCGGTCGTTATTCTATACTTTCAGTACTGGATTTTACCAAAGCTACTTGCTAAAACACTCCTATCAAATTTCTAAACGTCACACACATCGAGGGAAGATACAATAAGCGAAGTAATCTAAAATACCTAAAGTGGAAAAACAATACGATGAATCCTAAAGAGTATACGTCCAGTACAGGCAATCAAAAACCATGTAGAGTAGTCCTTCTGGGATTCCTGCAAAACCCTTAAAATGTATCAACAATTCAAAACTGTAGCAATGGAAAGCTACTCTAAATGCCTTATGAATGAAACAGAAAATGGGGAATATAGCGTTATATGATGGCTACTGAAGCTTTGAATCTGGCTCTCGTCAGAGTAGTACGTCAGAAGAATCACTGATCAGTACAAAAATTGAGGATGGCGATGAAAATGGGAAACATAGTTAACTGCTGAAGTTTTGCATCTGACTCTCATCAGAGTAGAACGCCAGTAAGAGATTGAAAACGAAACCCATTGAATCATGTTCTGTACTGATCAAAGACTGTGTAACAATACATTATTGGATTTTGACCCGCGGCTACAAAATTAAGCGTTAAAGCTTGACTGCTGTTGGTGAGGATTTAGACCATTGTATATTTGGTTACTATGTGTTGCTAAGGGGAATATTCCCGTCATGCATTTCGTAAAGTGAGATCCACAATCTTTTGGGGGTTTTTTAGTCCTTCTCGAGGCTTTAATTTTCAATCAAATTATCTCAATTCATTTCCAAACGCTGCCTCTCCTGAAATATGTTACTTTATCATTACAGGCTAACATGGAGCAACTTGCCAAACTGAAAGAAAGACAGACCGAGCTGATGAATAAGGCGAAGAAGTTTCAGAAAGACATGAGAAGTTTCAAGGAAGATTTAGTTAAAGAGGTGAGATATTCTTTAAGATCAAGTTATTCCTATTTTTCTCAAAAACCATATCCTTAAACTATTCTACTGTTTCCGCTAAAAACGCACAATCCTTGATGAGCTATATCAAATCCTTTACCAAGTGATTGCAAAGGTCACCCTGGAGAACATATGTACAGTGCTGTTGGGGATGTTAAGTACTGTGGAGGGATAACATTAGTACTGTATAGGGATGCCATCATAGTACTTTGAAGGATGTACCATTAGTACCATGGAAAATTGTAAGTACTTGTGGGAGGATAACATGAGTACTTGATGCACTTGATGGGGTCTCATCCATCAGTTATGTGGAGGATATTCAGTTCTGTGGAGGATACTATTAATCGAGATAATTTGTGAGAATGAAAATGACCCGAGTAGGACTCGAACCCACGACCTCTAGATTTGACTCCAGAACGCTACCACTGCGCAACCGGGGCTACGAGAAACCCAGGCCATTTCATTCACACAAATTATCTCGATTGATTTTCCAATTCCTGCTTCTCCTCGAGGATACTATTAGTAGCTACAATGGAAAGTGTTAAGTACTGTGGAGGGATAACACCAGTACTGTATGGGGATGCCACGAGTATCCCTATAATGAAGATTTAATTCGGCTCTAATTTCAGAACAGGTAACTAATCTGATTTTTATGTGTTCGTTGAATCCTACTTCTCATCTTTGTATAATCGTCAATTCTCTTGATCATGACGAAGACTCTTTCTGAACAGGTTCAAATGATGTTGAATGGTGATCATCCAGGCGGTGGATTAATCTACCTGAAATACCCAGAGGCTCGAGAAAGCTGAGGCTGGGCTCGTCATTTCGGGATTGATCAAGTGATTTAGAGATGTATCTATCCTAAAGCAAAGGACAGCGGAGGGGTTATAAATTCAACTTTCAAAATTGCAATTCTGATGCCAATCACTAGACAGGGTTCTTCGTGAAGTAATTTGATTATTTTTGCCTATCGTGCAACATTATGAAATTAGTTCGAAGGGACTTGTATCAGCTTAAATCAATGTTACAAGTGAATTTTCATTTGTGAAATGAATTCAAATTAATGATATTTCTTATTTACTACACCAATGTATATTATACCATCGATCGCAGCAACGACGATCGCCTGCAACTATCGCTTATTGGCTAATCTCTTATTTGTAATCAACTAGATACGCAATGCTTTCAACAAACTTCAGCAATTGTGTTTTCAGTAAATAAAACAAATATCAAGATACCCAGCAATCGATGCGGATTGTGAATTTCATATATGTTGTATGTATTATCAAACATATTCGGATTGTTAATATATACAAATGTACTCAAGTTTTTCTGTTGTAAAATCGTGATAGTTACCCGATGCTAGCCCGGACAAACCTTGACTAAATAAAGAAAGTTCTTGCCTTTTCATACTTCTTGTGCCTCGTTGAGACAACGAGCTTGGATGGTATTGGATGATTAGGCTCGGCCTAACCACGCACAACAAGTTATTAGAAGGTTTGACAAGATTTCATCTGATCATCTGGGTTTATTTAAAAAAGCCTTCAAACCATCGAGAGTTTTTCCGTATTTTGGCAAACCGGATCGAGCACTAAGAAGAGGCATTAAAAACTCATCTCCAATTAGATGCAAAATCAGCTGAATTACTTATGTTTGCTCAAGTTACATAATAAAAATGGACGAAAGTGTAGTCGAGGGTCAATTCACTTCCGTACGAGAATTCTTGATGTAAGAAATTGCTCCTCACATGAAGTAGGCTTGCTAAGGGACGTTTTTATCGAGTCTTCCGTTTTGTTGACAGACAAACATTTTTGTCATCTGCGTCTCCTTACTCAACTGCCTTTAAAGTATTGCGACATCATAGTATACCCCTACGAGGCATAAAAACAAGTTTAATAGCGTAAGAAGGCGGTATATTGATTTCTAGATAAACACTGCTCAATACAGAAGAGTGTAGTGATGAATACGATTTAGCCAAAGGTTCTTAATTCTTAATTTTGCGGGTCAGTACTGTACCGACTAACGAGGAAAGAAGTTAATCAATTTCTGTATTGGGATAAAGAGTGCTGAGTAATTTGAAACTCGGTATCCGTGTGAACAGGCACCATCTTTTTTCTTTCAATATTCTATTCCTCAATATTCACCAATAGAACGGTCTCCCAATGACGCAGGTTTTTTAAAAATGCAACTACCGCCGCAATAACATGTGTTGCTAAATCCCAAAGAATGCATAGGTCTCAATGTATCAGCTGTCCTTTTTTGCTACTAAAACAAAGCAAGATTTGGGCTTCAGCTACACATCATGTCGAGGCTATAGTTGTGTTGATAAAGAACATACGTCATTAGAAAACCGGCCAATTTATTGAAACTTCTGAGATATTCATCGTCTATATTTACCTTTTCCTTCGCTATTTTCAACAATTACAACCAAAATATCGAGAGATCGCTAAGCAATTGGGGAAACCTGAATTTACCTACGGGACTTTCCGAAGGGAACTATGGATATTTCCTTGACGCATTTCACAGTTTTGAGCAATAGGTACGAACCGAGTCAGAAATCTTGATTTAGCGTAGTTCATTCATTATTAAATATCATTATACATTATCATGCTAATGTGGCAAATGGTAAAAACTTGACTCGAAAGCAAGTAGTACAATACCAAATCGAAATCTAATAAAATGCGTATAATCTAAAACCCTTCAATAAAAACCAATCCCTGGAGATTCCAAGGCAATAGAAGATTCCGCAATGCATCAAATCACGCAATGCATCATGGGAATATGCCCCTAGCTACCCATAGCGACCAAAACTGACGACTGCAGCATCAAATTTTGACGATTCCTGCGACATATCTAGGCCTTTGCATGCAAATTGATATTGAAAAATTGAAAATAAAGCGGCCAATGTCTTTCATAGCTCTGCTACGGTCGATGTTTAT
Source organism: Pelagia noctiluca (assembly GCA_963924455.1). Lineage (NCBI taxonomy): Eukaryota > Metazoa > Cnidaria > Scyphozoa > Semaeostomeae > Pelagiidae > Pelagia > Pelagia noctiluca. Next base: position 17,143,380 of record OZ004316.1, read on the forward strand.
GTTGCAGTCTTTTATTTTGGTTGCAATGCGTCGCTAAGGGGCATATTCATGGCATGCATAGCGTGAAATGGGGTTCGAACTTTTGTAGATTCATGTTTTAAAGGGATAAGGGTGTGGTGTTGTCCCTGACCACAACATACGCCAACTTTTCAAGGTTGCTGCTGATCTAGCGACAAGAATAAACACAATAAAACCTTTTAGCCACAGATACCTGCATAATTTTGATCAAGATCCATGATATGGCCGAATAAGAACCAACCTTATTGTTATTAGAGGGTTTCTAATGGGAACACCACTTTTCTTAGCTAATGATTCCAAGCATCAAATAATATTTTGCTTTTCATGCTAATTCATTTCCATCAAGATCATTTATGTGAAAGAAAATGACCTGAGTAGGACTCGAACCCACGACCTCTAGATTATCATCTTCTCGTACTAGAACTATGATGTTGAATATCAATACCATATCAAGTTTAATTAATTTTCCCTAAGAACGATTAAGTTGTTCTGCATGACTTCAAAGTCCCATGCATGACGCAGTGTTGTTCCAAACTAGACAGCCAAGTGAAGCTAGCCCATGTTGAATGCTAGTTAAGAAGGCGAAACAAATCTAAGGGATATTAACCACCTGTACGATAAAGTTTCAATTAGGTAAAAAGCAAAGGGAATCTTCTCCGCTTCAGAAATATAGCTTGGTGTTGCCGTCGTAGCTTCGTAAACTACCTACATGACCGATAGTTCACACTATAGAACAGCACAACAATGATCGATTCACACCAGAAGCAAACACACAAAATTGATTAAAACCATTCTCTGAAATACACGCTTATTTTTCAAGGAACCTCCTTCAAGCCCTAGAACAAAAATTTCCTTATATCGTCTATTTTTTTTCTTTCATTTGAGTAAAAAATAGAACAAAGGAGTTAATTGAGTTTTACCAGAAATCCTAGTTCTAGGTTCCTTATAAACTGGTTGCTTATGAAAAAAGGCGTGTAATCCTAGTACAATGCATCATCGGAACCAGGAAGGAAAGACCTGAAACAGACGATGTCACAAAATATGGCGGACACAGACATATGGCTAGATCACCGAGTTGCTTACGCTTAAGAACAATAATGTCTTCTTAAATGAAAACAGTGCGTAGAAGCATGAGCAACTCAGCGATCTAACAATATCTGTTCACGGAGTGCATGATAGGAGTTGCTGCAAGTCTCAACCCGATTCTGGCTGTACTGTAAGTCCGGGGGTAACGTCAGCGAGAAATTAGTCTGAACTTTACCGCCAAAGCCAACAGCTGCAGCACTGAATATCAACCTCTGCCACGACAGTTTTACACTTTAACAGTACAAAGGCGAATACTGTATACAAATATGCCGTTTTGCCCTTTGTCTAAACTATGCCGGTACAGTTGTGAGTTGAAATCAGCACAAAATGAATGAATACGGAACTCTAACCGGCCTCAAATGAATATCGTGCCATATCGGCAGTGTGAATACAGAGCTGTTTCATGTCGGATTCATCTCGAGACGAATCAGGTTACGTTTACACCATACCGGTACGTTGACTACAACAGCATTTTTGCGCATGCCCACAAGACGTTGACGTAACAAAGCCTGCCGGCATAATGTAAACGACAAAAACCATTCCGGCATGAAATCATGCCATATCAGTTTTGTACCAGCTTAGTGTAAACGTAGTCTTAGCCCGTTGCAATTGTGTTGCGAGATTGAAATCTACCAGAATTGTGAAAACTTGTAAAAGCAGTGAAGTTAAATTTACAATAACTAATGATTCAAAATTAAAGAGCAAGAAATTTATTACCAGATGAAACAAGCATAAAATATGGACGACAATCAAATTTCTACTCCACCAATAAAACTTGAAATAACTTATGCAAATTATTGGCTCTACTTGAAATGCTAAGAGTCTTCGTCGGCAAACAATTTTCGCGCACTTTTTTTGAAATTATCCATAATGGCTTCTTTGTTTTTAGTCTAACACGAAAATTGCAATCGTCTAAATCTGCTGTCTTTGGTCAATATCTCAGGCTGCAGCCCTTAGTTATAGAAGCTAATCTGTTGCTAGGGACATTCCTATCATGCATTGGAGGGTCCGTAGCCACAGGGTGGCACGGGGAAATATTTGCCAGTACCCAAAACGGTTCTCTAATTGCCCAGTGTTGCACCCTTAAGAATAAGATTGAAATAGATTCGCCCCAGAAACGGTAACGGAACATGGCAAGAAAATGCCATCTAGAATACCTGGGTTACGAAACAAATACATTGATGGATAACATAACATTTGAGAGCTTCTTATCTGAATGGATGTTAAAAAGCAGAGAAGTTTTAAAATCAATTTAGAAAGTATTTCGTTCTTATAGTACGGTGGACCACAAGAGTCACGGCAAACTCCTCCTCTCGCGGTAAACTCCGTTTCTTTCATGGGAAACTCTTATTGTTTCATTGCACACATATCGAAATAGGCCAATCAGACCTACCTGACAATAAGACCTTCCTACCTGAAATAGGGCTAATCAGATCTAAATAGGCGAATTGGCCTATTCCGATCCACATCTGGGTATAATAATCCGTCAGGTTTTTTGTTTCGTTCTCCTTCTGATGTACTACTCTGTTGAGAGTCAGACGAAAAGCTTAAGTAATCCATGTTTTCCCTTCGCTATGTTTCCACTTTTAAGGCTATTTTGAAGTTCTATACTATTCAAAGACGAAACTAAAATTGAAATTGAAATCTATTGTACTAAACCTCACTGAACGAACAATACAAAATTCACCCGGTTCAAAACCCAATGCATGAACTTTCAATATCCTGAGTTAATAAATACAGCTAAAACGATTTTTTACAAAACAGCGCTTCGTCTCGCTGAATTTTGAATATTTACAATATGTCAAACACATAATTTAAGCTAATGAAGTTAATCAACGACAATGGTAGCTTTAACTTGAATGTCAAGCGTAATTTTCTTTTGTGTGTTATTCTTAAAATAAGTAATAGAACACAGTTGGGTCATTCAATCAAATTATTCGACCGTTTTTTGAAACATCTACACGAAACACGTAATAATTTCTTCCTAAGCATGAAAAAAATTATCATTTTCAGCATGCGCAAAACCACTCTATGAGCGCTACTTTTTTAGGATCAGCCAAAGGATCGTTTATTTGTGCATTCATTTTCATTCGATAAATTTCACTACAATAGCTAACAATATATATACGGATATGTACAGGTTAACTAATCAAAATCCCTACAGCAGTTTTGAGGGCTACCATCCGTACTGTTGGGGGTACCATAAAGTAAAGTACAAGGACTGAACACACTGCAATGTACTGATGGTATCCTCCCACAGTACTGAATATCATCAACAGTAATGCACAGAGCCCTAAGGTGATGATGGATGAAACAGAAATTCTCGTAACATTGTTTCTGATGTTTCAAAAATGAATCGAGTTGATATTTGCTGGAAAATCTGAAAAATGTTTTTTTGTTTCAAAAGTTTTACATGATTCATGTATCTCCTCTTTCACATGGAGTCTCAAACCTTATTTTGTTCCTAAAGTGACAAACTGACCAATCATGATTCGTATCAATGATCATGTGATGTAAAAAAAATCCAACAACATAAAATTCTAATGCACTCACAGGGACTGCCTTCTCAAGCATCATGTTTAATACCTTTAGCTGGCATCCACCCGTAAAATGTCACAACAACTCCTGGAGTGTTGACAATGACCAAAATCTAATTTCAAAGTATATAGTGACTTTTACAAGCCCGTGCACCAACCAGTAAAAAAAATGGTATAGTGTGAGTATCGCTTAGTACGCATAACGTGTAGATTACTCTCAAGGCCTGTTTACATGGGCAAAATTCCTCACCCGCCAGACCCGGGGCGGGCAAGTGATATTTCACCCTCCGATAGAATACCATTGAAATCTTAGTTTGCGTTTACATGAAAAATATAACTTCACTCCAAACTACCAGTATAGTGAAACCAGGCGGCGAAGTTTCACTTAGGTGAAGAGAAGTTTCTCCATACAAACGCCAAACTACCAGTGAGGTGACGTAAACTCAAACTTTTTAAAATGGAGGGGCAATGATGTGTTAACGATTAATGACGTCTAAGGATTAACCTCGCCTTTTAGACCCCGCATGAAAATCAGAGACAGTCAAATTAGAGACATATAAATAGTGCTTGAAATTACAGTTGATTTTTGCAGGATTCCAGCTCCAAGTTGAATATCTACTTCACATTCAACTATCAGGATTGGGAAGAATGCGACAACTGCACAAACACCACCAAGAGGCTAATTTTTAAATCTAGCACCATAACACAGTTTGAATATTTCTACCTTGTAAAATGTTTTCTTTGCCATGTTTTTTCCCTGTTTCAGAACATTTTTGAACTAAATACGATCTAAACCTTTCTCTTATATATACCATGTGAAAACTAAAGACAATTTTGAATTGTAATTTTATATCATCGATTGTTAGTTTGAAACGTAGTACGCATTTACTAATTCAAACTAACATAAAAACCTCAAATATTGCATTAGAGACATCTTCTGCTATAAAATGAGCAAGCACATTTATTTTAAAGAAACCACGTTTTGACCAAGTCTCTAAATCTTTCAGTATTTTGGGTTGTTTTCATGTCATCTGGAAGTGCATTCCAAACCTAAGGCCCTGGGAATATAGGGATTTGGTTCCATAATGTCTAGTTCTGATCTATAGTTAACAATATTTCATGACCATCATATTTTTCAATCTTACCAATAAATCTTTGAGATAGTTCCCATTCATGAAATAATAAGTCACAGTCTGGGGAGGACACAAGTCCAGAAGGCTTAAGTGTGCTGTATTAAAGTTGTGTTTCTTTACCTCTTTTTCAACCAATTTTTAATGATCAGAGGTATTCCACTTTTTCCCAGCCCTGCACTTTATCATAAAGCTGATTCTCTCTAAAACAACATTACCTTGAGTTTCCAGTTTTCAACATGGTTTCGAAAGCTCTCTGGACTTCCTCACATCACCTAATTAAGCATATGCCTGAAGTTGCAATCGAACGTATCCCGTAAAGATTAACTCACAAGCTCTCGGTACATCAACGACTTTAAGAATCTGGGGTAAGAATCTTGCGCCATGAGACTTTTGATTCGCCTCTGTGCCTGGTCGAACATCTTCTTGTCAGGTTTCTTGATCGCGTCTTTAATCTTCATTCGAGTGTCGTGGTCAAGATTCACCTCGAATGTAAAATATCAATTACTTTTTGCTATACATAAAAACCACAACCATTTTACAAATAAGCAAAAATGCTCAGTACCATATATATTTTCACCAACCTGTAGAACGTCAGTTCAGTACACCAGAGGATATTCAGTGCACTGGAGGGATAGCATTCAGTTCACTGGAAGGATAGCATCAGGGGCAACACCAGAGGTTATGAAGTACATGGATGGCAGTATTAGAGATAGCATTCAGTACACTGGAGGCTGTGCAGTACATTGGAGGGATAGCATTCAGTACACAGAGGAATGGCATCAGTTGCTACACCAGAGGTTGTGAAGTACATGGATGGGCAGTATTAGAGATAGCATTCAGTACACTGGAGGCTGTGCAGTACATTGGAGGGATAGCATTCAGTACACAGAGGAATGGCATCAGTTGCTACACCAGAGTTGTGAAGTACATGGATGGCAGTATTAGAGATAGCATTCAGTACACTGGAGGCTGTGCAGTACATTGAAGGGATAGCATTCAGTACACAGAGGAATGGCATCAGTTGCTACACCAGAGGTTGTGAAGTACATGGATGGGCAGTATTAGAGATAGCATTCAGTACACTGGAGGCTGTGCAGTACATTGGAGGGATAGCATTCCGTACACAGAGGAATGGCATCAGTTGCTACACCAGAGTTGTGAAGTACATGGATGGCAGTATTAGAGATAGCATTCAGTACACTGGAGGCTGTGCAGTACATTGGAGGGATAGCATTCAGTACACAGAGGAATGGCATCAGTTGCTACACCAGAGTTGTGAAGTACATGGATGGCAGTATTAGAGATAGCATTCAGTACACTGGAGGCTGTGCAGTACATTAGAGGGATAGCATTCAGTACACTGAGGAATGGCATCAGTTGCTACACCAGAGGTTATGAAGTACATGGATGGCAGTATTAGAGATAGCATTCAGTACACTGGAGGCTGTGCAGTACATTGGAGGGATAGCATTCAGTACACAGAGGAATGGCATCAGTTGCTACACCAGAGTTGTGAAGTACATGGATGGCAGTATTAGAGATAGCATTCAGTACACTGGAGGCTGTGCAGTACATTGGAGGGATAGCATTCAGTACATTGGAGGGATAGCATTCAGTACACAGAGGAATGGCATTAGTTGCTACACCAGAGGTTGTGAAGTACATGGATGGCAGTATTAGAGATAGCATTCAGTTCACTGGAGGCTGTGCAGTACATTGGAGGGATAGCATTCAGTACACTGGAGGCTGTACAGTACATTGGAGGGATAGCATTCGGTACACAGAGGAATGGCATTAGTTGCTACACCAGAGGTTGTGAAGTACATGGATGGCAGTATTAGAGATAGCATTCAGTACACTGGAGGCTGTGCAGTACATTGGAGGGATAGCATTCGGTACACAGAGGAATGGCATTAGTTGCTACACCAGAGGTTGTGAAGTACATGGATGGCAGTATTAGAGATAGCATTCAGTACACTGGAGGCTGTGCAGTACATTGGAGGGATAGCATTCAGTTCACTGGAGGCTGTGCAGTACATTGGAGGGATAGCATTCAGTACACTGGAGGCTGTGCAGTACATTGGAGGGATAGCATTCAGTACACAGAGGAATGGCATCAGGGGCAACACCAGAGGTTGTGAAGTACATGGATGGCAGTATTAGAGATAGCATTCAGTACACTGGAGGATATTCAGTACACGGAGGAATAGCATCAGTACACCAGAGGGGGTAGTGTTCACTACACTAGAAGGATAGTATCAATGGCTACACCAGGGTTGTGAAGTACATGGATGGCAGTATTAGGGATAGCATTCAGTACACTGGAGGATATTCAGTACACGGAGGAATAGCATCAGTACACCAGAGGGGGTAGCGTTCACTACACTAGAAGGATAGTATCAATGGCTACACCAGAGTTGTGAAGTACACGGATGGGCAGTATTAGGGATAGCATTCAGTACACTGGAGGGATAGCATACAGTATAGTGAAACAGAGGAATAGCATCAGTACATCAGAGGATATTCAGTACACCCGAGGGGCTAGCACTCACTACACCAGAGGGATAGTACCAGTGGATACAGGTTGTGCAGTACATGGATGGGTAGTATTAGGGATAGCATTCAGTACACTTGAGGGATAGCGCTCGGTACACGAAGGGAAAAGACTTGGTACACGAAGGGAAAGCAAGTTAATACCTGGTCAGTCTATTTGAATATATCCTATTTTACAAGGGTGCGTCTATCAATGAGGCGTTTAAAAGAAAGGATTCAGACATAAGATTACCACCAGTATCTTTCAAATCAAATCTGTAGCAACCGGGACAATATGTTTGAGGGGGGACTTTGCCAGATACTAGGGAGTTTAAGCTACCAACAACGCTATTTTCCCTTTTATATGGTTCTCACCGAGGTTCTCACCAATAACCAATCCCTAACTATCTGTGCTAAGTTATATCCCTAGGACACAATGGTTAAAAGTTTGTTCTTGTTGACTTTAAAGAATTATTCTGATCTGGTATACTATTGAGTAAATACATTCAGTCTGATCATGGCTGTTTCAGACACAATATTTGACATTATAGTCACTTAACGTGACAAGCCTTTGATATCTAGTTGTGCTAATATTGTGACATGGCAAATATTATTGTTGTGTACTATTTTAAAAGATCCTTTAGTCATATAAGACAAGCATTTCCTGGTGGACTTTGTTTACTTAAGAAGGCAGTTTGCCTTGCCTCCTATTATTAAATTTCAAGCCATCATGAATCTCGCGTCATTCTAAATATATAAATGACATCACCATTTAGGAACACGTGGTTTCCTTCTTGGATGAATGGTCTTTTCAAGCGTAAGATTGCAAACATGTTGTTGTGAATTTGCTCCGTGATTTCAAGATAGACGTGAAAAGGAAGGGGATTTATTCGAATCATCCTCTCTCTCTCCCACGCTGAAAGCATCAGTGCTGAGAAAACAGCCAGATGACGCTTCGAGATTTTTACACCAACCACTTCCGTAGTCATGATCGTCATAGTCATCACTTTTAGGTCGAGATAACAGATCGCTTCTGGTAACTGTTAGATCATAGTGATCTTGAGGTAATGACGTCACGATACTGCGCAATAATAGTTCGTTGATTAACTTTGAAAATATTTCTGACTTTGCGTCTGAATGAATATTTCCTCAAGAGAGTCTATAACATCCCTTCCCTAACGAGTGGTTTTGTGGTTTCCTACAGCTACTTTCTACCGCTATTTTGATTCAGAGCATTACGATGAAACAACATTTACTTTATATCGCCATAAAAGTATAGAAAGGGAAATTATGAAAAGTTACCTCTTTGGCGGAGTTAGCCTCGATGAACGAGTTATAGATAAGCATCGCTTCTTTAGCTACTTTCGAAGAACTTGTGGATTTAAAGTTTTCACAGGCCAACCAAAAAAGAACATTTTCCTCGCTGTATTCGGACTTTAGAAACACTTGAAATACTCTGACACCGCCTACGGAGAAAATAAAGTATGATAGATTTATACCGAGAACAAAGTCAACTACGCAAAATTGACGAATGCTTCACGCAAAACAATTGATTCATGAAAACTTAAAACACTAAGGGAATAGTTAAGAGTTCTGAAAATCAGAATAACAAAATCCACAGAATTCTTGGCAAAACGTAATAAACACTTTCTCTGTCCATGTAATCAGAGAAATTAATTAGGTATGGTTTGAGATGTTGGAAATTATATTGTTACAGAAATACCAGGTCTCAAACTCGGGACCTCATCTATTAAAAACCAGTACGTTAGCTCAAAACCCCGAACATTGGTTATTGAATACATTAATATTAATATGTAATATCAGTACCTTGAATAAAACAAAAGGTTATTACGCTTATGCTATACTCGGTTCTGTATCAACAACATAAGGCAAAGACACAGGGCATTGATTATGAAATTTTGGATAGGGATTTTTCTCTTGAATATTCAAAATGGAAACGATGCCTGCACTTATTTTTGTTACAACAACACCAATCAGTAACCTCTTTTCTGATTGGCCTATTTCAATCCACATCTGGGTATAATGATTCGTTGGGTTTTTGCTTCGTTCTCTTTCTGGCGTATTACGCTGTTCACCTGCTTCCTGTCACCTGCTTCTTTTTGAACATGTTTCGAAGAAAATTTCATACTCAAATTTCACAGTGGAGGTAAAAGCCAAATTTTTCAAAAAACTTTCGACTTCCATCCCCTACATTACTCAACACCCTCCAATGTAGTGATTTTATCCCCCACAGTACTTATGATATCCCCCAACAGTACAGAACATCCTCTTCAGTATTGGATGGTATCCCTCAAAAATCACTGATGGTATCCCCATAAATAGTGAACACCCTCCAATGCACTGCTTTTACCCCCCCCCCCCGCCCCAAAGTATTGATGGTATCTCCAACCGTCCTGAACATTCACTGCAGTACTACTCAAACGTTAATAAAATATTTGCAAATTTCGAGCTTTGGGTCAGCATGACAAAGCAAAATTAATATGCAAGTCTGATCAACTTGATATTGAAATTTCTAAAATTGAATGATAGTTCATATTTCAAAATATATCTTCTGAAATCGTGCAAGATTGATTCAATACTGAAAAGTTGTTTTCTGAAGCTATAGTGTCTGGCGTTATCTTAATTCAATTCTGTTTCTCTGGATCTTTTTGCGCTCTTTAAATCAAAATAATGATTGGAATTAATTTGACCTGTGGCAGCTGGGGATAGAATGAATACAGGGCTTTTTCGAAAAAACTAACTTGGAGGTGAATTTCATTTATAGCAGCAAGAGATAGAATTAACACAAGGTTATTTCGAGCATAATAACTAGGAAGCAATTGCCCCTCCAGCCCCCTAAGCCCTTAGGCATCTCTATATTTCTAAACATATGAATTTTCAGTACCGTTGAGAAGAGGGGTAGCCAGTGTAATTACCAGGGGGGGGGGGCATCCGTGGCTCCAAGGGGCCCGTAAAATCTAATTCATCTATGTTTATCTATTTCAAGCTGACTTTCCGAGGTATTTAGGCCCACTGAATGAGCTCTTGCCCCGGGGGCCCGGCCGGTCTCTCGACGGCCCTGGGAATGTTCACCATCTTTTAGAAAGGGTGATGTAAGTGGAAAAAGTAAGTTTGTCGAATAAAGTAGGAGGCGATCAAAAGGCTCGTCTTTTGTGATGTAGAGCATCGAACTCAACTTTCACATCTGATAACTGAACATGCTTACACACAATGTTAAACGCCATTTTGACCAACTGGTCTTCCCATGGGCGTGGCTAGAAGTTCTGTAAGGGGGGGGCGTCGACCACTTTCAGCATTCACTTGCTGATAATAACCCATAAAAAATCATACTTAGATATTAGTAGGATTTTTGAAATCAATAGAGATAATCTGTGAGAATGAAAGTTACCCGAGTAGGACTCAAACCCACGTCCTCCAGATTGGTACTCTAGTGTGATAATTCACTGCACCATCGGGGCCCCAAACGTTGGATGGAGTACTACTCGCGTAATTTTCTTTCTCGCAGATTATCTCGATTAAAATATTATACCTCCACACAAAATATGTGTCGAATTTTTTAGAAAAGAGAGGTAGTGTAGCTCATTCAGTCCCCCTGTAGCTACGTCCCTGGGCCTTCCTATCCAACTGCTTTCGGTTTACCTGGTTAGAACAATGAAATGAATAATGCAAGTCTTACGTTTATCGAGAAGCAATTCATCTATGCCATTTGCCCATTTAATAGCCTTGTGCTTCGAGATCTTTTTGTTTCTGTGCTCAACAGTAGCTCCATTGCATTCTTTCTGGCCTACTTCGGGCTTCTTGGAAGCTCTACAAGAATAAAAACATCAATGAAAAGATGAAAGCCCTGGGAGGTATCGATTCCGAATTTCCAACATCTATGTAGACTCCTTTTTCCCATAAAGCAACAGGCCTTCAAGCAACTAGCTCTAGATTGAAGGAGTGTTTTTGGCAAGTAGACATTTGATGAAGGCAATGACTTTCTTATTGCTCTACTAGCTTCCTCTCTCTAGGGGGTGGTAGCTGGCCTGTCATTTCTAGCAAAATACTAAGCAACATCGAGGGTCTTGGACTCGAGTCTAGATGCGTATTCCTGAAAAAATTACCAGAAAAAGTATCAGAAAAATTACTAGAAAAAGTGACATGATTGAGTCCGAGTGAATTGAAGAATCTGTAAAGACACTGATCATGATAAGTGAGATTCAGCTTTATTCTTTCACTACCAGGGCCATCCGCACAACTAATGGTATCCTCCCACAGTACTAAACATCCTCCAATGCACTAATGGTATCCTCCTACAGTACTAAACATCCTCCAATATACTAATGGTATCCTCCCACAGTACTAAACATCCTCCAATATACTAATGGTATCCTCCCACAGTACTAAACATCCTCCAATGCACTAATGGTATCCTCCCACAGTACTAAACATCCTCCAATGCACTAATGATATCCTCCCACAGTACTAAACATCCTCCAATATACTAATGGTATCCTCCCACAGTACTAAACATCCTCCAATATACTAATGGTATCCTCCCACAGTACTAAACATCCTCCAATATACTAATGGTATCCTCCCACAGTACTAAACATCCTCCAATGCACTAATGGTATCCTCCCACAGTACTAAACATCCTCCAATGCACTAATGATATCCTCCCACAGTACTAAACATCCTCCAATGCACTAATGGTAGCCTCCCACAGTACTAAACATCCTCCAATATACTAATGGTATCCTCCCACAGTACTAAACATCCTCCAATATACTAATGGTATCCTCCCACAGTACTAAACATCCTCCAATGCACTAATGGTATCCTCCCACAGTACTAAACATCCTCCAATGCACTAATGATATCCTCCCACAGTACTAAACATCCTCCAATGCACTAATGGTATCCTCCCACAGTACTAAACATCCTCCAATGCACTAATGGTATCCTCCCACAGTACTAAACATCCTCCAATGCACTAATGGTATCCTCCCACAGTACTAAACATCCTCCAATGCACTAATGGTATCCTCCCACAGTACTAAACATCCTCCAATGCACTAATGGTATCCTCCCACAGTACTAAACATCCTCCAATGCACTAATGGTATCCTCCCACAGTACTAAACATCCTCCAATGCACTAATGGTATCCTCCCACAGTACTAAACATCCTCCAATGCACTAATGGTATCCTCCCACAGTACTAAACATCCTCCAATATACTAATGATATCCTCCCACAGTTCTAAACATCCTCCAATATACTAGATATCCTTCCACAGTACAAATTGCATCCCCTACAATACTCATGATATCCCTCTACAGAATTGATGGTATCCTCTACCTCTACAATACTGAACATATGTTTCCCTCGATGATCCTCAGACGGTAGATAGCTGTGTGATAGTTAGGTGGATCTTGACTAGGTATTTTGGACCCTGGTATTTTTAACTTGAGGATCAATATAGATCATGAAGCACTGCCTACTTATCAAAATACAATCAAAATGTAAATCCTGTAATCTATATTTTCTAAAAAATGAAAATTTTAGCAAAAATATTGCTACATTTCAAACCTTTATAATCATATATAAATATATATATATATATCATAATAAGTCATAATATAACAAAAGTCTTGTTATAACAAAGTTTTTAGAGGTATTATTGACAGATGTCAATCACAAGGCCTAAGTTTTTAGCGAGACTGGGTATTTTCTGATGTAAAAGCAATGATACAAGGTAAAGCCTGGTCCAAACTGGTCATGTCATTCCTGAAATTGTTGAGTCGATCCTACCCTTGTCGTGTCATCCCTGCAGCTGTCAAGATTTAATCAACAACTTTTAATTTTTAACTGTTAATGTTTTTAACCTTTTAATAAACAACGGAACTTTGGGTGCAGGCCCTCGCTCTTCCTAAACACTTTGCTAAGAATAACAGACTTGCCATCATCCCTTATCCTAAAAGTCTGAATATTAAAAGGTTGCAAGCAAGAGGAAGGTAGTAAAGCGATCAAAGAGAGTCATGGCCTTCATTTAATGCTTTTTGGCTGAAAATTACCCTAAAGCCAGGGCTTGTTGCTTATGGAAAAATGAAGTTTAATCCTTTATCGACATTCTTGGTTACTAGAATTTTTTCAGTATTTTCAGAGCCCGAACTAGCTAATTACTGAAAAATTCTTAGCGAGAATTTGAATAAACTCAATATTGCTTAGCAATGGCTTGTGCTTTTGCTGATGTTTTTAGTAAATAGATTATGCAAATTTATATGTATGATTTGATACAAAAGGCTCTATATATTGATAACTTCAGGAAATCAAAAAGTATCGAAAGTAGAGAACGCTTAAGCAAGTTTTGCTTGTTAACAAGCTGGTGTCAGTTATTAGTTCATTGTTTCTATTAAGTACTGAGGAGAATAAAATTTCAATTCAATTAGCAGTTCAGTTTACAATAATGTGCTGGAATCGCTTAATTTGTTCCCTTGCCCAGCACTGGCTTGCTAATAAAAAACACGTGAATACTTTCCGAGAGTGACTGGTCGGCCCTGGTCGGCTCCCACGCTAGATTAGGATAGCGGCAAGACCAGTATGATGCAGCCATTAAGTTATATGGACCATGATATGATTCAAATTAGACCCTAGGGCAGTGGCGTAACGGAGGCATTCAGGGCCCTTAGTGGTTATGTAGGATGGGGTTCTTGTATACCACAACTGCGGAGATAAGGCAATCAACAAGCTAAAAATTAGGGTCTGATAAGGTATCAAGTACCATCGATATATGTGAAAGATCTTATTGTTAAACCCCTAAAACTCATTTTTAATGATTCATTGACGAGTGGGGTTTTTCGCGATATTTGGAAATTGGTGAGAGTTCCTCTCCAATTGACAAATCAGGAACTAAAAAGGATGCAAATAATTATCGGCCTATTTCTGTCATTTCAATATTCTCTAAAATTCTTGGACGGCTGGCGCATGATTAGATGTGCGACTTCCTTCAAATTAACTAACAGCTGACATTAGCCTTTCAAAAGTAATGCCCTACCATAATATCTTAAATCAGTAGCACGGATTGTTGGTACGACAATATAGACACGCTGAAAATTAATCTGACTTTATTTTGGGCCTGAAAAAGCATTTATACAGTTGATCATTCTGTCCTTGTAAAAAAACTCTATGCATATGGTATTGGAGGTTTTGTAGGTGACAGGTTTGAATCGTATGTAAATGAAAGAATACAATTCTGCGCCGCCAATGTACATCGATCAAACGTCAAAAATGTCACCTTTGGAATACCCCAGGGCTCTTGTCTTGGTCCTCTACTTTTCATAATATATCTAAAGGATTTTGAAAAGTGCCAGGAGTTTTCTCAAGCAAGTCTCTACGCAGATGACATTCAAATCACGATTGCATCAGATGATTTATAAACACTATTACTTGATACACAGTAAGAACTGATCAACCTCTCTGAGTGGATGAGGATGAATACATTAAGTCCAAACCCTGCTAAAACTGAGTACATGGCAATAGGGCAGCCCGGAAGAACAAAGCAATTAGAAATTTCAGATGCACTTGCCGGGGTGATTTGATTCCACTTCGGCTTAGCGAGACATCCCGTCTAGCCAGGTTTATTTTCTCCGTGTAAACAGAAACGGGCGAGATAGCCCGCTTTGCCGGTATGAAATTCGCGTTAGTGCGCATGACTTGACAAAGTGGTTTATTCTGTGCAGAGGCTAACGGTAATCCAGGATCCTAACAAGCGTGACTAATTTTCAACCTGTCCCGCCTCTGTTCCTCATGAAAAACTTTCCGGCTAGGCGAGTTATCTAGGGGAGGCCAGATATTGCAGGAAGACAGGATCGTGCTCGGGGGTACCTTTGGGGGTTAAGTGAGAGATATAATTCCGGGTCGCAAATTGAAAAAAGGGACCCATACTTCCGTGTCACGGAATATGTAAAAGAAACAAAATTTCAGTAGCACCACATAATTGTATCTGAGTAAGCCAAAATATTTCTAAATTTAAGTCTCATACCACATATCAGTGTAAATGATGTGTCATTCTTCTTCTTCAGGTTGATCTACGATCACCACATTTCTCTTGTCTTTATTTTTTTTCAAAATTCATACCCATAATTCCGGGTACAACCGACTATTAAGTGAAAATGTACACCCATAATTCCGTATTTGATTTCAAAAAGGTACCCCTAAAAATGGCACATCCCCGCTATCATATCCTTGTTAAGATACCCCCCCCCCCCCTGAGGGATCGTGTAAACAGGCCTTGAGAGAATTGCATAATTGTCAGTTGCATAACAAAGAACGGATTCGTTTTGGATTATCTCCAAGAGCTAATTTGGGTATTTTAGGAGATTCCCCGGTTCTGGGCGAAGATAAAGTTCTCCCACAGGTATGGCGCGCCAAATACGATAATTCGAAAACCTACTTTTTTGATCGAAGAACCTGGTTTTTCAATTAATAAACTAGGTTTTTCGAAATATTGTGCATTTGGTGCACCATACACAGGTAGAGCACAAAATACAACTAGGTCTATAACGCGGACCTCGTGGATTTCGCGGACTTCACCGACCTACTCATCAAGTCTACGAAGTCCGCGTTTTAGTAATTGCACTAGGGCCGATTTCTAAAATGAGGACCTGACTTCGCAGACTTCATTTTGATGCTCAAAAGGCTAATAAAGATCACTAAATACTATTTATAGAGTGTCAATGTAAAGGAGTAACTCGTTATTTAGCACGTAAGATCTGGAAAACATTTAATTCGAACGCAACATTGACCGCGAAATTTAGGCCCAACTAGGCCTAGCTTGTATCCTCACCTAAAATAATTTCCTGGTGGAATCTACCTATCAAAAATAATGATTACACACTAAAAAGCACATTATATGGAATTTTTCATAAAGGGCAACGTTTTTATCAAGGTCCGCAAAGTCCGCGTTGTAGTAATTGCACTTGAGTGGATTACTAAAACGTGGACCTCGCGGATCTATGAGCACATACTGCTACGAGCACGTCATGAAATGGTGCCAGCACATGGTGAAATGGTGCGAGCTCATAATGCTACGAACGCATGAAATGGTGCCAGCACATGGTGAAATGGTGGAAGGGCATAATGAAATGGTGCGAGCTCATAATGCTAAGAACGCATGAAATGGTGCCAGCATATGATGAAATAGTGGAAGGACACCATGAAATGGTGCGAGCACATCATGATATGCTGCGAGTACATAAAGCTACGAGCACATCATCTAATGGTGCCAGCACATGATGAAATGGTGGAAGGACACTATGAAATGGTGTGAAAACAATACGTAATGCTAAGAGCACCGCATCAAATGGCGAACGCACAGCGCAAAACGATCTGAGGACACAACGCATTGACGAATGCACAGCCTAACATGTTGTGAACACAGCACACAATTTTGAGAGCACAGCACCAAATAATCAGGCCACCACAGTGAATTTGTAGAGCACAGCTCCGAATGGTAAGAACAAACAACAGAAAGTTGGAAACACACAGCCGTTGCAGAAACGATTCATATGAGAAAAGTGAGGTTTCACTTTCTAATTCATGTCCTTACAAAATTTTCCATAAAAACTGTCAGGTGAGAGACCATCATACTTTTATTTGATTTTCTTAGAGAGAGCCTGGTAACACACCTAAGGAACAAACTTAGCTACCTTCTTAACTTCAACACTAGAACTCAGGGTTTATTAATTTCATAAACTATGGAAGAAAGAAGTAAAGAGAACCCCAAATGAAGTGATTATCAAGTTAGGAGGAACGCCGTTCTATTTGGCTACTTACTAAAGAAGATACTTATCGATACTGGCTGTGTTGAAATAGTATGCAAATATTTAAGGCCAATATTTTGACAAGGCTTTTTAAGGATGTGAAGAGCTTCAATACTCTTGAAGTAGCGTTAGCAATACAAAGGGGGAGGGCTCACTTTTGGATAGGGGTTTGCTGCTAGCATATTCAAATGGCAAGAGTAATTTTTCTCATGAAAATGTTACACTTGGTAACCTCAGTTTCTACAAAAATGATATAAATGGCTAGTTAAAAGCGCTCAAAATTGTCAGGTTTAAGTCCGAAAATTCAAAGGTTTGGCTACTTTCTTGTTACCAATCAGCTTCTGTTGAAACGTTAATAACGAAGTTTTTACTTATTACAGGCTCAAGAGGTGAAACTACAGTCACTTGTCAAACAAGATACTGTTGTCTGAAACACAATTACAAAAGGTAAACCTTTGGTTAGACTAACAACCTACTACAGCTGCACATCGCTAGATACGCTTACTAATGAAGTAATACCCCAATCGTGCTATACAACGCTCTATTGACATACAATACAGGACCATTTGACTGTCTAAGTTTTGCCCCTTATTCATTACGATCTATCTTTAAACAATTATTACAATTTAAAAAAGGCATGGGGTCTCCCTCTGACACATTATTAGAAATGCCAGTCACCACGTATCATGATCATCAAAGCCTTTGGTATTTAGTCGTTCAGTAGCAAGTTGGAAAATTGTTTTCGACCAACCAGGGCATTTTTGACTAATAATTCATCCAATCAGATCGCTGAAAAGACAATATATTTTGATGATTCAACAGCTCAAATGCCGTTTAAAAATGGAAGAACGACGCGAAAGCTGCGACAAAAATAGCGTCCAGGGTTTTGTTTTTCTGCCAAAGTGCGAAGCACTGAGAAAGTGGATACCGCAAAGCGGCTAGAACAAAGAATAAAGGATATCGAGGTTAAGCTGAAATCAGGTATTCGTATAAAAAAGAGGGTACATAAAGAAACCCATGAATAATTTGTGATGTCTTAATTGGATGTCTGTAGGCGGTCATTGTAACAAAACTCGATCATATTTTAAAGACCGCTTTTATACACCTTCTAATTGCGAAATCACCTTAATCACTTTGAAAGTCTACATTTTATCGTACCTTCGCTTTAAACATCAAAACACTCTTTTTTGTAGGAAAATATTTTTGCTGAGCCTGAATATTCTTAGCTTTAATTTTTTTTTGAAAAATAAGAACTTCTGTTTCTTGTTAAAGCTTCAATAGGTAAAAAGTATCTTCCCTGAAAAAGTAAAGGAGCCATGTACTATAATTTTGAAAATCAATACTAATTTCACCACTATTCTAACAGCATGTACCTAAAACAATCCATTACCAATTTTACAAAGGGGTTAAAAGCAAAATACCCAGAAGTTCTTTAAAAGGTTAACGTTATAACGGCATCCATAATAAAGTTTCCTGTTAAAGCGGTACCTAGGAATATGCCGCGATTACCGCTAAAGTCAAAGGAATACTTTTTAACAGTTTTGTTCCAGGCAAAAGTACTGTATTTGGCGATATGGGAGGGGGGCAATTTTATCGCGTAGAAGCCTTGGAAAGTACGAGTTTCATAGTAAACCTTCGTTAGCCCCATAGCCTAACCACAGTTAACCATATCTTTGGAACTATCATATGCAGATAGGTTTCATTTTGCCAAAGGCTTGTTCCAATAACAAAGGACAGCTTGAAAAAGTTTCACAGTAAACCTTCGTTAGCCCATAGCCTAACCACAGTTAACCATATCTTTGTAACTATCATATGCAGATAGGTTTTATTTTTCCAAAGGCTTGTTCCAATAACAAAGGACAGCTTGAAAAAGTTCCATAGTAAACCTTCGTTAGCCCTATGGCTTAACCATACTTAACCATTTCTCTCAAACTATCATATGCAGATAGGTTTAATTTTCCCAAAGCCTTGTTCCAATAACAAAGGGACAGCTTGAAAAAGCTTCATAGTAAACCTCTGTTAGCCTTATGGCTTAACCATACTTAACTATTTCTCTTCGACTATCATATGCAGTTAGATTTGATTTCCCTTGCTAAAATATACAAAGAACAGCTTGGCTCGTCATTTCAACTGCATCAAGT